>CM076575.1:1001380989-1001765108 GCA_034641835.2 Pinus albicaulis | reverse complement strand
AGTAAATGTTAGAAAATTATATATTACAGAGCAATGCAACACATAAAATATGTGGAAAATACAAGCACACAAAACACATAAAACCAGAGAGACACAGATATACGTGGTTCACCCAGTTTGGGCTACGTCCACCCCGAACAGCCAGTCCTTCCTTTCTATTATCCAGCAAAATGAAGAGACACAACCTACAAAAAATATGCTATAATATCCTCTGTTCTCTCTCACAGTCTCCCTCTCTGTTTCTCACTCCGAGAATACACATACAATACACAGCCACAATACAATACCCTCATAAAAGCGAGGGGTTTCCTTCTAGGGTAAAAAATCCCTAAACTAAACATAACTACTACTGTCAGATCATTTTCCTAATGAACGGCCCAGATTGACTAGAAACTACTATACTTTTACAAAGCAATTTTTCATATGTTTTTAGCTTCGGGGGCGCTGCCCCCGAAACCCCTGCCAAGGGGGGGCTCCACAAAGTCGCTCCCGCCCCCCCTGGACCCCCCACGGCAGCGATTAATTTACGAGCAGCGTTTCCACCCCATTTAAGGTATAGGGGTCCAATGCTATGATACAAAGTAAACAAGGTAATCAGACCCAACAATCTCCCACTTGGAGACTGATTGTAGCAACTCCACCGCTACTTCATTTGCTGGACATTGACTCCTCTTTGGACCTAGTTGTTTCTCATCTTCATCGTCATCCTTGAAGACCAATTGAAACTTAGCACGTTCTCAGTTTCTCCCTGGTTACAACTCTTGTTAGAATATCTGCAGGATTCTGGCTAGTGTGTATCTTTTCCAGCTTCAACTCTCCATCTTCCAATACTGACCGTATGAAATGGTACTTGAGATGTATGTGTTTAGTCCTGGAATGAAATGTTGAGTTCTTTGCAAGATGAATGGCACTTTGGCTATCACTGTATAGTGTGACCATATCATGCTTCTTACCCAATTCATCCATAAACCTTTGTAACCAAATCATTTCTTTACTAGCATCTTTAGCAACAACATACTCTACTTCTATTGTTGAAAGTGCAACAACACTTTGAATTTTTGAAACCCAACTGATAGTTGTTCCACATACAGTAAATACATATCCTGTAGTGCTCCTCCTGTTATCTATGTCACCTACCATATCTGCATCAACATATCCTTGTAGAGCAATGTTTGAACCACCAAAGCATAATGCTTTATTTTTGGTACCTCTCAAATATCTGAGAATCCATTTTACTGCCATCCAATGTTCTTTTCCTGGATTGTTCATGTACCTGCTTACAACTCCAACTACATGTGAAATATCAAGCCTTGTGTAGACCATTGCATACATAAGCTTCCAACTACTGATGCATATGGAACTTTAGACATATACTGCATTTCTTTGTGGGTCTTGGGGCACATCTCTTTATTAAGTTTGAAATGGCTAGCAAAAGGTGTGTTAGCCACCCATAAATTTGGATATACCAAATGGTGGCTAAGTTTGTTTTTGAGCCTTCAAGGTATGCATTTCCTCTGAAAACACATAATCCTTGAAGCCCCCTTGTGCCTTTTTCCTTTGATAAATCCTCGCTGCTATTTCCAGTTAAAAAGCCTCCCGGTTGTAGATAAGATTGCCCAAAAGGCCTCCTTTTCCCTCTCATTTCATCCCCTCTAAGCCTCTGTTGTCATCACTCTTCCTCCCATTATAAATTCCCTACTTACCCTTTAAATCATCCCATATCCCCTTTTAAGCCTTTTAAATTACCTTGGTTTGGCTTAAAATCCCTTATTCCCTTTACCGAATGCGTACTTTGGCCTTAAAATGCATTAAAAACAGGTAAAAAACCCACTTTCCACTTTATGACAGGCTAAGCCCCTCTCGGCCCAGCCCCTTAACCACTTCCCCACATGACCCTAGTGCCAGCCCGTAAGGCGCTTATCGCATCGGAGGGTTGGAGCGGAATGCCTTTTTTCCTTTGTAAACGAAACCCCCAATGCGATAGTGTATTTGTTGTGTTGAACACCCGCCGTGATCTGAGCCGTCGATCTCTTGAGATCCGACGGCCCAGCATTAATCACAGTGTGCCCATCACTTCTCCCCTTTCCTCCCTTCAATTGCCTACCGACCATCGATCTAACACCCTGATCCGGCAGCTATCGCGCAATCGGAGCATCGCCAATCACAAGTTTTAAATGTGCCATCCTTCGCACTCCCGATTGGCGATCTTTGATTGCCGATCCCTGATTACATCCCCGCCGTTCATTCCCCTAGATTCGACGACCCTCATTTCCCCCGTTCTGCTTCTATACCTCCATATCACCCCCGCCGATTTAATCTCCGCCGTTGATCCCCTTCGCGATCCAACGGTTGGCGCTAAGTCGCTCCATCGCCAATCGAAAATTCTTAAAGGCATCATCCCATTGCCTCCCCCGATTGCGATCCGCCAATCTGATCGCAACCGTTCATTTCTTTTGATCTAACGATCTGCATCAAATCACCCTCCGCCTTTGTCGGGTCCCACATCATTGGCCCCGCTTCCTTGTGTTTTATTCCATTTTATTTTATCCACTCTGTTTCTCATCAATTTTTCACCATTATGCCACCATTCCACAGGCATCTGCAACAGTCTCCCACCCACTCCCCTGGATTTCATAACGAATTTATGGCATTTTGCAGGGATTATAGAGTGGTCATTTCACTTTGTCTCTACAATCACAGCCATTTTGATTCAGAATACAGAGAGGCCATCATAGCAGCGGCAAGTTAAATAGCAGAGACGGATAAGAGAGAACCGAGCCTGTTAATTTCATATTTAGCACCTAATCCCGTGTTCAAAGGTAGAAGGCGCAGTTTGAAGACTAAGCGCACTAACAAAGTTACATCAGTGCATTCATATCAACAGAACATTTTTCTTCAGAAAGACTGCCTTTCAACGTTCTCCATGCCTCCTCGAGCCCTTAAAAGTTAATTCATTGACAGGAGCTTCTTAAAGACTGTCAGGACCATAGTTATGAGGTATGGGAAGATCTGCAGACCTTTCTACCCATGTCGCTTATTTCAGAAGGCTACCACAGAGTACCATCAGTCGGATTTCTTCAGAAGAACATACTTGAAGTTATTACAAGACTTCTGGACCATACTGCAAAGTACACACAGTTAATGAAGAGCCATTTTGCAGAATGGAGCATTCGAAATACCTCCTCCTATCACTGATGATCATTAAAAATTTCCTCACCTACTTTTCTCATTTTCTCTATAAAGACTCTTCGAAGTCTCATTGTAAAGGGTTGGCATTTGTGATTTCTAAAGTAATACATATTGCTGCTTTGAAGAAGCTTTGGTGTTTTGAAAGAGTGTGAAGATCTGTGTTTTTCTGTTGATGAAGGAGGCTGGACCATTGGATCCCTGAGCCTGGTTTGGTGAAGTTCTTCTTATAGTCAATGTTATTTCCCGTGTTTCCACTTTGTGCCATCATGCTTTGCCGACAGTAGGATAAAAAGTTTAGGCAGAGAAATGTATCTTAGAAGCACCTCTGACCTATTTATCCTTCACTGTCTATATGTTTTCTGCTGCTGAATGTGACATGGTAGTCTAATAGCTCTCTTTATATTCAGTTTGTTTTACTTCAGAAATGGTTAATGCGGTTATGTCAAAGAATGTTTAGGCGTTCCCTCTTTCTTTACCATTAAATATCGTATCTGGAGTCTACCTTTGATTATTAATGCTGGTAGTTTGACAGTGAGGTTTTGTCTCAATCATACCCTCTATTCCTTATTGTTATCATTGTGTTTAAGGCCCCTATAACCGTAGTCCTAGATGTCTAAGGCATTCCCTCTTCTTGGACTGCAATTGTATGTCTTTGTTGGTTAAGCTCTCAAAGGTGAACTTTTAGGAGGAAATAGGGCATTCCCCGAATCCAATAACTCATTCTGAGGGTTTAGACTGCATTTCTCTTTTCTTTGAGTGTTATATTGATTAAGTCCAAAGTAGTGAGCTTACTGGAGGAAATAGGGCGTTCCCCGAATCCTTTAAGCCATTGTGAAGGGGTTTGGTTTGTTGTTCACTCTTAGTCCTTAATGTCCATCCCATTTCACCTATATTACTGAACAGATCCTCGACCAAGTTAGATTTTCCCTTTGGTTTCCCTTCCTTCTCAGTTAGAACTATCTGGACTTCACATGACTCCATTGCCCAATGGCTTGAAGATTCCCATGCTTTATCTATACCGCATGAAACATACTTGTCCAAACAAACAAAAACAAACAACCTTGAACCCCATAAATAGCCTAAAATCAACTTCTAAGCTTTTCAAGATACATCATTATAAATATATTGAGAGATCCCTCTCTGAGACTAGGAGGGCTAGATCCTAGAGCTCTAAAGTCTGGTTTGTATGTTGCCTTGTCTTTTGGTAAGCCAATCTATCAAAACACAGGACCCTAAGATAATGGCGATCACGGTGGGATGTATTGAGTATATGATAGTCTAGCAAAATCTTTTAGACTTATTAAGTCCTTAAATAACCATATAAACTCGGAAAAACCCAAAACAATTTCATATTGGCTTCATAATAAACATGGTGGTGGAACCATAATACACTTTACCTTCAGAAAAGGCTAAATATTTTCCACCTGGTGGCTCCACATTTCCTAGAAGACCAAATGACTCCACTGGTAGAAGACTCTAAACTGGTTAAAACCTATGTTTTGTATCAAATTACTTTTTGTTTCAATGGGAAAATTTTATGGCTAATGTGTTTTTCTTGAAATGTGATAGACCTCATTAAAATGGGATATATATCGAATTGATTCGTATGGTGAAATAAAATAGTTGACTAGTTTAAGGATATATATGTGTAAATTGAATGAGCATATTTTTGAGATATATAAGTCCAAAATGGAATAGTTGTCGGTGAAAAAATATCAGTGGATCACTATGGACATATCTGCTTCATTAAAAGGGGTTTTTATAGAAGGATGGACTAAGTTGGAAAGAAGGGAAAATAACGCAATACAATTGTGTCTCTTAGATGTTGAAGAATGTAGCTAGGTCTAGCCTTCATTATTAATATATTTGTCAAAAGGAATTTATAATTATTTCTTCATAACAAAAATCTATAACTATTATCAAAACAAAAATTTTTGTTAGGAAACAATAAAAGGCTAGACAAGCGACAAATGGTTATACTAATGATGAAAGAGTGAGACCTTCAATTTAGGAAGGTTTTATAGTATGTATCTACTGATGCACTACAACTTTTAAGTGGACTAATATTTCAATTCGTAGTATTTATGCATGCTAGCATTCAGTGTTGGTTAACATTTATGTCTATTGTTTGCACAAGATATTTGAATTGCTGCTGATGTATGTTTTTTGGATGAAAAATAAGTTAATATTTATGTCTACTATTTGTATGAGATCTTTGAATTGTTGCTGATGTATGTTTACTGGATGAAAAATAAGCTGGAGTTGAACTAAATTTTTTCCTTATAGCTATTGTTTCTTCTATTGACTATATTTCATTATCTCATTCACTGAGTCACTAACTACAACTTTTAAGTGGACTAATATTTGGATTCGTATTATTTATGCATAGTAGCATTCACTGCTGGTTGAAATTTATGTCTACTGTTTGTACAAGATCTTTGAATTGTTGCTGATGTATGTTTACTGGATGAAAAATAAGCTAGAGTTGAACTAAATTTTTTCCTTATAGCTACTATTTCTTCTATTGACAATATTTCATTACCTCATTCACTAAGTCACTAACTACAACTTTTAAGTGGACTAATATTTGGATTCGTAGTATTCATGCATACTATCATTTAGTGTTGGTTAACATTTATGTCTACTATTTGTACAAGATCTTTGAATTGTTGTTGATCTATGTTTACTAGATGAAAAATAATTTAATATCTATGTCTACTGTTTGTACAAGATCTTTGAATTGCTGCTGATGTATGTTTACTGTATGAAAAATAAGCTAGATTTGAACTAAATTTTTTCCTTATAGCTATTGTTTCTTCTATTGACTACATTTCATTATCTCATTCACTGAGTCACAATGTCGGCTCATTTATTGTGGAAAAATAATATGTATACCAGGTTTTCGCATTACCAACATAGAATTTTGCACTAAAATTATAGAGATAGGTTCAACTTAATTACACTTATGAGTTCTTATGAAACTCAATTATGCTACTCTATTTATATTTCACGTTCTTGTAACAAATTCAAAATGTGTCCCTAGATCGCTTGATGAAGTGAGTTACAACACACCATAAAACTCTAATTGGGACTCACATTGGTGAACCATAAATTGCATTAGAATATTAACACGAATTTATATGTAGGGGTATCCATTTCCTATGATTCCATTTCCTAAAAATGTTTCATTCAACGACCTATACAACTAGAGTTTTTTTAGTAAGGAATAATGAAAATTTGGAAAAAGGAGTTGATTTTTCAAAAAATGGCTTAGGAAATTTCAAATAACATATTAGTATATTAAATTACAGATAACATATTAACTTATGAAAGCTTATAAACTAAATTACGTTGTTAGATTTTGATTTTATACCTCAAACAAAATTAAATTCACAATTTGGAGCCAACCTTCAAATCCGAACAGTAAGAGTCGAGGCCGAATAGAAAGAGCTAAGGCCGAACAACAAGAGTTGAGGCTGAACAGAAAGACATAGATGCAGATGCACACGCGGGCCCCAAAATTTGAAATTTGGAGACAACCTGAAAATCGGAACATATTAACATATTAAATTGCTGATAACATATTAACTCATGAAAGCTTACAAACTCAATTACGTTGTTAAATTTTGATTTTATACCTCCAAAAAAATTAAATTCACAATTCGGAGCCAACCTGCAAATTTGAATGGCAAGAGTCAAGGCTGAACAACAAGAGCTGAGGCTGAACAAAAAGACGTAGACACAGAAACAGAAGCGGGCCTGAAAATTTGAAATTTGGAGCCAATTTGCAAATCCAAACAACAAGAGCCAAGGCCGAACAAAAAGACGTAGACACGTACTCAGACATGGGCCCAAAACACAGCAGATGCAGAAACATGCAGACACAGACAATAATAAGCCCAAAACCTGTTAACAACTCCAAGCTGGTGTATTTATAAACTAAATTTTGGCCAGATTATTTTAAGAGGCTGGTCAAACTTATGTTGTTGGTTTTCCAACCTCTGGGCAAAAATTTGTTTTCCCACGCCGTCAGTACGCCGTCAATATAAACGGAAAAATGAGTTTGGACGAACTAATTTCGAAAGTGCGGCCAAACTCTCTAATAGTTCAGCCGAATTTTTGAGAAAAAAAGTTCCGCCCCCGATTCTCACAAAAGTGTAACCCAATTTCATGGGTGTACCCATAAACAATAGAATATTTCTTTCAATTAGATAATTTTGTAATTATCTTTTAAATAGATTTCTTTCTTGCAATTTAAGTAGTTCATTTTTCATTATAATTCAGAGATTTGTAATTTCATTCTAATGATTCCAATAATTTAGGCAGTTGTTCATTTTGATTAATGTAGATTTCATAGATATAAAAAATTCTAAAAGAAAAAAACTGAAGTTATTTTTCTTTTCCTAAAATTTTAATAAGAAAACTGGTTGAGATTTAGGAACATATTTAACTCATTTAAATAGAATTCAATCATCACAATATTTTACATTTTATAAAAAAAGACAAACAAAACATAAATTGAAAATCACCATAATAAAATAGGAATAAGAGAGGATTTCTAGCACATATTGTGCACAAACACTTCACAAGCATACTAGCCATGGTTGACAATAAATGATGCAATTTAAGAACAATTAGATTGCCAACCATTTTGGCTCTGTTTTCGGGGAAGTGTTTATAGGAGTCCTTTTATATTTCATTTAAATTAAAAAAAAAAAAAACATAAACAAAAAAAAAAAACAAAAAAACTTCAATCACCTACCACACCCACTATATCATGTGGTGCAGTAATAGCCACACATCCACATCATGAATTATTATTTTTGCAGGTAGAAGAAGAGGTGACAAAGGAGGTTGAAGAAATGAATGAAGATGATGACAATGAGGAAGATCCTTTTGGATTTCCCATTCAAGAAACTGATATCAGCATTCAAATGAAGAACATCCCTCCATCGGTACTTCCTAACTTCAAAGGTATGAGATCAAAAGACCTGGAAACCTTTCTTTTTGAATTTGAAATAATTTGTAGATATTATGGATACTCATTGCACATTCAAAAATTGAATTTGTTTCTGGCAACATTGAAGGATAGAGCTCTTAGATGGTTCATGAATATAGGAAAAAAATTTATAAGGACATGGGATGATATGAGAAGAGTATTTTTTGAAAAATATAAATATTATTGCATGCACCATGACCTTAGAAATGAATTCTTTAAGACGAACCAAAAAGAGGATGAAAGCCTAGAATATTTAGTGGATATATTTACTTATAATATCAAAATATCAAAATTGCATAATTTAGGACTAGACACATTAAAAAATCTCCTACTAAATGCTATAAACGATGAATGGATTGATCTTTTTAATCTAGTGGGAAAAGGAGATTTCTATCAATTGTCATTTCAAGAAATTTGTGAACTATGCAAGAACATATCAAGAGGAAAAGCAAAGTATGTAAGATCCCCTCAAGATCCATTTATGGCAAGAGTAAGTAAGTCAGCACCAGGATTGGTAAGTCAAAATGAAAGTAACAATTTACTAAACATTCTTGGCAATTTAAATGAACAAACTGACATGCTAAGAATGCAAAAAAAGCAAAAAGTTGCTTCATTTATATTTTTCCCTAAATGTAGAAAGAAACACGCTTTTCATGAATGTCCACTTGATAACATTAAAATGTGTAAAATTTGTGTAGGATCACATACTACTGAAGATTGCCCATCATTACCAGGGTTGAAGGCAGTTTACGAGAAGGACAATGGAGTAAATCAAGAACAAGAGCAACTTTGTTATGTAGCTCCAAGAGGACTATGGCAGCCTCATCAACCCAATATGATGCAATATCCTTATGCACAGTTTCAAGGTTATGCACAAAAATCTAAAGGTAATTGGAAAACACCCTTGCCTTTGCAACCTTGGACATATCAATCCCAACCTCAAAACCAACCTTCGAAACCTTGGCCATATTAATCCCAACCTAAAAACCAATCTTGGCAACAAAGTTGGGAAAGGCCCTACAAAGGAAATCCACCATATCCTCAATCTTTCCCTCTCCATCCTCAATACTATGATCAATGTTATCCATACCATTCACCTCCACCACAACATCAATATCACCCTCATTTGATCTCAATTCAACCTTTTCCATCACTATCCACACAAGCACCCGAAAGATCCATTCCCACTCCACTACTTGCACAACCATTTCATATCCCCAACAATAAAACACCTTAATCAAATTATAATTTTGAGGTATTGCAAAATGATTCACTAGCTATAATTAAATAACAACAACCAGAAGAAGAAGACTTAGAGAAGGTCCAAGAATCATGGATGCCTTTTGATAATGAGAAGTTGTTGGAACCAGAGATTGAAAAGTTTCATGACTGCCTATCACCAGATTCTATGAATGAAGATCACATCTTCAAAGAATTGCATGACATGATAGTAGGAGGCCAAGTAATACAAGTTTACATTGAATCTTGGTTAAGGGGATTAATCAGATCCCACTGCTCAATTATTTAGTATCTTCTGACATCATATCAATCAAGGAAATTGGTCTCTCATATACTGGTACATATCAAAGAGTATATTTCAGACCTGCATATGATTTTATCTATCATCCTATTACAGACATGGTTCCATTGGAAGTATTCATATACTTGAATAATATTTATTTTTCAAGTAGAGTAGGACATATTAAAAAGAAAAGTAAAGAGAAAAATAAGTCCTATTGTGAAAACCAGCTTGCTGGCACAATTGGACATGAGCTTTGCTTGAAAACTAGGAAACTAGCGAGCAAAGTTCAAAATAAGTTCTGCAATTTCATGATGGTTTCAATCTTTTAGTATGGTTCTTCAAATCATTTTTGGTTCTATGCTCAAGTTGGCTGATGTGGAATTCCTAAAGGTCCACCTTCCAACAGAACTTGTCCCATCGAACTCAACACCTTATCTGGGATCAAGTTCAAAGATTATTTGGAGTGCCTTGGAACTTGCATACATCAATGGCAAGCCTCCTCATTGACAACAATGGGAATACAACAATGTCTCTTAATTGTCAGATCTTGCAGGTGACTTGACTTCAACACATTCATTCATCCCTGTCAAGATGCACTCAGGTACCTTGACACTCATTTACATTATCGGTGAGTTGTCTCACATTGGTTAACGATTTTCATCATTGATCGGTAATCCAATGATTTCTTCCCATGCTTGACTTAGACACACTCATTCGCATGGTAAGAATTGTACCATGAATTTTGGCTTTGATGAAGACTAATGGTTTTATGGAATCAACAACAACTTGCAACAATACATTTTATTGGTCTCTTGTAGCAGCATGTTCATATTTTTTTCATTCAACAGTAGCATGATGGCACCATTACAACATTTTTTTCATTCATTTAATTTTCAAGAAAAACAATAAATTTGGGCCTATTTCAGTCAATATGCATTATCTTTCATGGTTTCTACTTTAGCAGGAAGTACACAATTCAAATTAGCAGTTCAAACTTGGAGAAGACAATTTTTTGCAAAAATTGACATTTTTTGCAAGAGCAATCTGTTTTTGTTGTTGCAACTTTTTCCAGAGGCAGTTTTGGCACAAATATTGCAAGAGATTGGAGCATAAATAAAAACATTCTGAGCTTCTGGGTTTTCTCAGAATATGATAAATTGAGTAAGATGCGGACAAAATTCAAAAAAGAGCAATTTTGAAGGGCATTTCAAGTGGGTTTCTAAGGAAGATTTTCATTTTTCACCATTGTGGACAGATTAGGGCAGATTTTGGTATTTTTTCACAATAGTGCCTTTTCTTCATCAAATTGAAATTCTGAAAGCATGTGGCAGTAGAAAAGGTAAAAATACATGTTTTCCATTTTGAATCACTCAATTTGGCCTTAAAATGAGTTCGCGACATATGTTTTTGTTGGAACATTGGGCAGCGTGAAGGGTGAAACAGGGCATAAATTGATTTGATCTTAAATTTCAAATCGTGCATTCGTTGGTCTTGAAATTTTTATGGTAAATGTATTGAGGTACAGTAAATGAGCACACAAAAATTCAGAAAATTCCAATGTGTATGTTTCAAGAAATCGACCACTTTCACCTACAACCATTTCTCATTTTTCTCGAGATCTGTGCATCCATTAGCTGAGTTTTTTTTGGGAAGATGCATAATATTAATGTTAACAACCTCATAAAACTTTAGGAGAATCTAATTTACCATTTGAGAGAAATTGGAAAAACAACTCTACTACATGAAAATGGTACATTTCGTGGAGCAAGGTCAAAGTGATAGAGCAGCGTACCTCAGCCAAATCAACACCTACAGTTCCTACTTCAGCATTTGAAGTTCTTCAAAAGGTAAAATTGAGGTGAAACTAGGCTTAAAATTTTTAACTTGTTAAATTTTTTTGGAAATTGTAATAAGAAAGCTATTGTAAAACATGTGATCTATGTATTTCGCCCTATCATATTCACATTCTTCAAACCATTATTTCTTATCCTTCATCCCTATTGTATTATTTTCAGCCCTCATACCATATTGGATGCTCTACCAACTTTGTTATAGCTGAACCCCATCCCATGATTGCATAATATTTTCCTTCAAAAGGTCTTATGTTTGCTCTAGTAATAATGTTGTCTCCCACCATTCTCATGATTAAATTTCTCTTCTTGTTGCAATACAAATTGATTCATCTTCATATTTTAATGGAAGCGAAGATGTGATGTTTACAAAGCCCAAAAAAATGGGGGGGTTGAAACAAGGCTTTATTCACACACTCTTGAATTCAAAATGGGAAGTCTACTTGCATGAAGCTCATTTATTAATTGGTGAGCTTTTGAAGAAGCTATTTGACAACATTGTTGAAGCAGGATTGGTTGTTATAAGAAATGTTTGTATGCATGATGATAAGAAGACAAGCATGTGCTAATTTAAAAAGGCTCTGAAAATAATGAAAAAAATACTTGGATGTACTACTTTTTGGGCACCCTTGGCATTCACACAAGTTGTATATGATAATATGAAAGGGGCTAATAATTAATGCAGGGACATTTATTTTATTAGAGAAGAACAAATCAGCAGGCATTGCTTCTACCTTTATAACATCCACGAGTAGCCTAGTATGTGAAGACTTCAAGTTCTTTGACTTTCAAGGGAGATATGGGTAACTCTTCTTTATTATTCTAGTGACACAAAAAAACAAGTATGGAAACAAAGATTTGTTCTATCAGATGTGCAATTTTGGAGAATGAATTCATTGGTTCACTGAATAAGAGAGAAAAACAAATCTTACTAAGATAGATGATCTACACCAATCCTTTGGAACTTTGGTTAAGGATTTAGTTAAAATGACAGAATGAAGGAACACAAGGAACCAGTTGGATAATGAAATTTTGCAAAGCTTTGTTTGCATGAGGACATGCAAAAACTTAGGTGTGGGGGAATGTTGGGCCTCCAATTTGTCATGATTTCTCTAATCAAACCATCCATTTTTGCATCATTCCACTCAACCATTATCATCATTATTTACCATATTTCCTCATAAATGAACCAAATTTCTGCATACATGTTTACATGGTTTATTATTATTATTTCCATTATTTTTAATGAATTAAGAATATTTTTGCATGGTTTTACTAATGACAGTTTGAAAAGTTCTAGATTCTGCAGTTTAGTCAAGATTCCATAGCCATATTCATGGTTAAGGTAATAACACCACTCTAAAATGAAATATGACACTTGGACATGGTTTCTAGAAGCTCTAATATGGATTTTGAGTGATCAAATTCCACCCAGCTCACACATATGGACCTCCACGAAATGATCAAGGGAAAATCGCAACAGTTTGACCAATAAACTTCAAATGCATTTTCTAAGCAAACAAAAGTGAATTAGGAAAAAAAAAAACATGGGTTTTGTTCGGCAAGGGCCCAATTAAGTATTTTATGAGCATTTTTTCTGAATTCATCTCCATTTGGGAGATATTTCAGGTTATTTGAACCCTTATTTTGCAAATTGCGTGAGTTAATCTTTTTTTGCAACTACCTCCATTGTTTGACAAGTCAATGAACGCCAACTTAGGAAAGAGAGACATGGTCAGCTAGTAAATCATCATCTTAATGATTTAATTCCATGTGATCAACTCAAATCATCAATTTAAGGTTCGAATGAGCGCTTCAAGGGATTGAATTCCATGTATTTGAGATGATAGAGCCAGATTCGAAATCCATGGCAATGATCTGATCAAAGAAATTATGATCAAGGATTTGTTAAGCTTGAATTAAATTTCAGTTACACACTTTTAGCTTGAAACATTGCACTCAAACCTTATTATAAATATGTGTTTGACAAGGAGATGGAGATCTCTGTTTTTGGTCACGACTGTTGTTATGACTGTTAAAACAACTCTATTTCACGAATAAAACCTAAATATGATTTCAATGCATATTTGATTGTGTAATTGAAGTGTGTGTGCTGACTGTTGTGAGGAAGGGCCCCCACTGACAGAAGGTTTATCTTTTCTTATTCACAGTTTTCCTTTCAATTACAGTTTGATTTAGTAGTGTAGTTTTGGTTTGAATGCTTCCTTCTGTCTGAGTGTATTTAATTGAAATAGTTTAGTTTCAACCATATTATGTCAGGGTGTGTTTAATTCAAATAAAATAGTCTTGATACTATTTTTTTTAGTTTGTTTCATTTCCCGCAATTCTCTTTCTATAGATGTCAAACTAGCATAGATTTATTTTCTAGAGCTAAAGAAATTCTCTTTTTTTCATGAATGTATATCTTAGATCAGATTTCCTTCTTTCATATAAAAAATAAAATATTTATTTCAATTAGATAATTTTCTAATTCTCTTTTAAATAGATTTCTTTATTGCAATTTAAGTAGTTCATCTTTCACTGTAATTTAGAGATTTTTAATTGTTTTCTAATGATTTCAATCATTTAGGTAGTTGTTCATTTAATTAATGTAGATTTCACACACACACACACACACACACACAGATATATATATATATATATATATATATATATATATAACTCTAAAAGAAAAAAACTGAAGTTATTTTCTTTTCCTAAAATTTTAATAAGCAAATTGGTTGAGATTTAGGAACAAATTTAACTCATTTAAGTAGAATTAAATCATCACAATATTTTACATTTTATCAAAAACAACAAACAAAACACAAATTAAAAATCACCATAATAAAATAGGGATAAGAGAGGATTTCTAGCACATATTGTGCACAAACACTTCACAAGCATACTAGACCTGGTTTAAATTAAATGATGCAATTTAAGAACAATTAGATTGCCAAACAATATGTTCAAAAATAGAATCTAGGGCAGTTTTGAAGAAGTGCATAGGATCTAATATGTGAGTTTTTAAGAGATCGTTCCAGCAAGAGCTCATAAAATGTGGATTTTCTTTTCATTCCTTTTGGTATATTAACTAAAACTTGTTATGGTTCTTCAATTGAATGACCTCGATCAAAAAAAAGGTCCAATATTTCAATTCAACATCTTCATACTTCTTAAGCCAATCACTTGGATCCATAATCATGGGAGGGCCTCTATTTTAAAAATTTCCATCAAAATTATTCTTCTGGAAATTTCTAAACTTATGATTTGGTGGTAGAGAAACTTTGTTATTTGCATAAATAAATTTATGTAGATCGTTAGGATATCCCCCTTGAAATTTTTCTAAACATTTTGGACATGAAAATATATCGTTTTTTTAAACCCTACAATTCAATAAGTTAATAACATAAAAATAATAGTATAAACATAAGTATGAAAGTTGGGATGAAAGTAAATTATGAGTATAAATATGTAAATATTTTATCTTACCAAAACAAACACCAAGTCTTTGGAAATCATGAATACTCCAACATAGCACATCATACAACATGAAGGTCCTATTTGATGGAGGACGTGATATGTCATACATTCTATGCCTTTCCATGACAGTTGCATCTCATCAATAAAAGGCACAATATAAAAATAAAATATTTTTACTTGATGTTTTCTTGGAAAAATGAGAGTCAACATAAGGTGTGTTGGACATTGGTTCAATGCTCCCCATGTGTTTCACGACATGGACTAATCACTTCTTTTGGATCCTAACTCTAGCGATTGTAGAAGAGACTAATGCCTGCAGGTTTTGGTCTAACAGCAATCGTGATTCCAACAAGGTGCTCCTTTCTAACACTCATCCATGGTATAATATTGTATACTATCAATCTGACTCGACAAACACTATAATTTGAGCTTAGTAAAGAGAATCAACACACTCCATCAATTGTAAGACCAAATCTAATACTATGGGGTTCATCTTTGAATTTTCTTGGCCATTTTCCCTTTGTGTTTCATTTATTTGGAGTCGGCTATAATTCACATGAATCCATATTTACTCCTATTCTTTGGATGTCATTCCATCAATCGTGCAAGTTACTTGCAACAAAACATTCGTTGAATTCTAGGTATAATTGGCACATGAGGTAAAACCTTCTTTGGATTTGTAGGACGTTGTACATCTATACAATATCTCTTCTCTTTGTATACAAGACATTATACCTTGTATTGAAATTCATATCTATATAAAATGCACTCATTTTTACATGAATTATTTTTCTTATATTCAATCCCCAACTCAACCAACAACTTATGTGCTTCTATGCAAGTTGATGGAAACAAATTCTCTTTAGGGAATATTTTTGTTTTTAGTGCCCTTTAAGATTGTCCGAGATTAAATAAATTGAACGGTTGACTTATCATGAACATTTTTGATATGTCAATATATACTAGGACTGCTTATATATGGTATATGGTTTTAAAATACCCAAAAATAAATATAAAAAAAGCTGATGAATGTTTATGAATTACGTGCACAAATTGACAATGGAAACCATGAAATAAATTTCAACTCACTTGAGTAGGGTAGTAATTCCTTTGTTTGACCAAACAAATAATGACATTATTTTTAATAATATTAGTGTGCATGAAATTTTTGAGGTTCTAATTGCACCTGATATGAACTTGGGTGTTTTATCTTTTTTCTTGATTAAGTATTTCAGGTTGTTATCTTGAAGATTATGTTGGTGGTAATTACCCCTATTATAATCGTTACGATAAACCATATAATAATTATTGTCATCAGTGTCTCCATCCCCAAGGAAACCTTCAATCATTTCATTCTATACTTCTTCTTCCATTTCATTTTTAATATCATCATCACCGTTAAGGCTAGGTGTCATGCCATCAATGTATGCTAATCTCATCATCTCCTCAAATTTCTCAACTAGTAGAGTTCTTTTCAATATTTCTATTTTCACCTTGGTATGGTTTAAAGGATGGTTTTGATCATCCCATAAAAATCTTAATAGCCTAATTTGATCTTGGGTATTAGTATGTGTATCTTCAATACGTTCTAGATATCAACAAATAAAATCATTATTTAATGTTAGGAAACAATTGGATAAATCCTAAATGTATCGATTTCAAATAAATATAATCAAATATGTCTTAACAAATACAAATATAAATGTATGAACATATATATATATATATATATATATATATATATATATATATATATATATATATATATATATTGAATAATGAGAATTATTTTATAGACTACCTTTTTTATACAATAATTTAAAATAAAAAACAATTTTGACAACATAGTTTATAAAACGCTAGTCCACACTCATTGAATGATTCTTTGGTTTTCTTCCCTTAAGAACATCCTTAGGGAGTCCTTATTCTTCCCTTTTATTTCGTCTAGGATTGTGTCTTAAGAAGGGGTATTTAATCAATAACTCATCCTGACTCTAGTAAGGTCTATCATATTCTCAACCATTATCAACCTTTCATCCTCTCTTTCCATATCTACATCTTTATCATTTATAACCTCAACAAATTGATAATTCGGTCTTATAGTAGGGTCCCTCCCCTTACTACAATTTATAAATCCTGCAATATTTTAGTTTGTATATGCACACCCATCTTGTGGAAATTATACAACAAGCATGTATATCATGGATTCAATATGATCTAACATTTTACTAAAGTTAAATATTGAATCTCTTCTACAAATAAATTGTGGAATTAAAAACACAATCGCCAATCACATGAAGCAAAGAAGAATCAATCAAACCACAACACAGATAATTTCCTGGGGAAAGATTGCTGCTCAAAACCCCACTATATTCTATTGTATATTCAGCATGGATACATGAAACAATTACATACAACTCTTCTCATAAGAGCCCTCTTGTACTCAGCTAACTGTCTCACACTATCTCAAATAAAACTGACCAATACTTAGCCAATTTACTGCCTCCAGACAACCTACATTGCTTAAAATTTGTGTGGAATGCAATCCCTATTCCATAGGAATTTTGGCCTTCCTAAACTGGGTGAGGATCATGGGAAATCCAACGGGTGTTTGGTTGCATGGGTGCAACCCAATAATCCTACAACTAATATTCAACTTCCCTTTCACCTAGATCTCAACTGGGTCTCCACTGGAACTAGCATGCATGCAATTAATAATAGTAAATCCTCATTTGCGTGTGAGATCACTGATTGTGAAATAATTAATATTTAATTCACTTGATATATCACTAGTGTATCAAAAAGTTACAACTAGCACAACTGATTTTAACTCACTTAATTGAGTTAAATTGATTACAACTTGCATTAACTAATGCACCACTGCACTTCGAACTCTGTTACAACTAGAATTAATCTGCATGCCTCAACAACTACTCTCAACTCAAAATTCATGGGATAACTGCATTTATCACACTCGATTAACTATTACAAGTTATTTTGATATTAGATTACATTTTATTGTCCATCTTAGTTAATGGATAACAAAAATAGACATGCACCAAATTTAGCCCACACCAGTGTAGGTGCCGCTAAGACTCGTGGTCCCACACTAGTGTAGGTGCTACTTGGACCTCTTGGTCCCACACTAGCATGGGTGCTGAAATTTATTTTTGAACTTCAACACTCCCTCTCAACAAGAAACAGATTATCCTTCACCCCAATCCTGCCTCTATATTATTTGAATTTGCTCCCGGTGAGTGCCTTCATCAGAATATCTGCATCCTGATCTTCCGTGGGAATGTACTGAAGTAACATTATCCGCATCTACACACAATCTATGATATGGTGGTACTAGATATGTATGTGTTTGGAACTATCATGAAACACAAGATTAATCGAAAGTTTAATGCAAATCTGATTATCACAATGTATCACTGTCAGATCCATCTGATAACTAAACAAACCAACCAAGATATTTCTCATCTAGATAGCCTGATAAACAAATTGACTTGCTATCATGTACTCTGCTTCTGTTGAACTGAGTGCCACAGATAGATGCTTCCTACTATACCAAGAAATTGTTGTCGATCCTATGCTGAAGATTCCTCTTAGTGTATTATTTCTGTATGATGGACTGCCTACCCAATATATGTCCATGAAGCCTTGAATATTCACTCACTATGTCTGTATGTACCATAGAAAATACTCTGATGTTCCCCTCAAGTATCTCAAGACATGCTTCCCCACCTTCCAAAAGAGCTTAGTAGGCTTAACCATAGCTTGACTCAGCTGGTTAACTGCGTAGCAAATGTTTGGTCTGGTTTTCACTAAATACATTACTGAACCAAATAACTTCTTGTAGATAGTAGCATCCACTACCTCTCTAGAGGTAGCATCCTCTTTCCTCCAATTTCCTAGAAGATGAGTGTCCATGGGTTTGCCGCTCTCCATGTGAAACTTACCCAATATCTCTTTGGAATACTTTCCTTGAGAAACAAAAAATTCACCATCTTGCTGCCATATTTCCAAGACAAGGAAATAATGAAGGATTCCCATGTCCTTCATTTAAAACTCCCTTGAAATATCCTCCTTCAATGAGTGTATCATCTGCTCATCACCAGTAAAAATTAGATAATCAACATAAAGAACAATAATGAATAGCTTACCTTCAACCACAATCTGGTACAAGTTTTCATTAGCTTCACTTTTGGTGAAGCCCAGTCTAGTGAAATATATGTCTATCCGAGTGTACCTAGCACGAGGTGCTTTCTTAAACCCATAGAATTCTCTCTTGATTCAACACATGCAACTCATTGTCGAAGATCTCGAAACCTTCTGGTTGCTCTATGTACACTTCTTCCTCAATGACTCCATTAAGAAACACATTTTTCACATCCATATGATGAATGCGCTAGCCCATTTGCAATGCGAGTACAAGGATGGATCTAATGAAAGAGTACCTTGCAACAGGTGAAAAATTCTCAGCATAATCGATCCCCTCAATATGTTAGAATCCCTGGGCCACAAATCTAGCCTTGTATTTCTCCACACTCCCATCAGCAACTTGATTTACCTTGTAGATCTGTCTAGATCCAACCACTGATTTATCGACCGGTCTTGGGAAAATCTCCCATGCACTGTTCTTGACAATGGAGTCATACTCCTCCACCATTGCATCAACCCAAATTGGTTGCTTCACTAACTCCTGAAAGGAATATGGTTCAGTCACAATACATTTTATCATAAGAGCCATATATCCAGTAAACCTCTCTATAGACTGTCTCTATCTACGATGTGAAGTAGGGGCTCCTACATTCTCTACAACATCAAGTCTCAATCTATCGGCTTCAGTGGTGTGCCTTCTGCCATTTTCGATGGATGGCTCTGCATGAATGTTTTCTACCACTCCATGATCCTCCACATCTTGAGGCCCATCCTTGGGAACCAAGAGTTCCTCCTCTGCAGGAAAATCCAGATCCCTCTCAAGGGACAACCACATGGCTTTCTCCTCATAAAATTTTATATCCCATCACACAATAGTCATTCTGATGTTTGGAAAATACACTCGATAGTTTTGGGGTGTTTTAGTGTACCCCAAAAAAATCCCAATCTAAGCTGCCGGTTCCAGCTTCTTCCTGGCATCTTTGGTCACATGCACATAAACAGATGAGCGAAAAATATTAAAATGTGAAACATCAAGTTTCTTACCAGTGAAATCCTCTTCTAGTGTACTCATGCCAAGTATTTTATGAGGACAACGGTTCTGGAGAAATACCGCAATGTCCCATGCTTTGACCCACAGATGCATCGATAGGCCTTGATCATGGAACACTGCTCTTGCTGCACCCAAAATAGTTCTATTATTTCTATCAATGAGCCCATTTTGTTGTGGGTTATGAGGTGATATCAATTCTCTCTGAATTCCTTCTTTGTTGTAGAAGTTCTTGAATTCGTTAGAGATGTACTCACCACCATTATCGCTCCTAAGAGCCTTCACTTTCTTCCCCGTGTATATCTCCACCAGTCTTTTAATCTCAAGAAACTTTGAGAATTTATGATCATTCTTTTGCATGAAGTAGATCCAACACTTACGAGAAAATTCATCAACAAATATCACATAGTACTTATGTTTTGTTGCCAGAGCAACAAAGAATGGTCCACACATGTCTATGTGGACTCTCTCAAGGATCCTCGAGGCTCAGTTCTCCTTCTCATGAAAGGTGGCCTTTACATATTTTCCCATATTATATCCCTTGCATTTATCTGACTGTGCAAGTGTACCCTTGGGAAGACCAACAGAAATCCGTTGCATGACTTTCAAGGCTCTGTGGTGAAGATGGCACAATCTCTTGTGTCATAATTCGCCCTTAGCCTAGCTCACCACTTTGTCTTCCTTGCCCATAAATGTTGCATAGCCATCTACATCCAGATTATAGAGATTCTTAACTTTAATCCCAATCTTCTTTTCTTGTCCTGTTGTTTTGTGTCGCATGAAATCTTTTCTTTCACTAAAAACAACATCATAGCCTCTATCCTCCAACATTGCAACTAAGACTAAATTTTTCTTCAAACCTAGTACATGCATTACATATTTTAATTGAAAGGGTTTACCTAACTGTCTCTGGAAGGTAATGGTACCAATCTTGGTATAAATGTATTACCCATAATCACCCATTTCAATATGCATCTGGAGATCCTTCTCCTCCAAGCTACTGAAAAGTTCCTTGTCTCCCGTCATGTGAAAGGAAGCGCCACTATCCAAATACCACACATATCCTAATGCACATGACACCATGCATGTGATCAATGAGAAGTCAAGCTTATATTGCAAGGCCAAAGCCTCACCAACTGCAGATCCTCCAACCTTATTGTTCTTCTTCTTTTGTGGAAAATTAGTAGCATAATGCCTATTATCGTGACAGTGAAAACACTTTACCTTGGATATGTCCCGCTTCTTGCCATATTTGGACTCAGATTTAGAATGGAATTGATTCCCCTTCGATTTCCTTTCCTTGGTAGCCAAAGCACAATCTTCTTCATCTTCATTCTTAGATGAAGATCCATTTCTAGTGTTCTGTCTGAACTTGTCCTGCACCAAATCTGACCACAGTCATCCCCAATCTGACAGCTTTTCCATTCGATTGACAGATTCTTGATAACTATGCCAACTCTTGGGAAGTGTTAGGAGAGACAAACTCACCAAATCATCATCAGTGAAAGTTATTCCAATGCTTCCCAGTTCATCCCGACATTGGACAAACTTTTTTAAATATTTTGGCATGGAGTCATCTTTCTCCAACTTGATCTTCCTGAGTTTATCTTTCAGTGTCAATTTCCTATGGTCACTACTTCTCTGAAATAGATCTGTTGAAGCCTTCCAAATTGCATATGGTGTGTCTTTCCCATGGACGCTTGCAAAAATGTGGTCTTGTACTCCCTTAAATAGGATCCTCCTCACCTTTTCCACTTTCTTTTTCCATGGATTAAGATTTGCAACATCTATCACAGCAAGTTTAGAAACATCATTGTCAATGGATTCCTTAAAGCCATATCTTTCAGTACTGCCTCCATCACGTCCTTTCAAGAAATATAGTTTAAGGTTCCGTCGAGTGCATACTCTAACCTCAAGCCATTGAAATCCATTTCGATACCGAATCAGTTGTAGCATAAAGAAAGTATTTCTGCAAATTAGAATTTTATCCAGTCACAAAATCAACTCCTCCTTCACTATTGTGATTTCCTGTGCTCTAATACCATGTAGAGATTATACAACATGAATGTATATCATGGATTCAATATGTTCTAAAAATGTACTAAATTTAAATACTGAATCGCTTCTACAAATAAATTGCGGAATTAAAAACACAATTGCCAATCACATGAAGCAAAGAAGAATCAATCAAACCATAACACAAATAATTTCCCGGGGAAAGATTGATGCTCAAAATCCCAATATATTCTATTGTATATTTAACATGGATACATGAAACAATTACATTCAACTCTTCTCACAAGAGCCCTCATGTACTCGGCTAACTGTCTCACACTATCTTAGATAAAACTAACCAATACTTAGCCAATTTGTTGCCTTCAGACAGCCTGCCTTTCTTGCACAATTTGTGTGCAATGAAATCCCTATTCGATATGAATTTTTCCCTTCCTAAACTACGCAAGGATCATGGGAAATCCAATGGGTATTTGGTTGCATGGGTGCAACCCAATAATCCTACAATTGATAGTCAAATTCCCATTCACCTAGATCTCAACTAGGTCTCCACTGGAACTGACATGCATGCAGCTAATAATAGTAAATCCTCAGTTTCATGTGAGATCAATGATTGTGAATTAATTAATATTTAATTAACTTGATCTCTCACTAGTGTACCTAACACTTACAAGTAGCACAACTGAGTTTAACTCACTTAACTAAGTTAAACTGATTACAACCTGCATTAAATAATGCACCAGTGCATCTTGAACTCTGTTACAACCAGAATTACTCTCCATGCCTCACCAACTACCCTAAACTCGAAATTCATGAGCTAACTGACACTAAGTTAAATATTACAAGTTATTTTGAGATTATATTACATTTTATTTTCCATATTAATTAAGGGATAACTAAAATAGACATGCACCAAATTTACCCCACACCAGTTTAGGTGTTGCTAAGACCTGTGGTCCCACACTAGTATAGGTGTTGTTTGGATCTCCTGGTCCCACACTAGCATGGGTGCTGAAATTTCTTGATGAACTTCATCAATCCTATATACACAATATGACCTCTATTCATTTCTTTTCCACTTTCCAATTTGCGACGATGTATGTACATATTCTAATTTACACCATATGCTAACATTTTATGCTTATATTCTACTAGCCTTCTCCATTCACCACTGTAACATGACAGACCATAATATGACATTAATCTCCTAGTGGTTTGTTGTGAATTGTTTCTATGTTTATATGCCACATGGAAATTTTGGATAATAAAGAGGCCTATATTCGATCCATGAATATTTTAGGATCATATCATGTAGTTGTATCACCAAAATAAAAACAACTCATACACTATAGGTAGTTGTTAATCATTGAGCCAAGCGCAATATAGTCAACGATCAAATGTTTCTTTGTAAATTGATCTCAAAATCAAGGGAATGTCATCATTCCCATCACATTCATTCTCATAGGGTATGTATTCCACCTTTGTAATGCTCTACCTTACCAACCATCAAGAGTGTAGAGAAGTAAATGTTACGTTGAACACTATAACTTATCTTTTTTTAAAAATCTCATTGCATGTCTAACTTGGTTATCATGAATATAATGTTCCTTCATCTATTCCAATATAATAATGTAACAAAATAAGTCAGGGATAACTTCCCCTTAAAACCAATTCCAAAACACATTTTTCCTCAATTTTTAAAATAAAATAACGTGTTCTCTTTTCATACTTGTACGTGAGTTCTAAGTAAAATTGGAAATAAATTCCATCGTAATTCCATATGTGATCATTAACATAATCAACCTACTTGGCCCCCTAGATTATGCTAAATAGGTTCCACTTATTGACTCTTTACATCATAGCAATAAAGTATGCCACAAGAACCTAAAATATCATGCTTCTATTACAAAATTCACATATAAGGGCATGATTATTAATCTACCTCTAACAAGGTAACTAAAGGAGGAATATTCCTATCTTCATCAGAAAATATGATGATATGTTTATGAAATGAAGAAATGGAATAAACAAATATATTGATTCAACAATGTTTCCAAATTCACCAACTAAAAATTATCATTCCCAAGTATTAAGGAAAAAAAATTACTTGGAGAATGTCATTTCTTCAATCGTGAAACTTGTATAACGAATGTTATAGCAACAGTAGCTACTGTTACAAATTCATAAGCATACTATTCTTCGAAGAATTCCAAGTAAATATTGGACTTGCAAAAATTAGCCACAATTAGTTTTTTGCTTTAGCTACTCAAGCATAAGACCGCACCCATGAATACATGTGTTGGGTGCAGTATAGGGTCTATAAATGTACCAACATTTTATTTGTCAATTCGGAGAGTTTGTGAACTTCGAGACGCAGCACTCGAAATGCCAAAGAGAGTCCTTGGTGACTTTCAAAACAAATTCTAGTCTATCTTGCGATTAATCTTGAAAATAAATGTAATCCTGCACTAGTGCGAGAAACACCAATCCAAACAATTAAAAGCATGTGGAAAAGTAAAAGCAATCAATTCAAAAGGAAATTCTAATTGCAAGTAAATAGAAGGGAAATCAGAACTGGAACTCAAGCGGTGGCGGCACAAAAACAAAAAGACTGTAAATGCTGGAATAAATTCAAAAGCAATTCAAACTATTTTGCTTGCACTAATTCTGCCTGCACTACTATATATTATAACGTGCTTGCACTAATTATGTGTAAGAACAATATAGAAGTTAAAGGAAACCATAATATTAATGAAGAATTTATCAATTCAAACATCTGTTTTCGGTATTTATAAATATCGGCTCAACAAATGTAAAAATCGCAGCTTTAAATATAAATTAATAGATCTGGATTAATTTATAGAATTAGAGTTAGAGATCATAATGGCAGAGCCGATCTTATGGATTCGAAAAATCTGGAGGGCGAAATCAATGTTTAATATTTCAGGTGCAAGTATAATTAATAATGCAGCAAATGAAATAGAAACAAATTTCAGCAACTCAAATTAACCTTAAAACTTGGAATAATGGATTGTAGCAAAAAGAATTAATTTAAAATCAAACAAGCAAGAATTGAAATGCTATTTTAAGGATGAGAGCAATTTCGAGCTAGTCTGGTGGCCAACCCAGCCAAATCGCACCCTCTTTAAGTGCCTGGTTCACACATACATCGAAATCATTAGATGAAAGAAATGAATAGACAAAGCATGAATAAAAATCGCTTCAATTAATTAAAAAAAACAGTCTTTTACATAATGCAGACATCGACTAATCCCATCAAGTAGAAGAACCATTCCACACTGAAATCCACATGATGTTACATTGTAACAACCTCTCATCCCTTCTGCGTTATGCTTGCATGTGCGTACTTCTACCCTCTACTTAATTGATTGAGTAAAATTCCCCCCCAGGCTTGGAGCCATGACTCTTCTTTTATAATTTATTTACATTCCAAACTTGTCATAAAACAAGCTAATCCTGAGCAAACATCATGGGGATTAAATACAAACTAATTATCATTAATAGAATATCAGTACAATCGTTTCCCTATTGAAATAATGGAGATTTACCATGAATTTCCCAAATCTGGGCATTTTCTAGAATTCTGAAAAAGTTGGTATTTTTAACAAACTCCCTCCAAAGCCCCCTTGATATCTCCTCAACCGTTATGAACTTTGGAAAATCGTTTTGAGCTTAGTCAATTTTCTATACTGGGATAAAAACCCATGTCGCTAAATGTCTTTATTTTCCTTCATCTGCGCAAAAACTGAGGCGGAAGTTGGCAGTTTGGAAACTTGTTGACTGTGTTTTCTAGAATTCTAGAAAAATTGGTATTTTTAACAAACTGCCTCCAGAGCACCCTTCATATCTCCTAAAATGTTACACATTTTGGAAAATGACCATTGCGTTACTCAATATCCTATATTGGGAAAAAAACCCATGTTTCATAACTTTGAGATTCACAACGATCGGCGTGGAAATCGAGGAGTAAATCGACTGTCGGGAAACTGCTACAAATTTGGGGTCGTAGCATTTGTAAAACTTTCACTGGTGCAGGCACGCTACCTGCACTGGTGTAGGAACGCTATAAGAACTAATTTGGTACAGGAATCTATTGAATAGTGTAGGCAAGTAATTGTAGGTTCAAAATAGATCAAATCAACTTTAACCTGCAACATACAAACCTTTATTAAACTTCCATTAATGGTACAAAAGAAGTAAAAAATACTTACAACAATAATCATTTAATCAAATAGTGGAATGAGAGATTTTGAATGAAAAATGAGACAAAACTGAGGCCTAACATTCCCCCATGCTGACCATCTTACATGTCATCATGCAAGAAAATCTGGTATTGTTACTGCTTTCCAAAAAAACAAAATTAGAAACATGTATAGACATTCATAATGATGTTCCTACAATTCTGCATGATTACATTCCTTGCACTTGATAAATCTTGCTCCTAAAAACAGAGTGTTTGCTAGACTCTTTATTTACTTAAACTAATTTCAAGAAAACCTAAAATGAAAACTACCATGGAAAAACTAAATTGAAAGGATGGTGTTATTACTTGAGAAAAATAGACAACTTTTAAAATTTTCAAAAATAATATCTCGGAGGCATCCGTGATCAAAAGTTTCACTTTAACATCCTCAATATAAACATGAGTGACATGATTTAAATGATATGGTGTTACAGGTAGACATAGTAATACCTTCCCATAATGATTATTTTACCATTATCCATGTATATTTAAAGCTTCTCTTGTTTGGGCACAGTGTATTACCAGCACTAAGGGTCCCCACATCCATAAAAATCATTCCAAAAAGATAGAACTCCAAGGTATAAAAACAGAAGGATTTTAAAGCCATTCTCAAAGAGATTGATAGTGAGTTCATGGAAAGCAAAATAAACCAAGTAAATTATAGTGTAGAGTAAAATTTAATACCATAGGCATGGCCCTGCTGCCAGCAGGTGTCCATAGCTTCGACAGGGATACCTTTTAACCTTACGGAATGATTTTGTCCCACCTATCATATATAGATTCAGAGTTATTTATGAGCATTTACTTTTTCTCTTTTTATAAGTTAATTGAAGGATGTTGTCCTAGCTTGGTAACCAGCTAACGACAATGCCATTCATGAGAACTAACAAGAATGAATGAGCTGGCTCATGATGAGACCTCTCATTTTCTAGTTTTCCAACTAAAAGCCATTACCGTGGCTTGGTGACTAGTGCGGTAATGTCATTCTCCTTAGGAACCATGATCATAGTAGGTCGGCTTGCAATGAGACCTCCTATCCCTCGATTAATTCATTTATGTTTTGAAAAAAATCTGATTATGATTAACCTCAGATGGGTTACTTAATAGGTGGGGAAGAAAATCTACTCCTTAAGAGTGCAACATGGCATGAAATTTTTTTAATTACTATTATTTACTGGTTGGTCATGCTACCCTAAGAAATTATTAAAAAAATCTTTGATAATGACCAAAAATATTCCTTGAGTTTATCATGCTAGGGTTCTTTATGAAAGCTTAGTAGATTTTTGTAGGCGTGGTCCACCATAGGAGGTTTTTCACTGGTCTCTTCGAAGAGGAATTTGAAAATATTTTCTGGATGATAGTTTGTTAAAATAAGAGAAAAGTATTACATGTAACTTATAACAATAATATTGATCCACAATCAAAGTCACTTTAAAAATATGAGGTGTTAAGTGTAAATTACTTTTGACAAGTTTTACCATGAGAATGCGTAATAAAAATTTAAAAATCTGTGCTTTTATGGAATCACAAGTTCAAGAGTGTTGTTATTCATCTTTATTCATTACCCTACCCTATTTTTAAATAGAGAAATATCACCTTTAAGTGTAGGCATGTGCGTAACAAAATGCTGATTATACTCACACTTAGTTTTAAAGAATAAACTTCAATACATACCAAAGCGTGAGAAACTAGTTTCTTTAATTGACATGGTACCAAGAGTTTTTGAATGATGAATAAATGAGATGGGTTGATGGCTGCTCGAAACCAAGATTAAATGGAATCCACATATTTATGATTCTCCAACTGATGCAAGTCTTCCACAGTTTGATAGTCATTCTCCTGTAAGCACAAAAAATCGGATGAAGGACAAAAGATAAATCCCTCAAGTTCAGGCTCAAATATTTGATTTTTATATTCACAGGAAAGGTTGAGATAGATTCTAGGACTTTGAGTTTCAACAACATTTTCAGAACAAGTTCCAATGAAAGATTGATCCTCATGTGGTCTTTGAATTAAATCTTCCTGGGGTAAATGTTCTACGATAATAGGGGAAGTTTCCAAATTCATTCCCTTTCCCAATATGGAAGGTGTAACATCTCGTTCAATATGGGAATCAATAGAAAGAATAGGAGGTTCAAACTATTGTGCAACTTGATGGTTTGGATTAGGGTTAAGATAAGGTTGCACATGCAGCTAGGAACATGGAGGAGGATAACATAATGGTGTATTGGAAATAAATTTTGATTGTTGTTGGTGCTCATATGATTGAATTTGCATGGGAGATTTCCTTAGAGAAAAATATCCAGACGATTCTTTAGGCCATGGAGATATTTGGCTCTAGGATGAGGGCCAAGGAGAGGGCCATTGCAGCCATAAGGTGGGGTATTGAATCAAAGGAGGATTATAAGTTTTCCATGGAACTGTACGGTTGTAGATGTGTTTAGGAACCTGTTGGGGACAATAAATATTATTCCAAGTATTAAACGATGATGAGTTTTGAGTTATACCTGACAGTCAATTTATTTCCTTGCTTGATTCCTTAAATACCTGTTGAAAGCCCGATAGTGATGGAAAATAATTTGTTGAATGATTCTCCTTACACTGCTTCCATTCTTCTTGTAAATCATCCAATTTTAAATTTAGAAAAGATTTTGTAGCTCCTATTTTTGTGGTAGATTCGAAAAATTCAGAAGAAATTTCTCGAGAATTCTTACTGATCTTGGATATTCCTCTTGAATAACTAATCCACAATTACAAACATCATCATATGGCACGTGAGAAACATCACCTGCTCCTATAAGATTTAAAGGTTCTAAAAATTCATCTTTGATTCCTTTGAGTAGGAGTGTTTTCAATGTATCTTTTACCAAATTCTTATGTTTTTATTTTTGGAGGTTGTATCTAAATCGCTCCACACAATCCTCCAAGATTTCATTTTCCCCTTGTGTTATTCCAAAAATATCTTCACCGGCTTGGCAATAGTTTTGATATTTCTCCAAGAATACATTCTTCATGTCTTCCCATGTTTGAATGCAGTTCCCACCAAGGCTCATGAATCATCAGAGAGCTACTCCTTTAAGAGTAAGAGGAAACACTTGCAACCTTCAAGAATTAGTACAATAACCATATCCTCTACAAAGTACTTCAAAATCAAATAAGAATGTATCTAGGTATTCATTTTCCAAACCATGAAATTTTGGTAGTGCAGATGGGGAAATATTATGCATTTCAGCTACTCCTAGATCTTTGATAGGAAATTCAAAAGTAACAATGTTTTCCATTTCTTACCAAACTAAAAGAGGTTCTCCATGTACTACTTCGAGACTCCTTCTTTGAATGTTTCTTCCGAAAAATCAGTAAAATAGGTGCATTGAATGATTGATGTTAGCCTCAAACTCTTCATTGAAAAATGCCTCAAAATACCATTTTTCTATCTTCAACGAGACCATTGGTACATTAGTTAGCACATGAATAGTGTATATATGTGTGTGTGTGTGTGTGTGTGTGTGTGTGTGTAGGGTGGGTGGGGGGTTATTATAACATTAAATAAAATGAGAAACCTTAAAGAAAAAATGCAGGAATAAAATAAATTTAAAGAACATAAAATTGTAAGAGAAACTAGGTGAAGGAATAGAAACTGAATACAACAGGTCACCAAGGTCAATCCCCTAAGCACCTCCTTGGCAACGATGCAAAAATGTTGGGTGCAGTATAAGGTCTATAAATGTACCAACATTTAATTTTTCAATTCAGAGAGTTCGTGAACTTCGAGACACAGCACTGGAAATGCCAGAGAGAGTCCCTGGTGACCTACAAAACAAATTCTAGTCTATCTTGCGATTAATATCGAAAATAAACGTAATCCTACATTAGTGCAAGAAACACCAATCTAAACAATTAAAAGCATGCAGAAAAGTAAAAGCAATCAATGCAAAAGGAAATTCTAATTTCAAGTAAACAGAAGGGAAATCAAAACTGGAAATCAAGCAGTGTCGGTACAGTAACAAAAATACTGTAAATGCTGGAATAAATTCGAAAGTAATTAAAACTATTCTGCTTGCACTAATTCTGCTTGCACTACTTCTGCCTACACTACTGTATATTATAACGTTCTTGCACTGGTGCAAGCAGAAAATCTGCTTGCACTAATTATGTATAAGAAAAATCTAGAAGTTAAAGGAAACCATAATATTAATGAAGAATTTATCAATTCAAACATCTAGTTTCCCTATTTATAAATATCAGCTCAAAAAATGTAAAAATTGCAGCTTTAAATATAAATTAATAGATCTAGATTAATTTACAGAATTAGAGTTAGAGCTCATAATGGCATAGCCGATCTTATGGATTCAGACAATCTGGAGGGTGAAATCATTGTTTAAAATATTTTAGGTGCAAGTATAATTAACAATGTAGCAAATAAAATAGAAACAAATTGCAGCAACTTAAATTAACCTTAAAACTTGGAATAATGGATTGCAGCAAAAAGAATTAATTTAAAATCAAACAAACAAGAATTGAAATTCTATTTAAGAGATGAGAGCAGTGTCGAGCTAGTCTGGTGGCCAACCCAACCAACTCACACACTCTTTAAGTGCTTGCTTCACACAGAAATCGAAATCATTAGATGCAAGAAATGAATAGACAAAGCATGAACAAAAATCACTTCAATTAATTAAAAAACAGTCTTATACATAATGCAGACATCAGTTAATCTCAGCAAGTAGGAGAAGCATTCCACATTGAAATCCACGTGCTGCTACATTGGAAAAGCCTCTGCTCCCTTCGGCGCTATGCTTTCATGTGCATGCTTCTGCCCTCTACTTAATTGATTGAGTAAAATTTACCCCCCAGGCTTGGAGCCATGACTCTTCTTTTATAATTTTTTTTACATTCCAAACTTGGCATAAAACAAGTTGATCCTTTGCAAACATCATGGGGATTGAATCCAAAATAATTATCATTAATATAATATCAGTACAATCGTTTCCCAACTGAAATAATGGAGATTTACCACGAATTTCCCAAATCTGGGCATTTTCTAGAATTCTGGAAAAGTTGGTATTTTTAACAAATTGCCTCTAAAGCCCCCTTCATATCTCCTCAACTGTTATGAAATTTGGAAAACCATTTTGATATTATTCAATTTTATATACTGGGATAAAAACCCATGTCGCGGAATTTCTTTATTTTCCTTCATCTGCACAAAAACCGATGCGAAAGTTGAAAATCTAGAAAATTGTTGACTGTGTTTTCTAGAATTCTGGAAAAATTGGTACTTTTAACAAACTGCCTCTAGAGCATCCTTTATATCTCCTAAACCGTTACGCATTTGGAAAATGGCCAGTGTCTTACTCAATTTCCTATATTGGGAAAAAAACCCATGTTTCAGAATTTTGAGATTCGCAACAATCGACGTGGAAATCGAGGAGTAAATTGGCTGTCGGGAAACTGCTACAAATTCGGGGCTGTAGCAATTGTAAAACTTGCATTGGTGTAGGCACACTACCTGCACTGGTACAGGAACGCTGTAAGAACTGATTTGGTACAGGAATCTGTTGCATAGTGCAGGAAAGTAATTGTAGGATCAAAATATGATCAAATCAACTTTAACCTCCAACATACAAACCTTTAATAAACTTCCATTAATGGTACAAAATAAGTAACAAATACTTACAACAATAATCATTTAATCAAACAGTAGCATGAGATATTTTTAGTCAAAAATGAGACAAAACTAAGGCCCAACAACATGCACCTTGGGCAACTTATTATGCTCACTTGCATAGGTAATTAAATCCTAGAGACTTGGTTGCTGTAAATTGTTTCTAGAAACACCCATTTTTTTATGATAGATTCATATGATAAAAGCAACATTGTCCTGCTGATTTATTCACACTTCAACAACTTTACTAAAATTGAATTTAACATTTATAAAAAAACTTGGAAGAATAGCAAGATACGTAAATTGAATAATATATTCATAAATTTTTGGTACATAAAAGATATAGTGAGTGAGATGTTTACTCTAAGAATTGATATGCATAAAAGCTATAGTCATTGAGACCTTCTAACAAACTCTTTGCAAGAATACAATATATAATCATTGAGGCATTTTTTCGAACACTTTGAAAGCATGCAATCTACAACCATTGAGAATTTAAAACAACAATTTCAATTGCATTAATTGGGTTAGTGTCATAAATATAAATAACCAGGTAAATCCAAGATATAATTTTTTTTTAGCAAAAACAAACAATAGATAGTCCATGTAAGCAACAACGAATCTAAAAAATCAACCATATCAGAGAATCAGAGTCTGAAGACCTATTTTTTGGAATGAAAGTGGGGGTTACATGGCCTAAGGGCACGGATACCCCCTGAGGTTGATCTGAATTGCAACAAAAAGTCCTGAAAATGATATTCCTTAAAAAAACAATAGAAAAAATCCTACTACCTCATTTATCACTTTTATCAAACACTTATTGTGCAAAATTAATCTACAACTATACATGGAGAAAGAAAAATCAAATTTATCCTAATATGATATTTTCATCAAATTCATGGCAACCTAATATGGACAAAATATCATTATAAACTGAACTCAAAAAAATTGGCAACAGATCTTTGTTTTAATCCCCCTGCATGTACATTCTCGTACATAACTGCCATGAAAATGTTAACTCATTGCTGGTTAGCTCAGAAATAATTTTATGAATATTCATATTTTTGTAGTAATTTAAAGTAGCAATTTCCAATAAATTTAAATTTTCGACAACACTTCAGAACATAATAATAAATCAAAATTTCAAGAGCATTGATAGATATATCTGACAATGTACTCCAATGGATGAGAGTATGCTCCAGCAACAATATCCTTACCAACTCATTGTGAACCATATGGTTTTATACCCATCCATATCCAAGTAGAACTTCTACCCCTCGAAACCCCAAGCTTTAAGAGCTCACAAAAAACACCAAAATATAACAGTAGAGAGATATACAAGGAAAGTTGAGGAAGATAAGTTTCACTTCCCCCAAATACCACTAATGGTTAGCTCCACTAGGTATAGCTACTTCGTAATTTAGTTTAGGAATTTCAAATTAATTTCAAAAACAAATGGCTACTCTCCAAGTCTCTCTGTCTCATAATATTTTTCAAATCTCTCCAAATCTTTGTATCACAATGCACCTCTCCCTTAAGTGAGAATACATGAGACACATATATAGGAGGAGCAACAATTTTTGTCATAAATGAGGATTCATATTCATTCCTTGTGTTACATTTATAGGAGTGTAACTCATGCCATTAAGGAGATGTAAGCATGCCTTAGTTAAGGAGAGTGTAACATATGCATTAAAGAAACTGTAAGAGGAATCTTTTATGAAATGTCTTTAATTAGTGTAAGAGGAATATGCCATTATTTTATGAGTGCATAAAAGAGAGTGTAATTTATGATTAAGAGAGCGAGAGAGAGAGAGAGAGTTACATAGAGCCATGAGAATCATCAAAGAGAGAGGTGTCAAGTGATTGAAGAGATATAATTCCCTTTTAATAATAATATAATAATCTCATAAAAGATAATAATAATAATAATAATATTAATAATATTGAGGATTAAGTCGACATTGAACTATTAGGATTGATCAATGATAAGTTAAGTGATTTTCCTTCAAGCATACTTGATTACCCATTGATTGGAGGTGATTTAATATTTTAGGAAAGTCATACTTGAGAGTTAGGCATGACTTTCTATTTTTAGAAATCGACTCCAAAATTATCAGGAATGAGATTTTACTAAGGAAATTCATCCCTCAGTTTCCCATGAGTGCTATTTTTCTTCCGTAGAATAGGAATTCCACACCCCTATTGCATGCATCTTTGTGCCTTAGTAGATTGAGGACTCTGCATCCTAATATACTCTAAGGATCCAAGATTCCACACCTTTATCCTTTTAAATATTCGAGTCTCTGTGCCCTAAACATTTCATTATATATCCAAGACTCCATGTCTTTATCTTTAATGAATTTAGGACTCCACACCTTAATCCTTTTATTATATATCTAAGACTCAACATCTTTATATTTCATGGATTTAAGACTCTGTGCCCTAATTTCCATGGGTTCTCATTTACTCTGCTTTTAAACTCTATGCTTCACCTTAAGGTACTGATTGTGAGCTCATACCCACCTGATGATTCATTGGTAAGGTCTTCTTCCAAGACCTGAACACATCATAATACTATATATCAAAGGAATCAAAGAAATTTCATAGTTAACATATTCACATTTTTCCAAGGATTGTGCGTGATGTCCACAATGATTTTGGTTTTGGAGAACTAACTTCCACAGTCATTTATAACTCAAGCATCCTTGTTGGCAATGGCCAAGTCCCCTACCGCATCATGCTTTGTACGAGATTAAGCACATGTGATCATACAAATCATGTATCATCCATAAGTCATAGTTAACCATATGTTCCACATAACCATGATCATCCATGGATCTATGTGTCTCATTCATGGATCACCATCCATGTCATATACCTATGTCCAAACTAGGATATCCAAAGAGAAAACATCACTAATATGCTCTTAACCATAATCAGTTCTTATACACACAACCATAGATATTATCATAAGCAGAAAACAATTGGGTGACCCAAACCAGGTATATATCATATAAGAATGCACATAAGTTTTTCATGCATAATATTATATCATTCTATCAAAATCACCCTCTCTAAGTGTAATCAAATCACACACAAAGAAGGGACACTACATACTCGCCCTCTTGGGCTAAACTTGGCCTGGATTTTTTCATATAGTCATAAGATATTTCGTTCTTTTCGATTCTCCTATCAATAAGGTGTTAACGTTATGTATATGTAATTGATATATTTTTCTTCATGTCAATCCATAGTTTATTGTTTGCTAAATTATAATCAGCTCCATAAAAACGAAACATACCATTCTTAGTCAAGTAGAAAATATATCCATTCCATATTAGACATGTTTTGATATAAAATGCCAAATATTTATATCTCAAAAACAACCATACAATTTATAGCGCCATATCAGAATGCTATTTTATGTAATTGATATGACATCTACTTAAGTTATCTATAATAATTTGATATTCTACATGTTTTCTTTTTCATAGTCTACAATAATCTTACATGTGTCATCTTCTTGGTTGTATAGTATGTTGAGCTTGCCAAGCTATAAATATCTCACACATTGGTTTTATAAACAACAATGGTGGTCCATCCCATATCGCAATCAAATTTGCATACAATAAGCATAAAAATCATCCTCATACAATTTCCCGTGAAGCTATGCAACAGAACATAATGTCATATATAGAATCCACTATTACATCCCAGTTGATTTACGTCTTCTCAATCGAAGTTTCCACTTTTCACTCCATAAGACATCCTTGCAATCAAAATATTTGGATCTACCTATATTTTTTTTTACTAAATTTAGGAAAAATCACAATTTGAGCTTCAAGACACTAATTTTTTTTTTTTTTAACTAACAAGCTAAGGTTCCATACAATCCTCATTGACCCACTTATGTATTATATACCAATTATTCATTATTATTCACTTCTCTAACTTGAGAATCAATTATGAATGACTTTGTTAGAATATTTTCATTCCGTAAGAAAATTAATTATATCTTTTTAAAACAACTTTTAATCAAGAACAAATCTCATAATTATGCAAATACAATATCTATATTATTGAATCTACCTTGATAATTATAAGTCAATTTTTTTCCCCATTGTAAAATAACTCATTATTTCTATTCAATAATTAATCAATTCATTTATTTTCATGTCTTATTCCTTACTATGAATACATATACACAAAAAAAAACTATGAAAACCATATATTTATCAACTATGAAGAATCTTTCTGATTTTAAATAATATAAAAACGATTTTTTCTTAAGCCCTTAGCCCCTTTTTCCACCATAAGACTGCCTCCACGACCGAGTGCTAAAGCCCATCGGCATTCACACTTTGGCAATTCTAAATTTCCCACTTCCATTTTCTTTTTTCACCAATGGCTGATCTTCCGATGAGATCATGACCGTCCATTCCCCGAGATCAGACGACCAGTGCTTCATCGCATTGGTGCATCACCTTTTCCTTATCGCCTTCTTTTCCCCACCTATGAAATCTCTGTCATTGATCTAATCCAGATTGGATGGCTGGCGCTCCATCACATTGCTCCACCGTATCGCATCACAACTTCCCAGTCCCTTGTCCCTTGACCTTTTCCCCTCCTACCGATGTGATCCCTCGAGTAAAATCTCCAACGTCGATCTCGATCTTGATCGGACGACCCTCCATCCATTGCATCTACCTCTCCCATCAGCCACTGACACATCGCAGTTCCAAATTCCTCCTTCCCTAGACCCTCTTCTCTGCCAATTGTCGATGTCCCGATTCAATCCTTACCGTTGATCCCATCGATCCAATGGCTGCCATTCAAACCGCAACTCAACCCATTCACTTTGTAAAATTCTCACCCTGACAGTGTTTTTTCACAATATATCCCCATTTCTCCAAATTTAATCGGAACCATCCATTCCCTCCCAATAAACCACTCAGGATCACTGCGGAGGCACCTAACCAAGGTGGTCCCTACTCCTAGTGCCCCCACAATTGACCCTATTGAATGTGGGAAATCTAGATCTATGGCTGAGATTCAATGCAGAGGCACACCCTTGAGTTTTTCTTCCGTACACCTAGTCCCCCCGCGGTGATGTCACCTCCCGGTCCCACTGCTGAGCGCCTTCGCTCCCTCCCACTTTCACGTTTTTCTTATGTATTTCACCCCTACCTGGATTATTACACTTTATCACTGTAAACCAATGTTTACCCAACTTCAAGCCTCCCCGCTACGTGAAAAATTGGCTTACGTCAGCTCAGCCCCACCTCATTCTTCCACCATGCATCTTATCTCCTTGTGCGTTCATTCTCAGCCTTAGATCTCCAGCCTGAAGATCTAAATGGTGTTGGAAAATTTTGTGTTCCATTTCAACAAACCTCCCGAACGTGCATATCGAGCAAGAAATGGGCCGTTTTCATAGGCATACGTGTCAACCATTGATGCGTATCACATTCCCCCCGCTCAAAACCACTTACCGCTCTAACCCCGCACGAAAACCATCTCTGGTTTTCCAAAAACACCTATCCCTATTTTCGCACCACAAGCAGATTTGAACCCTGTTTTTCATGGTTTCCTCCATGGAATCCAGCCTGATGCATTCTCCTCCTTCTGCACTGCTCCTCTGCTACTCCCGAGCCTCTGTAAAGCAGTTAATCCCAATATGGGCAGGTTTTAATAATATTTTTGTGGTTTGTTGCAGGTTTCATGGTGGTAGTTATAAAAATCCGTCCCATAGTCAAAGAAAGTGACAGAGGTTGAGGGTGACGATCCTTAGACGCTGAATTCAATGCAGAAAGGGATAGAAAGGGTCTAATTTCCAAGTTTTAATCAATTTTTCATGAGAATTGGTCACATGATCAAGCCCTCCAGTGCAAGTATCTGTCAGCTATCAAATGAAGACCAAACAATGATGATTAGAAGAGAATTAAAGATTAAAAGATTAAAGAAAAATATACAGATTTAAAGTTAATCCACAGTTTAAAGGATAAACACACAGTTTGAGGAATAAATATGGTTAAAGGAGGCCTAAAGCAAAATCAGAGGCCTAATCAGTGTTTAAAGTATCAAAGACAAACAAATCAGTAAAAGACCACTTCAAAATTTCAGATCATTGAAGCAATTAATCCCCAAAAAGCCATAAATGCCACTTGCCAGCTTGTTTGCCTCAAAAGAATACAAAGTTAATGCACAGTCAGAGATATTTGCCAAAGACAGCTCAGAAAGTAATTACAAGCCTACCAAAGCCTCAAAAGTCAACAAAAGTGACTAAATTTGATGAAAATTAATGTAAAAATCAATTAATAGAGTTAAGACATTAGATATCTTCTCCATTAAGACCTCCCAAAGGCCGAGAATCATTTACTCTATATTAATTGAACAAATAACTCTTTCTTTCACTCCACCTCCTCAATGCATCTATAAATATCATAAGAGGAGCCCATTGTAATTTTTGGTTGAATAATTATTGAATGTAAATAGTTGTTGAGGCTGATGAAGCTCTTTTTGTAATTGAAGAAAGATAAGCTGAGAAGAGAAGTTAGAAGTTGTAAAAGACCTACTGGACTTGAAGATTGTAATTGGTTTGAACATAAAATATAGAAGCTGATTTATGGGATCCTGGTCTATGTCAATGGTGATGTTTTTCTTACTATAATTGTTGTTTTTCTCATGTTTTCCATACTGTCCACTTTCTCTGATAAAGAACAAAAAATATAGATTAGGATTTACTGTAGAGTACCCTATTTCTCACTGATAAATCTTTATCTCTATGTTTTCTTCTAATTGTGTTTTAAGGATAATTCAATAGAGTATAACCAGTGAAGCGTTTGTGAGCCCATGTTTACTGAGTACAACTTGAGATATTTTCTTTGAAATTTTCCCTAAGAGTATGGCAAAAGCAGGATAGGTTCAAAGTCCTTACCTGATCTTAGGCTACTTTTTATGTTTATCTTAAATGTTTTCCTTTGAGAATATGCTGAAAGAAGGCCAAGTTAAAAGTCCTTACTTGATATTAGGCTATTCTTTTGTTTTTTTTCAATTTTTTCCCTTGAGAGTATGTTGAAAGCAGGGTAGGTTCAAAGTCCTTGCCTGATCTTAGGCTGCCCTTTGTTTTCTCATATGTTTTCTTCTTTCACAACACTCTTAATGTTCCAGACCACAAAATCAACTTAAAGAGATCTTTTGACATAGATGACTTGCCCCATGGACCACTCTTGAAACTTGTTGTGCAATTAAATCCTTTTGTGACTCCATAGCCCAATGGATTGATACTGTCTCTTACTTATCCTATCAGCTGAACCATTCTTTCAACTTGCTCACACCTTTACCCTTCAAAAGACATCCTTCATTTTGATGATATCCATCCCAACCAAAACAAACAAAACCCTTGTACTTCATAACTAGCCTAATAGCATATATTTGAAAACACTTATATAGATAGATCCCTCTCTGAATCTAGGAGGACTAGATCCTAGGATTCCAAAGTGATTCTGATGTAAGCCTTGCAGTGTTTGTTTTTGCCAATCTTGCAAACTACAGAGTCCTAACACCTGCATTAACATCCTCATCAATCTAGGAGCCCTCCTCTACATAGAAGGGTTGACATTATCTCTGCTCATGATGATCACTCTAGAGTCTTCATTAGTCTAGTTTTCTACTAGTGATTATCTCTACTCATGTTGATCACTCTAGATTCTTTATTAGTCTATTTTTCTCCCGGTGATTATCTCTACTCATGTTAATCACTCTAAATTCTTCATTAGTCTATTTTTTTCCTGGTGTGAGGGACCATGAACTATAATTGTTGGTTCCTTTCCATTATAGGCACTCCCCCATCTTGCAATGGAAATATTTTTCTAGCCTCATTTAGTTATGTTCTTTCATTGTTATCCATTCATGGCTCTTCTCCCACCTACATTTGATTTGTCAAATTTTGAGAGCATCTCTAATATGTATTGTTATGTCTATGATATTTTAGGATAATTTGTTTCTCTTTTGGATTTGGTTCCTATTCATCCCTTCATATATGCACCTTTTCTACACCCTTAATTCTCCCCTCATCCATAAGGCCATGACAAGGTAGTGCATTTGCTAAAAATGAAGAGGGGGTCCCTACATGGTGGGAAAATATAAAGCCTATTTTTGGGTCATGTCCTCAGGAAAAAAAATACCACACATACAATATGGTCAAAATTCAAGAGGAAATTCAAAATATATAAGAGAAGGTTTTGTGGGAACATCAGCGCATTCTGGAATCAAAGGTCTTGGAGGGAGTAGGTGCATAGATTCTAAATACTGGTAATGCAAGTGGGAAAAAAAAATTCTATCATCACATGGTCACTCTTTATTGGTATATAAAAATATTCCTATCGAAGTTTCTTCTTGGAAGAAGAGAAACACAAGATTTCCTCTTACATAGGTTAGAGGAACTAAAGTTGCTTCTACTAGATGTAGAAGGAGATCTAGCAAGCTTTAGTATGGGTTCATCACCATGATCTGCATTATATTATTGTAGCATATAGCAAACAATTCCATCAACCTAAATACCTCTGTGTCCCTGTGATTATTAAGTTTTACTTCATGGCTACATTTACGTTTTAATTTCTCTTCTACATGTTAGTTTTTCTAGTAGACTATATCCCTACCATTAATTCTATATTTTTTCTTTTGGCTTTCACAAAAAGTATACGTTTTATTTATAGTCATACTTGGTTGTTTACTCTCTTTTGGGAAAACAATTATAACCTACCCCAGGTTCTATTTATGAGGTGTAAACTTCTAAACAATGATTTAGATAGTAGTAATCCTTAAATTCATTTGTAATAAATTTTGAAACAAAATTTAAATAATTGTGAAAATCTCTTTATTATTAATGCAATTTCAATTTATATATATATATATATAAACTTTTTCAATATTAAATATTAAACAAGGTTTATAGAAAAATAATTGAAGTTTTATATTTATATACAAATAATATAACTAAAAATAATATTATAAGTTAAATAAAAATACTATGACTTAAATAATATATCATAAATATCAATAATAGAAATATGAGTTAAATAAATTATATATATGATAATTTAAAGACTCATAATAACATTAATTTATGCGATTTTTTATTCATTTTAATTTGGTTTCGGATTGATAGTGTTGGATGTACTAATACTTTTAAGGAATATTTTGAAAATAAAAATAAAAATATTGATTTAAAGTCTTAATCAATCAAGTATATCAAAAAATAAATTAATAATAAAAATTATATTTTCATATAATTGAAATTTTTTTTTTAATATTGACCAGTAAATATATTTATGAAACCGTGTTCTTTAACTCTTATATGTTTAGGAGTATTTTCTCAACAAAATAATTTTTAGTGAAAGTATGATATTTTTTTGGAATGATTTTTTTATTGTATATATAGACTTGGCGTCTAAGACATTATGATTATGGATACTACATAACTTAAGCTTGCAATTTCAATAATTCATTATCAGATTTAAAAATAAATCCAGTAAAAAATATGCTTGAAAAGATGCCCAAGAAAATGAAATCTAAAATTTTGATTAGAATCTCAATTTTTTTAAATATTAATTTTAATGTAATCAACTTCAATTTGCTAAAAAATATTTATTATATTAGATAAGTATCATCTTATCAAATACATTTTATTATTTTTATTCTCGATCTTATTTTTAATGTAATTCTCATTTTTATTTTTAATATAATTGTTTTTCTAACATTTATAAATGTTAATTTTACAAAGTTGATTTGTTAATTTAATTTATATTGTAAAATTCCAATTTAAATCATATTGTAATTGTTTATATATATATATATATATATATATATATATATATATATATATATATATATATATATATATATATATATAATTATATATATAATGTACATATTCATAAAATAAAAATATTAAAAGAAAACATGTATAATTAAAAATATTAAAATGTTTTGACTATAATAAGTTTTCTATTTTGATTTGTCTTATAAAAAAAATTAATATTTAAATATCTTAATTAAATATTTACAATGAAATAGGTTTTAAAATGTATTTTTTTTTAATTTTCTTAAACATTTTTTATTGTTTGAAAAAGATGAAGTACATTATCTAGAGTTATTCGTTAAATAGCAATTAGGAGAAACATTATCAAACATAGAATCTCAACCTTTTCAAAAGAGTAGGGAATAGATTTTTAATTGTTGATGTAAAAACTAAAAATTGAAAATTGAAAATTTGAGTCACATGAGCCAATAATATAGTGAGATATATAGAGAAGGAGCATGAAGAAATAAGATAGAAAGAGATTGATCTGGTATATTTGTCTAAATCTATAGTTTCAACATGAATGGGCTCCTTGTAACTTGCTTATCGGAGAATAACTTGGATCATGAAGAATAACCATATGTCGTTCCATTTGACCCATTGTACAATCTAGAGCTATCATTTGACATTGCATATGGTCTAGAGCTAGAGAGGAAATTTTCCTCTTTGGTCTCCTTTCTTTCTACCAACACTAGACTAAGAAGGAACTTTAGGTGCTAGTATATATCCATGATGTACATGTATTGGTCGTCTTTTCCATGAGTGTGAAAAACTTTTGAAACCTATCTATCAACTTCAAATAAAACCCCTATATTTGTGAGACTACATCATCGATTTTCTAAGAGAATTTTATTTTTGTATAGGTTAAGGAGTGAAGTTTGTGAACCTCATAGAAAATATTTCGTTCCTCTCCTGCACTCTCGTGCACCCACATTCTTGCTATTAGGTGGATATGACACAGCATATTGGAGAATATATGAGTGATACAAACCCAACCATAGATGGGGGAGCCCATGGATTCTAGAGTAGACTATGAAAGAACGATTATTTCATGCCAAGGAAACTCATCAAGAAAAAACGTTTCCACCAATCATGACATGTATCCCAAACAAAAACCATGGGAGAAATCTATCACAAAATATTAATATCTAGGAAACTAATATTAATAAGTTAATAAAAGAAAAAATACCAAGCCAAATTCCAAACGTTACTCTTTTGTTCCTCTGACCATGCACTTTCCATCATCTAGCTCTAGAGAAATAAAGATTCAAATACCTCACAATTAGAATAAAATTTCCCATAACAGGTCATACTTGGATAGTAAATGATTTTTTTTTAATTAAATTATAGGAGATAAGTGAAATAACAAGCTATATTTTCTTTTGACTAGCCTTCCCTAGGATCAAATCCAACTAGATTAAGAACCATATGGCCAATCATGCAAATTGATGTGAGAGTAGAGTTAGCCTGGCCATCAATAAAATAAATAAAATACACCCTCAACCATGAAAATCCAAACTCCATGCCTCCTTTCAAGAGCTATGATGCATGAAATGGAGAAAAGGGACACCATGATAATATTTCCTAGACCACCCATTAATCCACATGTTTTCAACATATCTAGTGTAACAATCATTGAATGCTTTATTAATGCCTCCCCTCAAGGATATGTGCCAACAAGTGTTGTAACCTATTTTTCCCTCTTCAATAATACATACCACTATCCATTGTTTTACTTTTTCACCCTAATGCACACTTTATCCCCTTTGATTTGCCATTATAGAATGATGAACACCGCCATGACACTAAAATCATGCATGTGGTCTCTGTCAAGAAGTGTAAAAACCAAAATGAATGTTTAACAAATTTATTGTACCAGGAGAAACCATGGTCAAAGTTTATAGAGCCTATCGTTCCCAACAAGATAGCCTTGACATATTTTTCATGAGTTGGATAGAGGTTTATTATTATAGAATTTTTTGAACTTATCAAGCCCCTAGGTGTCTAGATACATTCTCTTGGAGGATGTGGATATCCTATATAATATATTCCCCTATCAATCTCTCATTATAAACATTGTAGCTGAACACATCCATTTTGATACTTATCATGGTTTCCTCTATATCTTTGTCCTCTATCCTACCCATGCCATGTCCATTTTACTTTCTTCCAAGATTACCCATACTAATATTCATGGATATGACTTGTTCTTCATGATTGTAAGAACTTTGAGCATTTCCTGTACTCTTGGACCTCATGTTGGTCTTGCCTTATAGGCCATATTTATCCTTATTTTGGAATTTTTAGGAATACCTACCTATCGTGGCAAAAAATCAACCTCCCATTTTGTATATATTTCCTATTAAAAATGAGAACCCTTTTAAATTTATCACTTTAGTTTTAATTTATTTTACATATTCCCCACCTTTAATTTTCCTTTATTTCTATATCCTTTGTTTTCTTGTATATAAGCATTTCATTGTCGTTCACCCACATATAGATTGTATCCCATTTTTAACTCCATCCTACTTTAAAACAAATAAGAAAAAATATATAAAAAACTAAGCTTCGAATGAATAAGCTCGAATCGTCATTAAAAAAGGGCTACATAATAGCTAGTACCTACCACTTTGTGTAAATATAGCTTAATTAAAGGAAAAAATAGTAAAGACAAAAATTTCATTACAAAAATAAAACAACTAATAAATTGTTGAATGCTATCACCAAAAATTAAGAAATATGATTAACTAATATTGTTTATATTAACAAATATATACTTTAATATATATAATTATTTTATATATATATATATATATATATATATATATATATATATATATATATATAATTAAATTTATTAAAATATGTTTTTAATATAATAATAAGTTTTAACTTGAAAATGGAGGAAAAATTATAATCCATGAAAATGGAAATAATAGAAAAAGAAAAAATCATAAAGTTAAATAAAAAGAAAATAAAACAAAAAGAAAAGATTAGTAACTAATAGAAATAGATGTTATTAAAGAGTCTATAATAAGACCTCAACCAATCACCTTACAGATAAATAAATTTAAATAATAATAATAAATACCAAAAAATGAAATCCCAATGTTAAATTATAAATAGGCCCAAGTTTTTTTCGTCAAAGAAAAACTAATACACAATCAAAGACAAAGGGAATTCCTAATATAACAAGGGCTACATAGCAACGAATATCTATCACTTGGCTTAAATATAACTTAATTAAAAAAAAAAAAAGACAAACATTTCATCACAAAATAAAGCAACTAATAAAATATTGTATTGTTGAATGCCATCACCAAAAATTAAGAAATGATTAACTAATATTTTTTATATTAACATATATATTTTAATATATATGCTTGTTTTATATATATGTGTGTTATATTTTTTTTTTAAATGTATATTTTTTTATAATTAAATTTATTGAAATATGTTTTTAATATAGTAATAAGTCACCTTAAATTAAAATATGGAGAAAAAACTATAATTTATGAAAATATAAACAATAGAAAAAAAAAAGGAAAAAGAAAAAAAAGTTAAATGAAAATGAAATAAAACTAGAAATAAAAAATTTAATAACTAATAGAAATGCAAGTTACAAAACAACCTGTTATCACAAAATCAGACCTGATAGGCTGCCAATCAAGTTAACCTTATGTAATTGTTTCAGACCAATATTTTGGTTGAGGCTTAGCCTCCTCAACCTGAGAGGGCTCTCTCAATGGTTTATGATTTTTGATAAATATGTAGATGGATAACTCTATATGGGATAAAAAAAGATAAATGATATAAACTGGTTGTAAATCACATTAGCAAGTGTACATTGGGCTGATGGAGTCATAATGGATTCAGTATAACCAAAACAATCTACCTAGCATGGAAGTCAAGGCATTCAGAGTTCAAGTCAAGGAATACACATGTAGAATAGTGAAACACACAGCCAGTTTGTCTATGAAGGAAGTCAGAGCATCATTGATGAATTATGAGTATCATAAGAAAACACCACTACAATAGAATATTGAAAAGATGCCATCATAACAAGAACATACAAGAACTCTTCATGAATCTTGAGTTATCTAAGTAGAAATTCTGTATTAAGCTGAACACAGTTACCTACATAAAACAAAGTCCTTTTGCTAAAAAATGTCCAACCCTTTCTATTTCGACTTCTTGATATTTTATATATCCATTACATCATTAGATAAGCTTCTCCATAACTAGATACATCGAATTCCCATGCTTTGACACCTATTTTAACTATTAAACATGGTATTTATTACAAACACAGCTGTAAAAATAACATAGAGTCCTATTACAAATAGAATTAAAACTCTTTTGGTTCTACCCAAAATAACTTTATCTAAACTTAAATACATCATTTTCCACCTATCATTCCATTAAGTCAAACCTTGATGATGAGGTTCAGCTTGTTATAACCATAATGTTGATGATGTTGATCCCCTGTAATCTAGGAAACTGCTCCCCTGTTTTTAGGCTTAGGATCCCTTTAGTTTCTTGAGATATTCTGACCACTTCAAACTGATAACTTCGAGGATAATTGATGTTGGGAACATGATTGGCATATTTCCCAAGTCATCCCTTCATGCCAGTTGTGCGAAACAACCTTGAACTTCTCAAAACCATGAAAACAGACTTGTGCTATGAAAGCAACACAGTTTCGTAGCGTGGTCTTTTTTACCATTTTCCTTCAAAATTTAACTTCCTTTCCTTCATATTTTTTTTGATATTCACTTGATATATCTTCCTTAGGAATTTCAAATAAAAATACCTGGTCTGCCCTCCAAAATTTGATAAGAAAAAGGGTGAAAAAGATGCTACAGCAGTTTCGTAGCGCTTTTCACCCTTTTTTCACTACAGGCGCTATGAAACTGCTGCGCAAGTAGTTTTAACCAGATTTTCACAAAATTTAAAACAAAAAGGTACCAAAGCTTCAGAAAATCATTGGCTTCATCAAAATCATTAGATATTTGAACTAAAAACATAATCTTCACAAAATTTAATCATCATTTTCCATTTAGAGTTTGTTTTGAATTTGTCATTTTGTACTTCTGCTCTTTATTTCATCTTGATACTGTTTTAATTTTAGCTCCAAATATTTCACTTGGCCTCTTAGCTTCCTGTTACTTTCTCTCAAATGAGTGTTGATCACTCTAACAAACCTTGCTTCTTTAATAGCTGGAACTGTCCATGTAAAGAACTGTTGGGCACTACTTGGGATCTCTAACCTAGCAGTTGTTTGAACTTCCCAAACAGCCTTCAACCTCTTGAATTCTGTCTTTTCAATGTTATACGGTCTTGCCCTCTTTCTCATCATTTTCATCTCTTGATTTTCTAGCTTCAACCTTTCTTCCAACAACTGACACTCTGACATGTGTACTTTTCCCTTCTCTACCTTGTTGAATGCATGCTCCACTATAGGAGATGAGAGATCAATTACCTTTTCAGGGGCCTTGGCTGCTTCAATAGTTACTTGGATATCTTGACTGCTTTCTTGGAGTTTATTTTCATGTCTGGTTAGAGGTTTCCTAGCTTGAAAAACAAAATTTTCATTCTCACCTTCAAAATCCAATTTCTTTGCTGACTTCATTTTTCTTTGTTTGGGTTCATTCACGTCAATGAAATTTTCTTGAACAATGGGAGATTCTTCTATGTCAATTGCATGTAGTATATCATCCAAGTTGTCATTCATCATTGGACTGTCCTTTTTCATTGAAACAACTGCTTTTCTTTTGATGTTTATACTTGACTTCTTGTTTTTCTTTGGGTCTCCTACTTACTGGCCACTTTTTTTTGTGTTGTTTCTTTGACCCTTTCTATTCTATGTTTTGCAAGTGATAAGGTTTATGAAACAAGCCCTGATGTTTTCTCAGTTCTATATTAGAATTTCTTCCTTGGTTTCAACTTTACAAACCTCTTTTCTTTAGAAACCACTGGCTGACTGGATTCTGCTATTGGTGGTGAAGGATTCCCCTTAGTCTTAGGGTTTCAAGATGGGTTAAAGCTTCCATTTCAAATCCACTCATAAATAAAAAGGAAGACCAATCTCTATTTATTTTCTGGAGCTCATTCAAAACCAGCAACTTTATCAAACCGTGACGAAATAGAGAAGTTTCACAGCCATCAGATTTAGCTTGGACATTTTCAGCCATTTTGGCAAGGCTTCTACGCAAGTAAAATGGTAAATCTAATGATATCATGCCTGTAAAATGCAACAACACTTTGAAATTATAAGTATATACTTTGTGGTACCTGCCTTCACATGTGAAATATATTTGGATGTTGAAAAGTAGCTTTGCATATTTTTCCTTGATACAGCTTCTGGGTATTGCATTGTTCAAGTCCATGTCTTCATATTCAGGTTTCATAAACTCCTTGTCAAACCTAAAACCTTTAAACCAAGATTTTTGTCCCCTTCGTATCTCTGTCATAGCAGCTATGATCTCAAGTGTAACTGACATATTTATCATCCCAACCTTGATAGTAGTTCCACTGAAATGTAAAGCAAACTCTTTGGACACTTGAGTGTGGCACCCCTACAGCTTTTGACAAAATTTTAGACAACCAGCTTTGCTAAAAGCCTCCATTACCATTTGATCCTCCATAATAGCAATTTCATTCTCAGGTTTGAATCTTAGACAATGCCTCCCTCTGTGGACCTTCTTTTCCTCTGCCATGTTTCTTGGAGAAAAAATATTAGTTTCTTTAAAACCCGTAAAGAAGCCTCTCTTGACTTGATGAATTAGCCTCGCTTGATTTGATGAATCAGCCTCGCTTGATAATTGTGAGAGTTGTCTTTGGATGGAACAACCATAAACTTAGCCTTACTGTTTCAGAGCTTGGGTTGGACATCATATGTGAAGGTAAATGAAACAGGGATGACTCAATTAGGAAAAAGTTCGAATATAAAGATGTCACCTCATGAAAAAATGATGTTTGATTGATACCCTATCATGAATATGATAATTGTAGGACAATTGGGTACATCGAATCTAGTAATTAACTGACTCACCATACCCCTATCATGTCATTTCCCAATTGATACTGACAAATCTTGGCTTATTCGACACGATAGCTACGAAACCGCGCTTTCGTAGCGCTCACAGTGTAAATTATACACTTTGCGCTATGAAAGTAGCAGTTCTTTTGTAGCACAAAACTGACTTTTTGAACTAACGGCGCTACGAAACTGTGGATTTGTGGCTAATTCCAGAAAATTGACCCAAAACTTACATAAATGACCCCTAAACAAAAAATGTAAATTTTTTTACCATGAAATGAACCTACAAAGACCTTATTTGAATTCTAATGATGAACACTAAACCTCTAAAACTATGACATACCCTTAACCATACTAAAATGAGTTTCAAAACTATTAGACCATGATCAAAACAAAGTTGACATATCATGTTTTGAATTTTTTTTTTTTTTGGTGATAACACAACCCATAACAAGACCGCAACCAATAACCTTACAAATAAATAAATAAATTGAAATAATAATAAAAAAATAACAAAAATTGAATTTCCAACGTTAAAATATGGATAAGTCACATAAATTTTTGGTCAAAAGAAGCAAATATGCAGTCAGGGGAAAAATTGAATGTGTAATACCATGCCTCCTACAAATATGATAACACATATTTTCTCCTTCACATGGAAATTAATATTTCAATCCAACATTCTATGTATATAACACTAATAACACACCTTTTCTCATTCACATGGACATTAACATTTCCACCCCACACTCTCTATCTTTAGAACTTAATACTGGAATATCACTCTAATTGACACGACAGGAATAATTAAATTTCATAAACATTCCCATCCCATTCCTCCATCCATCATGTTGATAATCCACAAAATGTTTTATGAAAGTCTATCCTGGCATGACCTAAACTTTTTGAATAATTACCATGCTATGTTTTGTCCCACTCTTTGGAATATCTTAAAGTTCACATAAAAAAATTCCATGATGGGGTGTGAATTCTCTCTATTTTTTTTTTGTAAATTTGGTATTACCATTCTATTTTTGCATTAAAAAAAACCGCATATTTACAATATCATATTTTACTTGGTAGCCTCAACCTACCCATAGGAAAGTAGGTCTATTGGCCACCTCATAGAGTTAAAAGGAAACCAAAATTGGAACAGTTTCATCCTGTATCTAGATACCTTATAAGGTATATTGTCTACAATGACAACAGAGATTTTGAAAAAGGAAATGATATCTGCCATTTGCATAGTTAAACAAAAAACAATAGAATTCTAAAGCTACTCATGTGATGATTCAATAAGGTGTCGAGTCCTTGACAGTCGACCCCGACATATCCACTTGATTCATATTTTGAAGTTGGTGTTCCATACAGCCCAATCAAAAATTCTGGTGATGTTGCTGAAGGTGGATTTTCTGGATATCCCTGTGCATTTCAGCCAATATGGAGGTTTCTTTCGGGTCTCCTTCCTCTTCCTGAAATTCCACTATGGATTTTTCCAATAAACATTTCATGGTCCAATACAGATGAATAGATTGTTTAAACAAAGATAATATTACTTTAGTATTTCTAGGATCAAACAACATATCCATTTCTTCATCAGCGATATCTTCCTCCACTTTAGTTTTATGATCATTCTCCCATCCCGAAATCAAGGATTTAACCTGCCCAGGTGTCCCCACTGCATAGTTATGGAAGAGGTTCTGAATAATTTCTTTGCCAGGTTTTATTCCTCTTTTGCTTGGTCCCGCCTTTTCTTTACCTTTGTTCTTACCTTCATTTTTTCCAACATTTCCTTTTCCTGTCTGAGATTTCACCATTTTCCTTTGTATCTGGTCCCCCAATAATTGCACCTTCACCCGATTCCACACTAGGATTCTCTCCCGATGTGTAAAGACCAGAGGGTTAAAGATGCTAGGATGACCTATGCATGGAGAAAGAGCAACATTATTTTAGTCATAGTAAATAAAATATAATCCTTTTGTATAAAAGATATATATTTCCTTCCCATCACTTCTACCCATTTTCCAATGCCTATATAAGTATTATTCTTCACAGCTAGCCCCTCCCTCTGAGTCAGAAAAGGCTGAGTCATGAATTGTGCATACTCTTTAAACAACAAGGTAGGAGTTTGTGAGATTTCTTCTGGTTTCACCTTTTCATAATATTTCCAGTTCTCCATGTAGACCTAGATTATAAATTCAACATGTAGAGGCCATGCAATAAGAAAACCCAGAACTGAAAATGAAACAGAGCTAAAGAAATAACTTAATTCAGGGGATGATTCAATCGAGCCTATGACACACAAGATACAATGAAAAAGTCTATTATTGGTAATAAAATCGACAATTAACCCATACAACAAAATAGTACTTGAAAAATATAGTGACTTATTACAGACCCTAGCCAAATTATCATGGCCTCTATCAAATCTGGAAGCATCAATGAGGTGTAGATTTAGAGAATTACCAGAACCCATATCCTTCATACAGTCATTATAATACATACATGAAATTTCAAATAATTGACTAACAGGACTGTGAAGTTGACATGCAAGACTATACAGTTGACATGCATTTCTATATAAACTACATGAAAAGTTGTAATTCCAAAGTTGATGATAAATGGGGTGAGCATGGAAGGTTCTGTGAGGAAATTGTGGGAAAATCATTGGCACGTTTCTCAAAGTTCCTTCGCCCTCCACTTCGTCTTCCTTTCTCCCACCTGGAGTATAAAGGCAAATGAAAGGAACAAAATTAACCAAATTTTAAATTCTGAGGAAAGCCACCAGAAACCCTAACACTGACTCTTCCTTAAAGATGCAAAGACAAATATCAGAATCTTCCATTGCTAGTATTGCAAAAGCACTCAAAGACAGAGCCTCTTTCTGAGTTATCATCATTACACTACCAGGAACATGATAGTAGGCCTCCATTTCGATTAGAAGATAATGGATCATTCCATATAATATTGTCATGCTCAGAAGAAGACAAGAGAGAAGCATATACCCGAACAACCATTTCTCAAGCATTATAGGCCTCGTTGTTATGCACAGTTCCTTTGCTAGCTGTTGCACCAACGTTTTCTCATAGACAAACTATGACCAGTAATTGAGCCCCATAACTAACCTTTTCTCCCTACAATCATGGTGGGATTCCCAAAATCCTTCTGACATACCTCGTTATCGACTACCCATAATGAATGTGGCCTTTATTTGGCATGGGTCGGGTTGTCCACTACCTTTGCCTCATGTGATAAACATAATGTCATGTGGATCACATGGAAATATACCACCTCACTCCTCCCTTCACCTCATTGACACCCCGATCGGGGAATTTGGTTTTGGCTATTATCCCTATCCACTATCTCTTTCATATTTTCTATGCCATCCTCATTTAACAGTATATCCCAGGTTACATCCAGAAACCTTCCTGGATGGTTACAACCCCAATTCGCAAGCAGATCAGTTGTTGCATTTCATTTTCTTCGGATATGCGAGGGAATAAAGTAGTTTATCCTTGGGATGAGTTCCATGATTTCCTTAATAAGTTGTGATGTTATCCAACTGTGACTAGTTTGTTCCAACCTAGCCCCTTGCTGAAGCTTCTGGAGTATTACAGTGACTAAAGTTGAGTCTCCTTCCATTAGTAACCTATGATACTTCTCTATTATTTCTATGATGAGGCCATGTTTAACCGCTGTGAGCTTCGCTTCATTATTTATTGTGTATCCTAGGTCCATTGAATAGATCCTTCGTACTTTTCCTCATGAATATCTAAATATTATTCTGTACCTACTTGTCCCAAATTTCCTTTGGATACCTCGTCATAGTTTAGCTTTAGAAATCCTTGAGGAGTTTTCCTGAATTGATCACATAATTGGGTTGCCAAAATTCTGAGGAAGTAGGGGCAATAATTTGAGCTTTGAGGTTTAGTTTTTCCAATATGCGAGCCTCATGGGCATTCACTTCCCAGTTGTTTGGATTCCATTTATCCGCAAGGATAGTTTCTCTAATATTGTCAATAATTTTTTTCCATATTTCATCTGTCACCTATGTCTCATCTCTAAATGTTCTCCTGTTCCTTTCTTTCCATACTTCCCACAGGAAGAATCTTAGGGATTTCATCCAAGTCTTATTAATTATAGGGATTTGGAAAACCCATTTTCTCCAGTTTTCTATAGGATGTTTTAGACTTGCTCTGTCTCTATCTATATGTTGAAAGAGAGAGGAGAGGTTCTGCCAAAGTTGTTTTGCAACAGGACACATATTCAATAGGTGTTCCATGGTTTTATTATGTTTATCACACATCTTACATGAGGATGGTCCTTGCATCCCACGTTTCTATGGTTGATCCCAGGTTAGTATCTTTCCATAACTCAATAACGAAAGAAAAAATTCTACTTTTGGCCAATGCTTTGCAAACCAAATGTTTTTCCATAATTGAGAGACTTGAGGTTGTATGTTGTTGGTTTTAATGTTATATCCTTCTTGAATTATGAACATCCCCTTTGTTCTATACTCGCATCGCAAAATTTCATCCCCTGTTACAATTGGTAATTTTCTTGATTGTAACTCTTTCTCATAAGCCTCCCAATGTTGGGTGTCCAGAGCATTATGCCATTGTCCATTTTGTTTCCATTTCCTCCACTGTTGGTTTGTCTCTATCTCCCAGTTATGATTTATTGTTTTCTTATTTCTTTTCTTAGTAAATAGAAATATCTCCTCTAAATCGATTCTATGAAACAAATTATCCCTTTGCTACGAGGAGTCTTCCAAAAACTAGGCAATGTTTCCTCCCTTGATCTCCCAAAAACTATGTTCCTTAATAAAATATTTGTTTGAGGCTACCAAATTCCATATTGCAGAACCCTTTGGAGTATTATGGCCCTTAGTATTTCTTCCATGGACTGTGGCATTGCATATTTCCTTTCACATATTTGTTTCCACAAATCCCTGTCTCCCTGTAACCAACGCCAACAAATTTTCGCTCCCATCACCTCGTTGAGCATATACGGGTCCCTCAGTCCCAAACCTCCCACTCTCTTAATTTTAATTAGTTTCTCCCAAGAGAGAAGGGAACCTTTTCTCACATGCTAGGATACTTTCCATGAAAATTTCTTAAATATGTTAGCCATATCTGTACAGCTAGATTTAGGGGCTGCCAATCCCAATAGAAGGTAGATGGGAATGGACTGCAAGACAAATTTCAAAAGAAAAACCCGAATGGGAGAATTAAGAGTGCCAAAGGACCAATTTTGAAGATGATACTGGATTCGATTGAGGAGATATTTCTAGCAAGATACCTAGATATAATTGAGGCTAAGAGGAATCTATTATTTATACTTGTAGATTACACATTTGTAATATGTTTGAAAAAATTCCTGTCATGGATAGTAGAGGTCCATTCTAGGTCATGTCATATTTTTCCAATACATCATTATTTCACTTTTTGATTTCATTTTAGAACTTATCAATGAGTTTTGGGCAGTGGCTCGGGCTCTGGGCCTGAAAAAGTACCTTAAATCCCATGGACACAGGCACAGGTCTATGCAATTTATTCCTTGGACATAGGCATGCAGGCTTGTGCATGCATCCAATGCCTCTTAGATGCACTCATGACCATACTATGGGAGCGTTCAGGGGTTAAGTGGGATAAAATATCAGTGGGAACTAGGGGCTAGTTACTTGAGTGGTTGGATGGTTCCTGGGAGTCTTGTTGATGATTTTAAATGTTTGTATGATGTATTTATACCGGTTCCACTTCCTTAAGGTCGCCTAGTAGGTTTAATATGATCATCGTAACTCTTCGCCACATGTTTATCCCAGTTGGTCGGTTACTTGGGTATATGTGGGATGAGGGTGTTACCTAAAAGATTCCCTAATTCATCAACAATATGGAAAGTAACAATAGAGTCCTTTAATATGGTAGGTGTTGGTCTAGCATGGCATGTTAAAAATGGGGAAAGGCTTAGAATTGGATTACATCCTTGGGTGGAAGGACTAGAAAAATTCTCTTTCCCTTTGGATTTGGTCCATGGGCTAAATACACAAGGGAAAGTGTTTTTGATCCAGATTGCATATGAAATAAGATATACCATATAGTAAAAGGGTTAGATGAGTGTTGAGAAACTATAGTTAGGAAATGAATTTCCAGAATTATGCCAAGAATACACTCTCACTTTAAGAATATCACATGTTAGACTCACTCGAGAGGATACTTTAAGATGGATGCATGAACCATCAGGCCTTTATATCCAAAAATTTGGATATATATTTCATATTTAATTTCATATCCAAGTTGACCAAGAGTGGTGGTGGTAAAAACTATTGATATTGAATTTCCCTTCTAAATCCAAAATCTTCCTATGGTGCGCTCTCAGGAACGAAATCATGTCATCGGATAATTTATGAGAAAGAAGGAAGGAAGGTTTAGGGTGGTGTAACTTGTGTAATAATGTAGAAGAATCAGCCACACACTTGCTTCTAAATGGTCCCTTTGTTGTTAGGACTTTAGATATTATTTATAAGGAGATAGATGCACCCTAAACTGGAGATGTCAGTGCCTTGAATAAGCTTGGCGACAATGGTGGGAAGCTACAGAAGACAAGGCACACAGGCTCATACATCTTATTTTTTGTTATGGTATTTGGCTTTATCGGGAATTTTTTTTTTTATAGAGATATCATCTACACTTGATAGGATTGCATACAAAATTGAAGCAATTTTTTCCCTCGTAGAACACAAAAGAGAAGCCATTGTAACCAGGGACGTGAGAGAAGAGTAAATCAATCAAGAGACCCCTTGAGGCTACTTTGATGGGGCCTATGATGAATAGGGTAGGTGTGAAGGAGGAGTGGCCTTGAATTTAAACCAGCATCAAATTCTAAATTCAAGCATTAATCTAGGATTTGGCGTGAATAATTATGTTGAGCTCCTCTCTTTAAAACTACTCCTCTGTTGGGCACTATATTTGAGAGTATTATCCATCCAAATCTTTGGAGACTCTTTAAATGTGACAAATTGGTTAAATGTTGTCCAAATATTCCATAACCATATATTTCTACCCATTTTAGAATAGGTTATACGATTAAAATCAATTTTTGATTTTCTTTATTGCCATCATATTTATAAGGAGCATAATGTAGTGGTAGATTAGCTTTCTAAGGACGATGCTAGGAAGGATTGAGGCTCTTAGTAGGTCAGCAAATTTCTAGATGGGACAGTTCACAAATACCAGCAACAACCATTTTTTGATCTATAATTACAGGCACATTGTTTTTATCAAGTTTCTTTTTTGCATCGTTTCATAGATTTATGTTTTACTAAACAAAATGTCCTTTAAATAGAGGCCAATTTTATATGATGTAATTATAATGGTGAAGTTTTGTACCAACCAATTAGATGATAGGTACATTTTTTTATCGTGTTTTTGGTCATGTTGGAAACTCAAAATGGGACTCATGGGATAGATTAAAAATCTTGAAGAAAATATTCTTTTTTGAACTAGATTTTTGTTTTTAATTATGTTGGACAGATAGTGAATGCAATTAGCATGTACAATGTAACGTTTTATACCTTAATAAAAAATTATGATGTCTTAAAAAATAAAAATAAAAAATAAAATGGTACACCATCTCTAAAAGTGACATTAATATGTTAAAGTTCTCCCAGTTGATAAACATATGGATCCATGTGGATTGTGGGGTTACACCAATTGTTTCCCATTTATTTCTCCTGACATGCCTTGTTTGAATAGTAACGAGGAAAATTTTCTGGATCATGATATACCTAACCATAGAGTTCTCTTTTCATGGGTTCGCATAGGTACTGATGAATGAATAACCTATGGATGCATGTGATATAATGAAATTCATGATATATATATATATATATATATATAAGATTAATTTTTCATTTTTTACTTGATATATACTTTAAAAAAATAAGAGAGTGAACCTATTTTATACACCAAAATTATGGGTGTTTGATTTATTAACAATGTAATAGTACATATATAAATAAATACTAGTTTTTTTTAGATAGAAGTGTTATCTTGGCACACTAAAAAGTTGTTGAGGAAATTTCAACTATGCACTAACTTAAAAAATCTTGTTAACCAAATCTTTCATAAATCCATCATCCAACAACCTCTTAAAAAAACATAAAAAGAGTACACATGTTGAGACAAACTCTACATCACAATGATAAATACATTAGAAAACCACAAAATTTTCATGTATGATCATAAGCATCACATAATACTCTATATGATAGTAGGAGTTAATAATTCCAACTTTCACCCTTAGTGAGTTGGGCATGACTTTATATTTTTTAGGTAAGTCTTCATTGTCATCTTCTATTGGTTCAATACATCAAAGAAATTCATGATCAATAAAGTATATATATGATCTAAGGTAGAATTTTTGTCTCACTCCTTGATCATGTAAACATTACCAAATTTTTAGCATCTGCATAATGGAGTGGAAATCCACCAAACTACATTGGTACCTATCTATTGTAACTAAAGACCCACTAGGATCTCCTTCGAGTACATGGTTAATTCATGTTTTCATTTAAATCTACCTAAACGTATAGGAAACCTCAGGTTTTTAAGAATATCACACCCCTTAGAGTTTACAACCAACACAATCCACTCATAGAGAATTCAACTGACACATGGTCCATACTCTATCAGAGGTTATGCATTATATTAAACAAGTTATCCAGATCATGAAGGACACATGGATAATTGGTACAGATTTTTATAAGAGTCATACAATGATATTCCCTTTACATAAACATAGATGTATATGGTTACATATTATTTACATGTTCCATGTCATGAAGGCAATAAGTACAATATTTTATAATATCACATGTTATTACAGTACTCCTCTCAAGTACCAACTCTAACTAAGATCAAGCTCATAAACATCAATGAAAAATATATATAATCTACACACACCATGTTAGAATTCCTCCAAATATAAGATGTGGTTCACCTTTCCATATGGTCCTAGCTTTGATTCAGTATAATAAAAGGTGTACCTTGTTTTTCCATATCCAGACAATCTCCATTTCTACCACAAGGAATATCATTGCCATGATTTTGGATGAAGTTCCAAAAACTCTCTATTATATCTAAAACATCATTATTTCCTCCCTACTGCAAATACATAATTCCGACTAAGAAATATCTACCATGAATAATGGGATTCAAAAAATATTGCTTCAATTAATCTTTTACTACTATAAAAACCAACCACTATTTATTCATTGTAGAAACTTTCTAGCATCTCTACAACGAATTCTTCATATATGCTCCTCCACTATGATTTACTAATAGGATTTTTTTCTCAAACAACATATGAATTGGAGACAAAACATACATTTTGGCCACACATTGGGACTACACAAATTAATCAGGAACTTATTGTACTCTAGGGCCTAACAGCAACCTAAATATAAACATTGAAATAGGGCATTTTATAAAAATACTTCCATCTATCAAGACACTTATGTACCCAAATAATGTTCCCATTAATTATGTAGGAATATTTTATTGATATAGAATGCATCCAAATTGGTCTTGCACTCTATACCTACTAATATAGGGACTTATGACACCACGTTCATTAAACAACATTTCATAAATGAACAATTAGAGGAGATACAACCTCTTGCTATATTTTCCTTTGAGATAAAACACACCATATCAAGCAAACCCAAGAATTCCCTTTACATAAAAAAATTGTTTCATTGCAAGGCTACAATAATCAACAAAAGATAATGGTACGTGACTAAAGATTTTTCCTTACATATTTTTCTAGGGTCATGAACATACTTGTTGTCTTCATATACATCTTCAAATTATGGATTCAACATTCATATTCATATGTTGCATTTTATTTTTTAGAATCATAAACATTAAAAAAATGATTGCACTCTCATATTCAATTAAATGATGCTCAATACAATTTTTAAATTTTTAATTCAAGAAGTTTTTATCACCACCATCAAAATTCTACATCAACATGTACAAATTGAATTTGATCTAAGTATCTAATCATGTTATCAAAAAATCATAAGGATTTCCTACAATACAATTTTTCCTTAACTAGGACACTCAACCACCTATAAAAGCCATCAAGTTAGGAGAACACTTACCCTTGATCAAGGACATGTTCCTCTTTTGTTGCTCATGGACCTATGAAAATATTAGACCTAATATTTTTTGCCTAGTCAGGGCACCAAACCAGCCCTCAATCTACCTCAAAATTCTTAGTGTCCCTTGTTAATAGACCAACCCTTCTTCGCTACTACTTAGGCCACCTTAGGATATTTTTATAGCTCCTATTTGTTCATATACCATCCCTGATCTAGGGCTTAGTCCCTCCTCTAATATACCAACAGACTTCTTATTTCCTTAATAATATCAACCCAAACCCATGCACTTTTATGCCCCTCAAGCCTGTGGCTATCCTCCTGCACCTATTCAGACTTTCGCCAAACACAAATAGACCCAAAAATAATCCCTTGTCACCCTTAACCTTGTCCTGTAGCTACTTCATATGCTCTCCTTAATTATGATTTTGATTTAGGTTGGTTATATTGAACCTCCTTCTCACTCTTATTTATACCTTTCTCTAGCGTGACATATAGCCCTTAAAGAGCACAATTCTCTTGAAAACAAAAAAACAATGCACTCATATTAATTTGATGTCAAGGGACATTCCACACATTCCCAGATTCAACCTCAATTTATTTTATTTCCATGATTTATATAGTTTCAAATTCCACATATATTTTATTCAAATTATGTTATGTTTGTGCAGAAGCAAGTTTTGGGGTCAAAGCCTATAATGTAATGGTAAAATGATATAATTATTGGGAAATCAACAAATTGAGAGAAAGCATTGAAAAAATATATCTCATGGTTCTATTAAGTTTGACGTGCAAGAAAGGACCTATCGAGGATCAAAGCAGTCGTGGCTCTCAAATTCCTAACTCTCGTAACCAACTTCCTGGAGTCCACCAAATCCAAAACCATTGGCTTTCTTAAATTTAAATCAGAAATTTTGAAAAAACAAAATGAATCAAGAGTTTTATCACTCACTCTTCCTTAATAATTTTAAGATCGAAAAATTGTGATGATCTCACACGATTCAAAACAGAATAGCGTAATATTCCTTTCAATACCATGACCATAAAAAATGGCACTAGTACCCAGTTTATGAATGCAATCTCTAGCACCAAATCCTTGGTCATTGTTACAAATCATAGCAAATCGCACTCAGTTGGAAAGAGCGAAAAATCTTCTAAAGTCAAATTTATGATAACCAAAGGCTTTATGTTTTCTTTTAAGGTTGTGTTGATTTCTATTTTAAATTAAAATCATGTTAAGGGTAATTTCACAGTGATGTGAATTTCCATTGTTATGGAAGTGGTTCATATCCAACTTTTATGAAGGAATTTTGATAGGATGAGTTTAAATGTTTTTCAATTTGGATTTTTTCTATAAATTTCACTTGTAGTGTTGGATTTTTTTAGGTCTATCTTAACTTTGGATTTACCAAGAATTGAATTAATTCTCTTTTCACTGTAATAGTGGTTTGCACCTCAAGAGATTATATCTCTCTCAACACTTAGCAGATCCAGAGTTAAGATGGATCTAGGTTGGTTTAATTATTATTTACAATTAATTATAACTGTAATTATTAATTTTATTTTTTATTTTATTTAAATTTTTAAATTTTATTCTATTTTATATTTATTTTTACATAATTTGATCGAGTTAGTTTTTTTGAACAAGATAGGACATGACATTGCATGTTTTCCATACTAGGTTGGAGAGCACCTGTATCACCTATAATACGCCTAATCAATGTGTCCTTACCAAACCCAAGGCAGACATCTTCCATCGTGTGGAATGTCAAATTGTTTGTCTCACCATGAGTGGTGGTTTATCATCTCCACCCCCATATAGGAAACCTACTATCACGTCTCCCTTTCAAAGCATATTTGAACAATCAACTAACTAATGTGAGGGCATATTATCATCTATATAATCTAACACATTTATAATCGATGAATATCATGCTACTCCTTCATCATCCATTCACATATCTATGATGCACTTATAAATAATATTTTCTTACGACAAATAAAGCACATAACTAATCACATTGCCAAGTGTTATAGCTCAAAAAGTGACCCCCCAGGGTCAATAAAATAATCATATCATTTGTCAATTCATAGGATCAATTTTTGATTGGTAAAACATCAAAAAACAAGTTTTTTGAGGGATCATTATGCTCCTTCCAAGTGGTAGGGACCAAAATAGAAGACCCAACAATGCTATATGTTTCCTAGTGTTGGAGACCGAAATAGAAGGCCATCAATTCTAGCTGTTACAGGTCGATTTGGGCATCATACCAAAACAAAAATCAATATTCATTAGCTTCTACCATACTCTAAATTGGTTTCTACACGCCTTAGAAATGTCATCACATTGATGGTATTCCTTCATAAAAGTTTCACTGCTTAGATGCCAATTGAATTTCCCTATCAAGCCATCAACACACCCCTAGACAGCTGTTATTACTTTGCAGAGCATTTGTTCCCATGAAAGGATACATTGCAAAGGATCTAGGCCCACTTTGGAGTGTGTTGGTTGACTAGGAGAGAATTTTTCATTGGATTCCGGGAATCTCCCCGACTTTTAGTGACTTCTAGAAGTTGTTCCATGTAATATTCCAAATTTTCCATCAGCTAATTGGAATATTAGAGTTCTAAATTTTCTTATTTAGTTAAGTAAATAAAAGGGTGGAGGGATCCATAATCCCAGTAGATGAATAAAATCCACTTCTATATTGTGAATGTGGGTTAATTGAGTAGTGGAGGAGCATTATGGAGTAGTGGAGAAGCATAATAATGAAGAAAGAGTTTAGTTAATATAGAATTAATAAGGAAGATGATGGAGATAGTGGAGGAATAAATGCAAGATGATGGAGATAGTGGTGAAGAAATTGCAGAGATGATGGAGGAAGTGGTGCATTAAATGCACACATGATGGAGGAAGTGGAGAGTAATTGCCGCGGTGATGGAGATCATGGAGGAGAACGTAGTATTATGGAGGCTAGTGGCTACATGTTCAACATGGTTATGAGGTGGGCCAAGGATAGGGAAGGCTCACAAACATAAAATTAAGATGAGCGAAGCAAAGGGGGGAGTCTGTATTTTTATTGTTGAGTGTCGTAAGACATTTATTTGCACGCTTCAGCTATCTAGCTAAGTCTGATGTGATGTTTAGCATCGGGTGTTCATGAGCGGGAATACCACCCTACTCTGGGAAGGTTTTCTTGGGCAACATTCATCATCCAGAAATCAATGCCACTTTCATCCACTCTCATCTACACTTTCAGCTATAGGAATTACGCAAATCCTAAACTTGGGTTTGAGAGTTGGGAGGTTGTTCTCAGTACTTTAGCTGAGAAACCAGTGGAGGGATCAACCCTTCACACTGTGGATCCATTGCAATATTTTGGGAGTTTCAATATCATATCCGGCATTAGGACATCCATATATTCTCCTATGCAGCACCTTCTCCTGCAGGAATTGTGTAATTCTACAGTGAGGGTTTGAGGAGAAGAGGAAGTTCCAAGCAACTTAGCATGGAATCCTGTGAGGGATTAATACTTCACTCTGGGGATCACTTCATAAGCCTAGGTTTAGAATTTTATTATATATCAGTAGGCTACATAATCAGCCCTCCTATACAGTGCAATATTTCCCAGCAATTGTGCATGTAGCAGCAGCATATTCAGTGGATGAGCTAGATCTGAATTTTTGAACTTGGGAATCAGGAGAAGGGACCAACCTTTCAGTTAGTGAGTTGAGTGGGTGCTATTTAAGCTGATAGATCATTATTTAGCCCCATATCATAAATTTTCTCTAGGGAGTGCATAAATCAGCCAACATGGGTGCAATGTGCTACCCAAAAAGGGCCGAAATTCCAAACGCAAAATTTGGCCTAACCATTTCTGGGTTTTTCTGTGCTTTTCAAGTAGAATTAGCGGTTAAAATCCCAAATCCTTATAAGCACTCCAAAAAACTCTCAAACATATATCTGCATCCAAGGAGCAGTAATTTCCAGCAGTAGCAGTTTATACCTTCCATTGCTAAGTTTCATTAGTGTAGTTTAGCCATCTTGTGGCTTAAGTGCATTCCTTTTTGAGAATTGTGCATTTACATTGTTTTTGATACATAATGATATGGCTTAGTTGTTTCTACTAATTTTTTAATGTATTGATGTTATATTCCGACGTTTCCAGCATTTTACAGTTTTTTGCTTACATTCTAGTTATTGACTTGATTGAAATATTATAAATGTTCTATATTCCTGTTTCTCCCATTTTGGGATATTACAGTGGTATCCTAGCATGATTTTTGGCTCATCTTGTGGGCATTTCATGACAACAGAAGAATAGAAGAAGAAGAAAAATAAGAAGTCTTCAATGGCGGAAGGATTGAGTTTTTCCACACTTCTTTTCAAATCTATGTAGGATTTCACCATGGAGGTCAAAGAAATGATAAGGGAAATGCAAAAGGAGACCTCAAGAGGGTTTCAAAATGGAGAAGGATCGAGCACTTCCAGTATAAGCAACCAACCATGCAAAAATTTCCACAACGCCCTACTATGCCCACTTTCCTTGCAGAAGGAAATGAATGGCATGGAGATGGAGGATATTTGGAGCATGATACTCTGATTAATTATCTCGCAGAGTACGGATCTCAATCTAGAGTGTTCAAAGAGAATCTAACTTTCCAGTAGTTTTTCCATATTAAAGAGAACCAGAGACCTCGCAGCAGCAATAGAAGAAGAGGGAATGTGCAGAATATATTATTGTTTCCTACATTTGATGGGTCATACAAAAGCAAGACAAAGTCTTGGATGGAGAAGTTACATGATTTCATCCAGCTATACCTAGTAGCAAAAAAGGAATCCATTGATATTGTAGCGCTACACTTTGAGGGTGAAGAAAATGATTGGTGGTTCGGTAGATTGAAACATCAAAGAGTGACTGCGTATGCAACTTTCACTCAAAGGTTGGTAAAGAGGTTTGACAGAATAAAACCAGAGGCACTTTCCATTGAGACATTTTCCGACATTGGTGAGGAAGTATATGAGGAGAAAAAGGAAGATGTTAGCACTGATACTCCAGGTGAAGAACAACTATAACCACCATGAGCTACAGTAGAGGTACTTGAATTAGTGGGAGGAGCACTTGCATTTTGGCATGATGTTCCCAAGACTTTGACATTGAGATTCCAAGGCATGATTTAGGAGGTACATGAGGAAGAGGAAGAAGATATCAGCACTGGTGTAGTAGTAGAGGAGCAGCCATCACCATCACCAACAGTTAGAGAAGCAATTTTACCGGTCGGAGGAACTCTTGTAGCTTTGCAAGATGTTCCCAAAGCATCAGCTGATCCAAGGTATGAAAACATTTCCACCCCATATTATTTTAGCACATCAGATTGAGATTTGTGGGGTCATGCCATTAGGGCAATTACATGACCAAGGGTTAGAGCACATTACTGATTTGGAGCAGAAGACTATCGTTGTACAAAGGACCATTGATTGGTTTAAGGAGAGGATGTATAGCTTTCCCAGTTTAACATTGATGAGCTGCACACAACACTTTGTGTTGGAGTGTGGAGTTTCTGAGGATGGGATTAACATAGTCCTAATGCAGGGAAGATATACAATAGCTTTATAGAACCATAAGTTACTGTCACATGAGCTATCATATTCTATTTACGACAAAGAGACATTGGCCATTATACATGCATTGGTCAAATTCCGACAATTTTTAATTGGCAGTAGATTTCGAGTGAAGACCAACCACCATAGTCTCTGGAATCTTTTTGAGGATGAGGAGCCTCTGCAGAAGAGGCAACAACGGTGGATCAGTACAATGCAGTTTTATGAGTTCATAATTGTGTATGGAGAGGGCCATGAGACAGCATAGGCACTATCATGGAGATTAGCATCATTGTCACTAAGGAGCAGTGATGATTTGAGGCCCAGTTATTATTTGAGCAATTCGATGACCACTTCACTTATGAAGCATTTGATGGGAAGATGGTAGATGGTATATATCATGTGATTGATAACATCTTCCATTATCAGGATAGAGCCTTCTTGATGAGCACCTCAAATCTCAAAGAGAATTTTCTACATACAACATATTCAGAACCTCATAAGTTCTGTCGGGCCACTGGTGAGAGGTTCTCATGGAGATTCCTCAAGGAGGATGCACTTCAACATATCATGGAGTGCAAATATTATCATCAAATTGTGGAGGATGGTATTGTCGACATTGATCCGTTGTTGAGGTATGCACATTGCTTCGAAATTTTCACACAATACATCTCTTCACCCATGACCGGATTATCTTTCTGGGATATCTTCATGCTTCATAGTCTTCCCAAAGCCATAGATAGTGATGGGGACATTTATTGCATGAGAATTTTTTGGCAGAAGATTCTCCATTGGTTGGATATCGAGCTAGTGCATGATATGAGTCATCACCCACAGTTGGATGGATGGATGGAGATGATGAGAAAGTGGTTGGAAAGCTACTTGCAAATATATGAGACAGGGCAACAAGAAGCATGTTTGCGTTGGATGCTCTTAGTCGAGTATGGTTACCACCCAAAATTTCAAATTTTTATGTTCCATGCCTTGCACAGTACTGAGGTCATGTAGAAGCAGGAGGCATGGATGTGCTATCTACTCTTGGGAGAGTATGGCCAAGACATTGAATTTTATATGTCCGTTGGCATATCACTGTTTCCTACCTTGCACAGTAGTGATGAGATGCAGCAGTTGGAGGCATGGTTGTGCTAGTTACTCTTAGGAGAGTATGGCCACCATATGACACTCCACATGTCTATTGGGATGTAACTGTTTTATACTTGACATGATGATGTGTTGTGGCAGCAGGAGGCCTTGATGCGTTGGCTACTCTTGAGGGAGTATGGCTACCATACTTGTTATGACGATTATGTGATGTGGCAACAAGAGGCATTGCTACGGTGGCTTCTCTTAAGAGAGTATGGCTACCATACTTAGTATGCTGATGATGTGGTATGGAAGCAAGAGGCATTATTGTGGTGGATGCTATTGGGAGAGTATGGTTCAAAATTTCACATGTCAATCCAATGTCTCTATTTCATACTTTGCACAGTGTTGAGATGATGCTTAGAGCAAGCAAGGCCACTAGGGCCAAGGATTGGAGCATGGAGAGACACAACCTCCTCCATGTAGCTTGGGTAAGAGAGATAGTTTATGAGTTGGGACTTTCCACTTGGGGAAGGAACTGCTACACTTCACATGTCTCATGCAGAGAAGAGGCTCTTGGATAGCAGATGGTTTCCACTTGGGGACTCATTGATGAGGAGAGGTCTCTAGCTACACAACTAGAGGCCATTATAGACATTCTAGAGAGGCAGGTATGGGGTTGGGAATTCATAACACATTGGAGAAGATGGGGAAATCTTCAATATGAGGAAGCCACTTGGGAGGGAGATGGATTTCTGCAGCATCCACTTTTGCAGTTTCTTGAGGACAAGCAACATTTTTGTGGGGAGGACTGTAATATTCCAAATTTTCCATCAGCTAATTGGGATATCAGTGTTCTTACTTTTATTATTTAGTTAATTAAATAAAAGGGTGGAGGGACCCATAAACCCAGTAGATGAATAATATCCACTTCTATAGTGTGAATGTGGGTTAATTGAGTAGTGGAGTAGTCTTATGGAGTAGTGGAGAAACATAATAATGAAGAAAGAGTGGAGGTCATAGAGCATTAATGAGGAAGATGATGGAGATAGTGGAGGAATAAATGAAAGATGACGGAGATAGTGGAGAAGCAATTTCAGAGATGATGGAGGAAGTGGTGCATTAAATGCACATATGATGGAGGAAGTGGAGAGTAATTGCAATGATGATGGAGATCATGGAGGACAGCGTAGTCTTTATGGAGGCTAGTGGCCACATGTGCAGCGTGGTTATGAGGTGGGCCAAGGCTAGGGAAGGCTGACAACCATAAAAGGAAGATGAGGGCAGCAAAGGAGGGAGTCTGGATGTTTATTGTTGAGTGTCATGAGATATATCTTTGCATGCTTCAGCTGTTTAAATAAGTATATTGTGTTGATTAGCACCAGGTGTTCCCGAGCGGGAATCCCACCCTTACCCAAATGGGACTTAGAGTGATACTCTGGGAAGGTTATCTTGGGTAGCATTCATCATCCGAAAATTAGTGCCACTTTCAGCCACTCTCATATGCACTTACAGCTACAGGAATTACACATTCCTTAAGTTGCGTTGGAGATTTGGGAGGTTGTTCTCAGTAACTCACTTGAGAAACCTGTGGAGGGATAAGCCCTTAACATTCTGGATCCATCGAAGTCTTCTGAGAGTTTCATTTTCATATATATCATTAGGTCATCTATCTATTCTCCTATGCAGCAACATTTCATGCAGGAATTGTGTAATTCTGTAGTGAGGGTTTAAGGAGAAGAGGAAGTTCCAAGCAACTCAGCTTGGAATCCTGTGAGGGATTAATCATTCAATATAGGGATCACTTCAACATCCTGGGATCAGCATTATATTATCTATCACAAGGCTACATCATCATCCCCACTAGGCAACACAGTATTTCCTAGCAGTTGTGCATGCATCAGCTGTATATTTAGTGGAGGAGCTAGATCTCAAGTTTTGAGCTTGGGAATCACGAGAAGGGACCAGCCCTTTAGTAAGTGAGCTGAGTGGGTACTATTGTAGCTGATATATCATTATTTCATCCCTAGATCAGTAGTTGTCTCCAAGGAGTGCATAAATCCACCAATAGGGATGCAGTGTGCTACCCAAAAAGGGCTGAAATTCCAAAATGAAAAATCTGACCAGACCATTTCTGAGTTTTTCTGGGTTTGTCGAGTAGAATATGTGGATAAAATAATGGATATTTATGAACACATGAGCAGCCTCTCGCACATGTATCTTCTTCCCAACAACAACAATTTCTAACAGTAGTAGTTTATACCTTCCAGTGCTATTTTTCATTAGTGTATTTCAACCATCTTGTGGCTTGTGTGCATTCCTTTTGGAGCACTATGTACTTACATTGTTGTTGATACATAATGATAAGGCTTAGATTTTTATACTAATGTTTTAATTTCTTGATGTTATATTATGGCATTTCCAGCATTTTACAGTTTTGTGCTTACATTATGGTTATTTCCTTGATTGAAATATTATAAATGTTCTATATTCATGTTTCTCCCATTTTGAGACATTACATTCTAGCTCTCACCTCATCTAATAGCCTTGATTTTGGAACCCATGAAGTCATTAAACATCTTATCCTCATATTCCCATGAACAAGGAAACCCCTTCATCCATATTTAGGAAATCCATCCAATGATTCATCTATGTCAAACCACCTCCATCTACTTACAAATAGAGCACTGAACATAGTGCAAGGGAGAAATAATTTGTGTTAAGTAGAGTTATGCTGGTGAGATATCAACTCTTGAAGGTGTTTTTCATGTATTGTGATGCTGATGGATTATTGATGCTGGATGTGATGAGGATGGGACTCGAGCTGGATGAGTGACAACGAATCGATCAACTGGTTGTACTCTTCCTTCTACCTCATAATAAATACATTTTTTCCTTTCCTAATTCACATGCCAATGATGTTATATGTGTATTAATGAGTTTAATCGATTCAATTTGTTTAACTTGAATATATCATATTGCCTTTATGTTTTTTTTTTTCTTCTGTTTGCGATGGCAGGTATCAATCAAGCGAGTTAAGTTGGATTGAGAGTGACGAAAGTGACAGAGGGAGGCAAGGGAAAGCTAACATATTACAAGTAGGTTTCTCTCCCTTTATTTATTCACGTTAAGGAAAAGATAAGATATCTTTCTTTCTGTTGTTATAATTGAACTACACACTTAGGGAAAGCATACTTATCTGTAGGTTCGCATTTCTTTAAAACACCAGCTCTGCACTAGAGCTCCGAAATAGTGTGGGAATTCAACTAGATAAACTTAGATTCTGACCAAATTAAAAACTTTAAAAAAAATCTTGTTGATTAAAATAATGATTGATTTTTTCTATATTAATTATCACCTTGATACAATCAAGAATGTTTCTAGATGAAATGAAGTCCAATCATGATGGAAATCTATATAAACAGAGCTCTTCACTAGTCATAATAAGAAGAAGGAACTTATCCCAAATTTTATCAGCGTTGAAATCAAAATAAGATTTTTCATTCACACTAGTGAGCATACAGTATAGGGAAAATAATTAGGGTAGGGGATTGGAGGACCAATTGAAGTATTCAAGTTCTACCAAAGAGCAATAGTAATGAATATTCCCCCCATTAGCTATATTTCATGGTCTATTTTATTTGATTTGATTCATATGTTATGTTTATAACTAATTTTGTTTCTTAGGAATATCATATTAGTTTCTTTCTCTGTGTGTGGGTGATGTAGGAAATCCAAGAGAAAATATATCGTTGATATTCCTAGAGTTGGCTTCATTAAATACAATCAAGGATCTAGCATTAAAAGATAGGTATATTTCTTTCTTCTTGTGAATCTAAAAGTTCTTGGGAGTATATATTTTATTTTTCCTCACTTCTTCATCCACACACACCATCTAAGCAAGATCTAGGAAAAAATTATTGGGATTAGAGTGATCTACTATTGTAGGTGAAATTCTCTCTTAAACAAAATTGGTGACCATACTGGGGAGATCCCAGTAATTCAAATTGTGTATCATATTGTACTTCATTTTCCTTGGGTATTTCGAGTTTTCTTGATGTTTTATAGTGGTCATTAGTCATCTACAAAGCTTTCTTTTGAAACCCAGATCCTAAAATATCTTGGATGTAAGTATTTCCCTATGTTGCATGCCTATAGTTCAGACGAGGGTGTTGATATCCCTTTAGTTCAGTATACATAAATTCTGGGGAGCATTGATAGCCTCTATGTTTTGGTCAGACCTTCTTCGACAGATAATTGAATTTTATTTTCCTTGAAAATTTAGGTTCTAAGCTGAGATCTGGAGGGGGATTTTTTCATCCTTGCAAAACCTACTAGGTGGTGTTTCAACTCTAAATTTTTTGACTTCGATCACTGCTTTTTTGTTGATTTTACATGTAATTTTGTGAGCTTAGTTACCTTATTAGGGTTTTATCCTTCTTCTTGGGTTTGTATTCTTTCATGAACATCGGTGTTCATATACATCTTAGGCATCATTGTACTGACATCCCTACACTATTTATCTTCCTGTAACTTAATTTCTTGATTGAAAATTCATTTTTCAAATAGTAGTGCATTCTTGTGGAAATATCTAGGGTATATATTTCTAGTGATAACACCACAATCATAGTAATATATACTAAGAGAGATGGAAAATGTAAAAAATTTGACAGTAATATGTATGCAAAATATGGTCTTGAAACTAGTAGGTTCATGAATCCATAATATTGTAAGGTCATTTGCATCATCAAAACCATTTTCATAATATTTATTATCATCATCGCCACATCCATAATTTTTATCATTATTTTCATCATTGTGTTATAATCACTATCACCATTCATGCCATCAACATCATCATTATGGACATTTTCTTCAATTTTTCATAACTATAGTTGTCGTAAGAAATATCATTAACCCCAAAAATGTGATGAGTGATAGAAGAGGGTTACTTAGGACACATATGACATATGAAAGATACATAACAAATATATTTTTAAGAGATGACCAATGATCATCATCATCAACACCATTATCATCGTCATTATCATTTTCTTCATCCCCATCATCACCATCAATGTAATTCTATCATCATTGTTGTCATCGTTTTCATGGAAATCATCATAATTGGCATTGCCATCATCATTCATGCCATTATTGTTGTTGATAATTACCTAGATGACAATTATGATAATGATAATTAGATGATGATGACTTAGATGACGATGCCAAAGATAATGATTATGATTAAGATAATGACAACATTTAGAAATTAGGAAGATTGGCCAAGGTAATTAGCATTGTCATCATCTTCATCATTGTCATCATAATCATCATTGTCACTATAATCACCATCGTCTTTATCGTCATTTTCATTATTAGCATAAACATAATTCATGTCATCGTCATCATCTTCATTATTATCACTGTTGTGATTATTGACATTGTCATCAGTTTTTCATAATTTTCAATGGCATAATAAATATCATCAATGAAAAAAATATGATGAGTGATGGAATAGTGATGCAAAATAGAACACAAAAATTGTGGGAACAATAGACGTAAACATGGATGAAAAGTGGATGCAACATAAGTAGATGAAAAAAAAGATGCAAAACCTGACACAAAAGTGAATGCAAAAGCAGATGCAATAATCAATGTAGGCTTGGATGCAAACTAGGATGCAAAAGTGGAAGAAAACATGGGTGCAATAGTAGGCATAAAACTTGGCACAAACTATTGTAAAACAAATGTGGATGCAACAATAAACACAAAAAAAAATGTAAATGTGGAAACAAACATGGGTGCAATGATGGACACAAAATTAGATGAAAAAGTGGATGAAAAATTGGATGTAACAACAAACAAAAAAAAAAATGCAAACTTGGATGAAAAACAAGATGCAAAAAGGGATGTAAAAGTGGATGCAAACATGGGTGCAACATGAGAAACAAAATTGGATGCAAAAAATGAATACAATGGAATTAGATGCAAAAGTAGATACAAAACGATATGAAAAACCAAATGCATAAACCCAAAACAAAAGTTGATGCAAAAATAGATGTAATATTTGATGCAAAGAGGATGCAAACATGGATGAAAAATTGGAATCAAACGTGGGTACAATAATAAGCGCAAAACATGGAACAAATTTTGGCACAACAAAAGTGGATGTAATGATAGATGCAAAAAAAGAAGCAAACTTTGATGAAAACGAAGATGAAAAAAGGGATGCAAAGGTGGACGTAAACATGGGTGCGACAATGGATGAAAAAGTCGATGAAACAAAATTCGATGCAAAACAAGACAAAAAACCCAATGCAAATCCTAACAAAAAAGTGGATGCAAAAAGGGATGCAAAAATAGATGTAAAAGATGATGAAAACCTAGACACAAATGAGGATGCAAATGTGGATGAAAAATTAGAATAAAAAATGGGTGCAAAGGGGAGGTGCCAAAATAGGCGTAAGTTGTGGCAAAACAAAATTAGATGCAATAATAGACACAATAATAGATGCAACAGAGGTTGTAAATATGGATGAAAAAAAAGATGAAAAAGTGGATGCAACATAAGTAGATTCAAAACTAGACATAGACCTCGATGTAAGACTTGGTGCAAAAAAATGAAAAAAATGATGAAAGAATGGATGAAAAAAGTGATTTAAAAAAATATGGAAAAGATGGTGAAAAATTTGATGCAAGTGTAGGTGCAAAAAGTTGATGCAATAATGGATGCAAAAGCCGATGAAACAATATCAGGTGTCAAACTTGATGTAAAGCCTAGAACAAAACCTGGTGCAACGAATGACACAAAACTTGGCATAAAACCTGGTGCAAAACCTATTCCAATGCCTGATTCTAAACTTGCTGCAAATTTTGCATCAAGTTTTTCACCAAATTTGATAAATGGATGGAAATACCACCAAAAATGGGCTCTAGAAGAAAAAAAGGAAGAAAAAATGGATGCTAATCATATGGTTTTTTTGTAGTTTTCCACCTTCCACTACCCTTCCACTCCTTCATACGACCTTTTTAGCCCTCAGAATGATCACAAATTTAATCATGTAGAAAAACAAATAAATGATGTAGCATCATGTAGCGCCATGTAAAAGCTCTCCAAACCTGACCAGAATTTTCCTTAAAGCTTGATTTTTTCCTCTTAGTCCTTCATAATATCCCTTAGTTTTTGAAACCATGATTGAGGAAGATTAGAGGCCACTTAGGACTTGTCTCTTCAGCACTACAATTCATCTCTGCAATTATGGTTAGGAAAAAAGTTCACGAATTGAATAGCACAATGGTGATTTACATGATTACCTTATGAAGCACTTAATGAAATTTGTTACAGACATATAATATCTTTTGAATGCATTGATTCAAGGTTGATTTCATGCTCTTTAATTTATGAAAGTTATATTAGGTTTTCCTTATTTTTCGTATGATTTACAAGCTAGGATTTCCATTTCAAGCACTGTTGATTCTTATGCATAGACTAGGTTTCCCCTTGATGAAACATTTACAATATTAAAGTAGATTAATATATACATTATGTGTAATATCCCAAATCTGGAATAGCTAGCAAGGCATGACTGGAAAATGCATTTTCTAGTAATGGTTGCTACAGAAATTGAAACCAAGACCTAGATCCCTTAGATCAATGTGTCTAAGTGTTGAATCCAAGAGGAGGCTCCAAATAAATCCTTCTAGGTAGGTTAAATAGATCTCCCACACCTAGATGTTCTCAAAAGTGCCCGATGAAGGGACTGCAACAATGTATGAACATACAATGGAATGACAACATTATTATGGTAAGCCTAAGTACATGAAGATGTAAATTTCCAACAAGTGTATAATATAGTAGCAAAAGAGTACAATTCTTTGAGGAATCAATCACTCAAGCTAGGCAATGAGAGCCTCAATAGATCATGTACAAGAAAATGAATAAACATTGCTACATATGAAAAGCCATGGCTGAAATAACGCAGTTTATAGGAGACACTGCAACATACAAAATGATAATATAATGATATGACAATACCAGGCTCAAGAAAGTGGGAGAGCAAGCTCTCCTGAAAATAACAATACAACACTAATACAACAATCGTTAGAAGGATTGGTTGCAATACATGTACAAATGGAAAAAATGCAGAAATGATGGAGTTGCTGGGAAGCAGCTGCAACTCAAAACTGAAATAATATGGAGATGGATGAATAATATGTAAAATCTGAAGAAAACCTCCTCCAATGGACCTCCCGAGTGCAAAGCTGATCCTAGCACTGAAAATTTATCTCCAAGATGATGGTGCAAACCATCACTACAAATATGCACTGAAATAATGTAGTCTAGAGAAGGGTTTGCGCTGCTGATGATAGGAGAAGCTTGGCCTGATGCCAAGATATGCAAATCTTCCCTAGAGACCTTCCTCACTAATATTTCCGAGGAATAGAATCTCCCTCCTCTGAAAGACGAGGCAAGGAATGGTGTTGTGGAACCCCTCCACTACAACACCTAGCAACACTACATTATACTTCAGCTGAAATAATGCAGTGACTGAAGAAATGGCTTTGGCCTTGAGCCAAGATGTGGAGAAAATGAATTGCAATCCTTCAAGAGGCCTCTCAATAAGGAGAGGAAATCCTAAACAGGAATCCCTCGTACTAAACAGCAGTGCAACTCAGCTAAATAGCCGGAGACTGCAAATAGTCTAATAAAAAAAATGATAAAATGCTCAAATATGTCTCACTATGGCTACCTCTTCCTCCTTTTATGAAATTGAATGTCTCTTTTCCCTGGACCCCACACGTTAGGGTTTCTTCCACAAATAATATTCCTCCCTCTCAAACTGCGATGTCTTCCCATGCAAGCTACACCCTCTTAGGCATCGCTATTGACTTGGTCAAACTTGACCTTGTCCTCATGAATTTTCCCCTTTTCACACTGGAAGGTAAAAAATTAAGCTACTCCATAGATCCCTTTCACACTATGAGGGATTTTATTCCTACTCATGGGCTTTTTACCCATTTTATTCACCTCCTAGATGATATAGGAAAAATTAATATTCCAATTTGCTGCTTGCAAATTTCGGAATATTACAGTCCTCCCCTCTCAAAGATTGCTTGTCCTCAAGCAAGTACAAGGATAGACCGAATTCTTTTCTCCTCCTCTCATTGTAGCATTCTTGTATGATGATATCCTCCAAGTGGAGTGATGCTATCTCATCAATCAAGCCTCCACATTGTTCCTCATCAGAATGCAAGTCAGCTATCAAGCCATCATCATGTAAAGGTGAGATACTCAAGAGGATAACAAAGTGATTTCTAGAGGTTCCCTTGAGGAATGGGATCTAAAACCTGATGGGAACTATCTCCCCCATATGGATTCTCCATCCCCAAACTATAAGCCATGCAAAATGAGTCACCTCCCAACTAGGCAACTCCTGAAAAATGTCATCCACCTTTGGCTCCGGCAAAGTAGGTGGGATGAAAATATGCACATGGTAGACAAAATAGTCTACCCCACGATGTCCATCTCTCCACTTAATATAAGTGTAGAGTGTCTGCTGATCCTGGGATGAAATAAGGTTTCCCTCAAGTGGCAAGATGAGGACTAGATCTCCAAAGACCTCTCCCCCAACGTTGCAAATCAAGTTGGCCCAAACCATTCCATATATGATGATTTGGAAGTCATCATCATATGGCATCACGTCCATCATCTGGCTCACCTCATAAGAAAACAAATGTGTTGTTAAGGTGAACATACCATATCCCATGCTCCCATTAGAACATGTAGTGCAAAAAGTGTGAAAAATTTCTTCCTCAAAGGAAGCATTCACCCAATGTGTCTCTCTCCCAAGCATGCTCCTCATAAAGACAGAAACAATAGAGCCATAGGGAGCAAAGACGAGAATCATGCTTGCTTCCATATGAAAGAAATGTGAAGGACAATGGTCCCTCAAGTGCAACCAACGCAGCTTGACCCTCAACTGTAATAGAGACTGATAAAATGAGTGGCTTCTCAACCACTTTCCTACTGCTCCAATATCCTCATAAGTATGGAAGAAGTGAATGATATAAGGTGTACAATGAGCATGTCCTCCATAATACATCTCCTCCTCAAGTCCTCCTAGGGGATGGCCATCAATCATTCTTATGGCCTCAACTAAACCATGTGGTCTAGAAAAAAGAATGCTCCTCCTTGGAGCAACATCCTTCACATATATGGTTAAGGGACATATACATATATCATATAAATAATCATGTAACCAACAATGAATACCCTTACCATATGCTCTTCTCATACAAAGGGAGTGGCTCATAAATGAGTCCCCTCTCATCCTAAAAGAGAATAGAGGTGGTTGTGCTAACTCCTCCATCTCCATATGATCCATGCATCTCCTCATATGCTGATAAATCTCCTCCTCAAAGCCTTCCCAAAAATAACCCGCCATGATGGTGTGGTATGCTCTCATATAATGTGTGTGGCTAGAAAGGAAATCCATATGTGCTGCTTGTAGCAACTTCTCCTTGAGCTTAGAAGCTCCCGATAAGAATATCCTACCATGATAGTAGATGAACCCATCTATGACTGAATACTCCTCCTCAAGCAACTGTCCATCCAATATCATACAAGTAAAAAGATCCTTGGAATAATCGACCAATAGCTGGGATTTCCAATATGGATCTATCCTCCATAGTGACAGCGCCGATAATCGCTCATGAAGAACATATGTCATATGGTCATGCTCCTCTTTGACATCTCCCATGTCAAAGATTCAAGTTGGAAGGTTGCTATCCTTCCCCTGCTACTTCTGCCACATCACAGAATCTAAAATGGAAGTGGGTAATGATGATGTTGAGGGAATTATCCCTCTCTCCTTGAGTCTACCTAAGACTCCCAGTGTCGTATCAAGCTCTCCCAAGGTTCCCACTCCTCTGAAATCACTGAGTAGTGCCTCAACTGGTGAAGCATCCATCCTCCTTTGCTGGTCCAGTGGTCTCCCCAAAAAAATGTCTCCATGTAATGAGACATCCTCAACAAGAGATGACTGAATATATGAATGGAAAAAACCCTCCATGCTTCCACTGCACAATCCAATCACCTTCTTAGGTGCATCAACCTCCTGAAGTGGATAGGGATGTGTACATCTCATCTCATGATACTGGTTCTCCTCCCTACCTTCTTCTTGTGTCTCCATGGTTCCACACCAATTCAACAATGGCACATGTAGATCATGAGTTGTGCCTTGATCTCCATACATGAGATCCTGGGGACTTCCTTGCAAAGATGCAAGCATCCCTCTACTTGGAGCAAGAGCTCCTCCTTCCTCTACATGAGGCACTAGATAATCTCTAGATGAAACAACATTGTTGCCCTCAATCTCTGCAACATGAATGGTAAACCCTCCAATGATTGGACCCCTTTTTAAAAATAGACCCCTATGTTTCCTTGCTCCAAGGTATGAGAAGGAATTCTTTCTTCCGGCAAGGTATGGTGCAAGTTTTCAGCCTTTCCCATAGTTTTCTGCAATGGTACTGCGTTCTCATGCAAGGTTTTTTTTTGAGTTTTCTTTTTTAGTCCAACCATGTGTGTCTCATGAATCCTTCTATCAAATCTTTCCACTAATGCCTTAGTGAAACTTGAATAAGATGCAATGTTTACATTTTTCAAAGAAAATGATTCAAATATCCACCAGGCATAAGCCTTACCTCTCAAATGCAGTGCTGCAACTTTGATGGCTTCATCTTTAAGAATGTGATGTTGTTGCAAGAAGGTATCTAACTCCTCCACCCAAGCTTTGGCTGAACATGTAGGTGAACCCTCAAAGATAGATAGAAGAAATCTATCCTGTTGCTCTCTTCCTTTCACCTTCATCTTGCAAAAATAGGAAAAACTGAGGTGATCTCAGAATTTATGAGTTTGAAACTCATACTCTTTCAAGAAATCACTAAGGGTTTCCCTCCTAGAAACCTCTTCTTCTCTATCCATCTTTCTTCTGGAAATCCTGGGCATGTGACTGCGCTGTGTATTAGGGTGTGTAGTTGCTTTCTCACACTCCTCATATGTTAATATGGATTTTGCTTTAGATTCAAACTCTTTTGGAGATTCTCCATAAATCTCCCTCCTGATCCTCTTGAATTCTTCATGAATAATATGTATAGATTTAGGAAGAAGCTGTGTAATCTTATCCCCTTTCTTTTCTTCAAAAGATGGAGTATTTCTCCTGCTCATCTCTCTATCTCCTTCTCGATGAGAATAGGAAGTGCAGGGTCCTTCCTCTTCTTTCTGCTTATCCTCCTTGGGGAGGTTCTTCATGGATCTTAAATATGATGAGATAAAACCCATCCTCTTTAGTCTTCTGATCTTCTTAGGCTGAGACTCACAGGTTGAGCCAAGAAAGCAGCTTTGATACCACTGTAATATCCCAAATTTGGAATAGCTAGCAAGGCATGACTGGAAAACACATTTTCCAGTAATGGCTGCTACAGAAAATGAAACCAGGACCTGGATCCCTTAGATCAATGTGTATAAGTGTTGAATCCAAGAGGAGGCTCCAAAGAAATCCTTCTATGTGGGTTAAATAGATATCCCACACCTAGATGTCCTCAAAAGTGCCCGATGAAGGGACTGCAACAATGTATGAACATATAATGGAATGACAACATTATTATGGTAAGCCTAAGTACATGAATATGTAAATAGACAACAACCGTATAATATAGAAGGAAAATAATACAATGCTTTGAGGAATCAATCACTCAAGCTAGGCAAGGAGAGCCTCAATAGATCATGTACAAGAAAATGAATAAACACTGCTACATCTGAAAATCCATGGCTGAAATAACGCATTTTATAGGAGACACTGCAACATACAAAATGATAATGTAATGATATGACAATATCAGGCTCAAGAAAGTGGGGGAGCAAGCTCTCAACCCCTGAAAATAACAATACAACACTGATACACCAATCCTTAGAAGGATTGGCTGCAATACATGTACAAATGGAAAATCTGCAGAAATGTCGGAGTTGTTGGGTAGCAGCTGCAACTCAAAATTGAAATAATATGGAGATGACTGAATAATATGTACAATCTGAAGCAAACCTCCTCCAATGGACCTCCCGAGTGCAAGGCTGATCCTAGCACTGAAAATCTTGCTCTCCAAGATGATGGTGCAAACCCTCACTGCAAATATGCACTGAAATAATGCAATCTAGAGAAGTGACTGCGCTGCTGATGATAGGAGAAGCTTGGCCTGATGCCAAGATATGCAAATCTTCCCTGGAGACCTTCCACACTAATATTTCTAAGGAATAGAAGCTCCCTCCTCTAAAAGATGAGAAAAGGAATGGTGTTGTGGAACCCCTCCACTGCGACACCTAGCAACACTACGTTATACTTCAACAGAAATAACGTAGTGACTGAAGAAGTGGCTTTGGCCTTGAGCCAAGATGTGGAGAAAATGAAGTGCAATCCTTCAAGAGGCCTCTCAAGGAGAGGAAATCCTAAACAGGAATCCCTCGTGCTAAATAGCACTCCAACTTAGTTGAACAACCAAAGACTCCAAATAGTCTAATCAGACAAATGATCAAGTGCTCAAAGATGTCTCGCTATGGCTGCCTCTTCCTCATTTTATTCAAGTGAATGTCTCTTTTCCCTGGACCCCACAAATTAGGGTTTCTTCCACAAATAATATTCCTCCCTCTCAAACTGCGTCGTCTTCCCATGCAAGCTACACCCTCTTAGGCAACATTGTTGACTTGGTCAAACATGACCTTGTCCTCATGCATTTTCCCCTTTTCACACTGGAAGGTGCAAAATTAAGCTACTCCATAGATCCCTTTGACACTATGAGGGATTTTATTCCTACTCATGGGCCTTTTACCCATTTTATTCACCTCCTAGATGATATAGGAAAAAATAACATTCCAATTTGCTGCTTGCAAATTTTGGAATATTCCATTATGTAAGTAGATTAATATTTACAGTATACAAATAGAATAGAATTTAAATTTATACAAGTATGTTATCATTTACATTTATGCAAAGTAGAGTAGCATTTACATTTCAACAATTAGATTAACATTTCCATTCTTGCAAATATATTAGGACTTATTTTTATGTAATATATTTTCATTATTGCAAATCTAGTGATGAGCCCCAATATTTCAACAAGAGTGTTGCAACTCCCAAGGCTACCAACTTAAATTATGAACCTAAGGTTTGTACAAACATAAGATGTGTCGACATTATATGTGCAAAATGCAATGTGTCCTTCTTTCATTTCTCTAATTCAATGTTGTACAAACTTAAGAGGTTGCAACACTGTGTGTGCAGTAGGTTTTGTACTTATACCTAAGTTTGTGCAAGAGACTAAAGTACTCTATGTTTGTAGAAATAAAAATCAATATTAATCCTAATTGTATAAAAGAAAACCTACTTACTTTTACATAAAGGAATCCCAATTAATTCTGTAGATAGGAAATCCTAGTTATATTTTCAGAAAGGAGAGGCTATTCTAGTTTGGACAAATGTAAATGATAATCCTACTTGAAAAAATGTAAACATTAACATATTTGTAGAGTGTAAATGGAACATAAAAAGGAAACATAGTCTATGCAATAGAAAACAATGTTGGAAACGGAAACCCTAACATAATATGTATGAAACAAAAACTAATCATGAAATCATTCTTCAATCACTGTATTCAAGATAGATTGTGTCAACAAAGTTCATAAGGTAGTTGATAAGGTAATCATGAAAATCATCATTATGCTCTTGATGTCATGATTCTATCCACTAACCATAATTGTAGAGGTAAATTGCAACAGAGAAGAGACAAGAATTAAGAGGTATTTAGTCTTACTCAATCATGGTTTTGGAGCCTAAGAGTCATTTTTTAAGGCTAGGAAGAAAAAAAAAAGCTTCAAGGACAATTCCGGTTGATTTTGGGGGACTTTTACACGGTGTTGTAAGATGTTACAGGATTTCTACAAGATGCTACAAGATTGCCCTATTTTGCTACAAGATTGGATCCATGAGAATTATGAGTGTGAAAAAGGTGATATAAAGGTGGCAAAGGGTAGATGTCGTTATATGAACATTTTATTGGGATTTTTACAATATTATAACCTCTCAGAGGCCCATGTTGCACAAAAACAAATGCACACAGTGTCCTTCAATGACCCAGAAATGTACTTTCAGTGGCATAGTTTTGAGGGTGTTTTGTAGTGAGGAGAAAGAGGTTGATGATGGTAGGATAAGTTTAGGATGATAATTATAATCCTTCAAATCAATTGTAGTACTTTCACACCACAAACATATTATGATTTGTATACTTGCAAAGGCTAAAATACCCAATCTACAAGCTAATTTATCCTCCAATTTATCTCACTCAATGTGTAATATTCCTAACTAGCCCAAGCTAATAGGAATATTTAATTTTGTGTTAATTGTCTTAATTGATGAATAAAATGTAAAGGAGGACATGTAAACTCCTACAAAAATCAAAATAAATCAATGCCTAATGTGAATAGAGGCAAATCAGGGTTGTCTCAATAAAATACCCTTGTATGTGAAAGAGGATTGTGGAGTTTGACTAGGTCAACAGGACCAAATCATAACATTGTCCAGATACATTGAACCTCCTGTTTGATCAATGCAGTTTTAGATGGAGGATCTCATGTGAAAGGAGATAGGGATTTTGAAGGTGTTTTATGGTTTCTCAAGCTCTCATCTTATAAAAGGAAGGGGAAGGCTCAAGAGAAGGGTTGTTGATGATATCATATTTTTAGAGTATATTGTCTACTTAGACATATCTCATTCTCTTGGTTGTTTAGCAGAGAATTGGGATGATTTCCTATTTAGGGATTCTCTCTCCTTCAATTGAGTATCTCTTGGAGGGCATTGTACTTCTCTTCCACTATCATGCATATGGCTAAGCTCCATCTCCCTTAGACAGCGTAAATCCTATTGGGGTTTACTTGTTTCAGTGAGCTGCAACAAGTGGATACTAGATCTGCTTAGATCGAGATTATACTAGTGCCTCTTCTCAGTGAGTGTGTCTTTTAGCCTCCTGGGAGAGTGTATTAGCTGTTGAGTTTCAGATTTCAGATCCTGGCATGTGGAAAACTCACTTCTCACCATCTACAGTGCAGTTAGCTTCAGAAACTCCGTCATTTTCTAGAGTGCTGGAGTAGCAGGGTTTGATCCCTTGCTTGTGAGATTTTTCCTTGGAGGAAGGGCCAACCCTTCTCCAGGAAAGGTTTGTATCTTATTCTTCCTTTTTCATTTGCATATTTCAGCTAAATTTATTTAGTGCTGTATTAAATTTCATTTTTCAGATCTAGATCTTCAGATCTACACTTCTATGCATTGTATCTCATGAAACCCTTGCCGGGTTGTTCTCTTTAAAGTGTAAAGGAGATGGATCTCCATTTTTATCTATACTTTCATGTAATAAACTCATGATATGATTTTCATGACATATTGTGTCTAAACCCTTCAGAAAATCATGCTGCATAAGTTTCAGTTAATTTCTGTTGAGTCAAGTCATGGGGATTGGGCCTTTTCTAGCAATATCGGGAGTGGGAGACCTGTTTAACATAGCTATAATGATTTTTTTGGATGAAATTTGATATGTGAGTTTATTATAACATATTATAAGGGATCCAACTGTAAATTTACTCTATTGTTACGCAGATCTCGGAAATTAACCTTTTTAGGGCTTAATTTGCTGCTTTTCCCCACTCTGGGTTGAATAAATGAATCATAATGCTTGTTTCTGATCATATTATTGAAGGAAATATTATTTAATACCTGTTATGAGCTATATTTCTGAACATACAACTCTATAATATCTTAATTTATTCTTATTGTTGTATAAAATCCCTATTTTGGGATATCACAGTGGTATCAGAGCATCTTTCTTGGCTCAGCCTGTGAGTCTCAAGAAATAGATCATATTGATGAAGAGGATGAGATTTCTCTCATCAGTTTTTAGATCTAGGAAGGACCTCCCTAAGAGGTTAAGCAGATGAAGAGTTGCAGTGAAACTACTAGAGGGTTTCAAGAAGAGTAAGAGCCATGCACTTCCTATTCTCAAAGAGGAGAAGACAAAAGACATAGAGGACACTTGAAATTTGAGATTTTAAGTGAATACAAAGCTAAATCTAGAGCCTCCAAGGAGACTCTAGCTTTACCTCAGTTCATTCAGCTAAAGGAAGAGAGATCCTCACCACCACTTGAGGAAACATGTACCAGTGCTGTCACAACCTTGGAGGAATAGCCTTCATATTCAATAGTGAAGGAAGACAACATAGTTGAGAAAGGAGCTCTTGCTTCTACATCTCACCAAGGTTTTTCTGAATTTCCATCTCTTGTCATTTTAGCAAACCATATGAAGGGATCTAAATCTTTGCATGTTGCTGATTTAGAGAAACAGAGTTTCACTGCGCTATGCAAATGCAGTGATGAAGAAGAGAGGACCCATGCATTATGGGAGCATTCACATGACAAGTTCATTCATGAAGCACAGGAGGAAGGAATGGTAGATAGTAGATATCTTAAAGTGAGAAACCCTTCCTCCTTTCTAGATGACACTTTCTCAATGAGCACTCCCGATATGAAAGAGAAACTTCTACCTGCAATAGATCCAAGACCCCACTGGTTTTGGAATACCATGCATGAGGAGGAGGTATCATTAAGAGATACCATGAAAGATGAACTTCAACATTTCATGAAGTGAAAAGTTCTTCAATAGTTTGAGGAGGACATTTCCTTCCCACCCTTGGATCTTCATGGATTCAAGGAGCAACAGATAGATGATGGAGGAGATCTTCGGATGGATAACATCTCTCATGTGTGTGTTGGACACTTCTTAAGCCATACACATCATGATGGGAGGTTTTTTCCTACCACCTATTTGGGTCCTTATGGGGTCAAATTGACCCTTGAGAAGATTGCATTTCAATATCCCATGAAATGCAAGAGCATAAATTTGATTTGGGAGGATGAAAGTCTTCCTTGGGAGAGTGCTAAGGAAGGAAAATATGGAAGGCACCCACATGTGGATGGATGGGTGTGGATGATGAGTAAGAAGCTAGAAAGCTACTTGCAAATCTATGATATTAGGCAGCAGGAGGCTTGGCTGCGTTGGTTACTCTTGAAAGAGTTTGGTCATCATCCTCTTTCTAAGGGTATGTGGCAGGATACTTGCATCATGGGGCAGCAAGGAGTATGGACACATTGTGTTGACATAAAATTCTTCATGTCAATCACCATGTTTTCACTACATGATTTGGATGATGGAAGTATGAGGAGGCAGCAAAATATTTTGTTTCTTGGGATGTTCTTGTGAGAGCAAGGGAAAGTTTTCTCTCATAGTTTTCATGATGTTACAGGAGTAGAGGATGGCACTATCATAGTGCAAAGGGGCTACTCCTTGGCCTTATATTTTCAAGAGGTAATTTCCCCATGTGAGAGACTTCTTACATGTATCATCATTATGGGAGATGCCTTTGACATTCTACATGTCAAATATTGGAGCGATGAGTTGGAGGGAGCCTATTTGCATAGGCCAACAATGTCACCACTTTGGAGCTGGGGTTTATTGACGGAGTATCCCCAATATCACTTCACACTTGATGCACTTGATGGGCAAAGAGGAGGTAAAAAAGATGAGTTAATAGATGGGGACATCTATTACTATGATGTACTCTTCTTGTCTTGGATTTGCAAGCATGAGGGAGAGGATTTGCAGGCAGCACTTGGTTCATTTCTCTTCATGGAAGTGTGCCAAACTACTATGGAGGATCCATTCATGGATCCATGTGTCTTCTTACTTCCAATATATGGTGAGAGCTTGGTTTGTGAAACACAATATTTGCATGCTCTTACCATCTCTTAGCAATGCATTGCTCGAAAAGTAAGCAAGCTCTTGATTTTGCTCCATGACCAATGTTGGGCCAAACCATATGATAGAGACAGCCATATCTTATGTGGCCTTGGACATATGTTTTTGGATTATATGTATGTTCAGTTGAATCATATGATTAACCATGTATCAAGGAACAATTTTCCATGTATTTCTCTGAAGCAGCAGTTTGAAAAACTGCACTGTCACCACTTGGGAAACTGTTGGTACCTTCCAGCACCTTATGAAACCATCAGTGATTTCCCTATTTTGATGCCAATCATGATCCCACTTACTAGTGTTATTTTATCTTGATGGGAGACATGATTTTGAGTAAGGCACATGGTTTGAATGTGTCCTTTTGGGAATGAGATTCCCACATTTTCTGCAGTACATGTTCTAATGGGAACATGGGAAGAGTTATGGCCACCATAGCCAAATATTTGTTTCTCTTGGAGGTGGGCCAAATGTGTGATGGGATGCCATATGATGATGCTCTCCTATCCATCACATATGGAATATATTGGGCCAACTGGTTTTACAGCATTGGAGGAAGGATATTTACAGATCTAATCTTCATGTTGCCACTTGAGGGCAAGATCATTGTAGCCTAGGATCAGCTAGAACTCTACACTTATCTTAAGTGGAGAGGAGGACAACGTGGGGTAGTCAATTTTGTCTACTATGTTCCATTTTTCATCCCACCTTCTTTGTAGGAACCTAAGGTGGAGGATAATTTTCTGGAGTTACCATGTTGGGAGGTGACTCATTCTGTATGGATGATTGCTTGGGAGAAGATGCTTTCCCCATCCATTTCAGTTCCAATATTGTAGTTGCTTGAGGACAAGAAACATTTTTGGAGGGGAGGACTGTAATATTCCTAATTAGCCCAAGCTAATAGGAATATTTCATTTTGTGTTAATTTTCTTAATTGATGAATAAAATATAAAGGGGGACATGTAAACTCCTAAAAACATCAAAATAAACTCCTAAAAACATCAAAATAAATCAATGCCCAATGTGAACAGAGGAAAATCAGGGTTGTATCAATAAAATACCCTTGTATGTGAAAGAGGATTGTGGAGATTGATTGGGTCAATAGGACCAAATCACAACATTGTCCAGATACATTGAACCTCCTAGTTGATTAACGCAGTTTTAGATGGAGGATCTCATGTGAAAGGAACTAGGGTTTTTGAAGGTGGTTTAGGGTTTCTCAAGATCTCATATTATAAAAGAAAGGGGAAGGCTCAAGAGAAGGGTTGTTGATGATATCATATTTTCAGAGTATATTTTCTGCTTAGACATATCTCATTCTCTTGGCTGTTTAGGAGAGAATTGGGAGGATTTCCTATTTAGGGATTCTCTCTCCTTCCATTGAGTAGCTCTTGGAGGGCATTGTAATTCTATTCCACTATCAAGAATATGGCCAAGCTCAATCTCCCTTAGACAACGTAAATGCTGTTGGGGTTTACTTGTTTCAGTGAGCTGCAGCAAGTGGAGACTAGATCTGGTTAGATCTAGATTATACTAGTGACTCTTCTCAGTGAGTGTGTCTTTTAACCTCCCGGGAGAGTGTATTAGCTGTTTAGTTTCAGATTTCAGATCTTGGCATGTGGCCAAATAACTTCTCACCATATACAGTGCAGTTAGCTTCAGAAACTGCGTCATTTTCTATAGTGTTGCAGTAGCACGGTTTGATCCCTTTCTTGTGAGCTTTTTCCTTGGAGGAAGGGTCAACCCTTCTCCCAGAAAGATTTGTATCTTATTATTCCTCTGTCATTTGTAAATTTTAGCTACATTTATTTAGTGCTGCATTAAACTACATTTTTCAGATCTAGATCTTCAGATCTACACTTCTATGCAGTGTATCTCATGAAACCCTTGTCAGGTTGTTCTCTTTGAAGTGTAAAGGAGATGGATCTCAATTTTTCTCTATAATTTCATGTAATAAAATCCTGATCTGATTTTCATGACATATTGTGTCTAAACCCTTTATAAAATCACGCTGTATAAGTTTCAATTAATTTCTGATGAGTCAAGTCATGGGGATTGGGCCTTTTCTAGCCATATCGGGAGTGGGAGACCTGTTTAACATAGATAGAATGATTTTTTTTGGCTGAAATTTGATATGTGAGTCCCCTATAACATATTATAAGGGATAAAACCATAATTTTCCTCTTTTTTTATGCAGATCTCTGAAATTAACCTTTTTAGGGCTTAATTTGCTGCTTTTCCCCACTTTGGGTTGAATAAATGAATCATAATGCTTGTTTTTGATGATCTTATTGAATGAAATATCATTAAATACCTGTTATGAGATATATGGCTGAATCTCCAACTCTATAATATCTTAATATATTCTTATTGTTGTAGAAAATCCCTATTTTGGGATATTACACAATGACCAAGAAAATTGAATGCAAATGATATTTGCGATAAAAAATTATTAATAAGGATGCCCTAAGACTAAAATATGAGTGGAATCATTCAAAAATACCATTTTTAACATGTGCTAAAAAATAGCAGAAGGTTACTACTCCAAAAACTAGAAATTCAAGAATTAATGAGCTAGTTAACCTACAAGTTGCCTAACCTAATCAAGTGAAAATGTTGTGAGGTAATTTTTTTTATAAATTGAATGTTTTTGTGACTCAATAAAATTGGAATAAGATTGAAATAATCTCATTAAAAAGTTCTAAAAATTAGCAGAAATTTACTACTATTTTGCTACAAGAGACTTCCTAAAATTCTAGATTTGTGAACTAGTAAGCCAATCCAAGTAGCTCAATGATGAATATGACTTTTCAAAGTGGTTCTAATGATTCATAATTTTTATGAATATTTAGGTAACCTAAAAAAAAACTCACTTCAATAATTTAACCAATATAAGCTACAGTAAAAGAAGCATCAATAATAAATGCAGAAATAAGAGATGCAAGTGAAAAAGACATTCAAAGAAAATAAATAAATTGTATAGGAGGGATCTCAGGTTCCTAGGATGGCCTAGCCCAAGGATAATCAGAGTCATACAAAGGAATTCAAGCTTTTGAAGATAAAAATGACACCGAACTTCATTATTTTAATCAATCCAAGTACATATCTACTAGAAATGAAAGTGGAGCTAGTAAATAACAAGTTTTATGGATAAGAAAACTAAGAAATACATGCCCCTAGAGGGAAATTTGAATTGGTACTGGGAATCATCCTTCTTTAAAAGAGGCGGCTTTCCCCTCCAAAATCCCTCAAAAAGTGTATCTGGTTCCCAGCAAGAGGAATCCTCATTTAATGACACGGAAAACATTCTTAGATTTTCTTAATCAATGTAGCTCCAGAATATGTTAATAATTTAATGATATACAAATCATTTTTATCCAATATTGGTCCATCCTGTAGTATGGAGCAAGACTTTAAATTATCTCATTCATAATTTACTCAATATCCTCCAATAATTTGCAAAAATAAAGATATTAGTCACATAATATGAAATTATCTCTATACCTTCATAAGAACATATTAAATCTAAAAAAAATCATTAATTCTATAAGGAGAGATTTAATATAGTCATTATGTTCCTAAGAAAGTTTAGATGGGCCTTAATATGTGTTTAATTTGGATTCCCATCATAGCTCCCTACTAAAACTGTTTCACATCCTCTTCGAAACCTACCCATATTATTGCCATGTTGTTCTTATTTTATGCCTAAGATGACTTTTCTAATGTCTCACATTAATGTGGATGTAGCTTCATCTACTAGATGTAGCCCTACATGCTCTTAAAATTCTTCCTTTGGCGTTGTCTCAACCTTTATTTATGCTCTTTTTTATGTCCTTCCTTTTGATCCTTTCTTTGATTTCTCCCCTTAAATCTTGACTTCTTCATCTACTAAATCCTCCTTCCATGGCTTAATACATTTCCAATTAGAGTGGAACAAAATATTTTTCTTCTGCTGCTACAAGATATGTGCAATGAATGTTGTTGAAATAGAGGAAAATTGGACAATTTCTTCTACAAGGCTAGGGGGAAAGAAAATTTCAAAATGCACTTATTCTTGTTCAATACACCTTATTATTTCATCCCAACATGATTTTTCCTTTCTAAAGTTTAAAATTGCAAGATCTATAGAGTGCTCTTCTGAGAATTGAAATAAATCCTTAGGTTCCTATACCAAATTATGGTGAGAGAAATATGTACTTACACCCTTCCTGGTAGTTTTCCTTTGTTCTTTAGGGTCTAATGAAAATTCTAGAAAAAAATGAGCAACTTGTAGCACTTTTCCAGCTTTTGTAGCAACCTGTAAGAGCCTGTAGCAACCTATTTGTATCTTGTAGCAATAATTATAGGATCCTTTAGTAGCTAGTTTGCATTCCAAGATGTGGTGGTTCCACCTTTTTATTTCTTTTTTCTTTTTCTTTTTTTCAATTTTTTTTCTCTTATTTTTCATTGCATGAAAAATAAACTCAGAGTGCTTTGAGTTAACTAAGTTGGCCCCACCTACCCCTTTGAACTCCTTGTCCTTTATCATGACAAAATAATAACAAACCAGTTTCTCAAGTATTTTTTACTTTTTTTCTTATTCCTCTCCCTTACATGCGGATGTCTTGGTGCAAAAGTGAAGTTTCTTTGTTACTAGCTAAAAAAAAACATTTTTCACCGTACACTTGCACGTTCTTTTGAGCTAAAATAAGTTTGTAGGAGTGGTTTTTGAGATTGCATACCTAGGCCTTATCCTTGATGTGTTTTTGTAGGTAATATTGAGGCTACTAATATGACTGTTGAAGCTACCTTTGGTGGTTATGAAGTTACTTTATTTTTATCAATTTATGTTTTCATGTTGTTTATGAACATAGGTAATGGCTGATCTACTTTATTATTAAGGTATCATCTTCTTATGCTTATTTATTCATGCATTGGCTTTGATCTGAAAATTTTACCTTTTATTTCTTGAAATTTGCTTGATTGATAGAAGCTTGAAAATATAGGTTCGTAAGAAGGTGGACCAAATGTTTTTGTTGAAGGTGAATGGTGACCCTATATCATCCTTGCAGAATTTTTGTGTGTGCCCAAAATCAAGGAGATGATCCCTCAATGCTTCATGATGGTCAATTCTTCATTCTGATGCTTCCAAGTGCTTTTGATTGTGGTTATGGAGGGCTTATATAGACTACTACATGATTGGGTTATTTCTTGTAGCGGTAACATAGACCCCCCTATGATCACAGTAACCTTCAAAAAATGCATCGAAAATCTCTAATAATTAATGGTAAACTCATGGACAAGGATCAAAAGCTTTAGTTATGGTAAAAATGGTGAAAGAAGTGGCTAAAATGGGGTTTTTTAATGGAAAGAGATGACTATTTGTGTGGATAAGTGGCTAAATGGTGTGCATGATGGGTGATGGTGGTGTGTTGTACCTCTCCTTTCATTCACCCGTGGAAAACATATAATCTGAACATGTTCTTTTTGTCGATCATAGTCCTGTAGCAAATATGGAACAATCTTGTAGCACTACAGGACAATACTGTAGTATAATTTTTAATCTATATCTCTCAAAAGATACATTTGATTCACTTGAAACTTTTTGAACATGTTTCCATCATCGTTATGAATATCTCCATAAAATATGTTGGCCAATGGATGCACGAATCTCGAGAAAAATGGAAAATTGTTGTAGGTGATGGTGGAATTTTTCTCAAAAATTATGCACTAGAATTTCCTGAAATTGCTTGATAATATTACAATCATCCTTATGCATCTCCCCATGAAACAACTCGTTCAATGCATGCATGGGTTTCAGGATACATGCAAAACATTTTATGCCTCGTATTTATTTAGAATTTTGTAGCAATATAGAACTTTCCTGTAGCACTTTCGGACATCGAGAAAAATGAATGGGAAAGGATTGGGAATGATGAAAAATGGCATGGGGATGCATTGTGAGGATGAAAAGAGATGTATGGACTTTTTATTAAACATGTTGGAGCATCTTGGTGCATAAGGTTTAAAACAATGTTGACTTCCCTTGACTAGATGTTTTCTTCCCTAGTCAACTTTTTGTTCCTTGTGCAGGTTGGAAAGAACCGGCATATATCATAGAGAGACACTTGGAGCAAAGAATATTTTTTTTCCCTTTTTTTTTTGTTAGGCCTACTAGTTTCCTTAGTGAGGGTTTTCAACCCACAGGTATGCCTAGTCACCTCAAAGGAGGTTTTTACCTAGGATATTTTTTTTCTTTTTTTTTTTTTCTTTTATTTCCAGCCCACTGACTGACTCATTGAAGATTTCAATCAGTGAGCCAACATCAGGTGCCTCAAAGGATATTTTCCCCTGATATTTTGTTTTTTCTCCTCTTATTTTATTTTCCTCTTTTTTCTTTTTCCTTTTTCCTTTTTTTTTCTTTTTTTCTTTTATTCCTCTATCCTACTCTATTTAAAGAAAATAAAATCTATTTCAAGTATAGGAATACTTCCAAAGGAGCCACAATTATAAAAATATGATGGATAAAATCATGTGTAGGCACAAAATATATTCTTTGACATGTAACTGAATATGAGAGACCAAATTATTTGGCTTTGATGATATCAAGCACTACTGAAGAAGGGAGTGATGCTCAATCTTATTTATTTTCTAGAACCAAAGCTCAATATAATTTTGATGCCTTTGGTTCCCTTGATTATCTAGATAATATTGTATGTCTTATACTTCCATGAAATTAATATCTTATTCTTTTTTACTAATTACTCTCTTGAACACATAGAGGATCTAATGGTAAGTATAATGGAACTTTCCGAAACTCTGGTTCTAATGTCTTTTTGAATCAAATGTGGTCCATGATTCTTTGATCTCCTCATTTAAAGATATATATATATTTTTAATGTTGTCCTTCAATTACATCAGGAGAATCTATTTTTTGAAATAATCTTCTTGATCTAATATGTATGCCATTTAGATCAAGAGGAGTTGTTTGTAAATATTGTACCTCAACATTGTAAGTGGGTTGAGCTACTTTTTTGTTTGAGTTTGAAAATGGTGGTATAGGTTGTTGAGTGGGAGGATATTTGAGATGGATGTGGTTTGGGTTTTTTTTTTTTGTGGTTGAGGTGGATGGTATTGAAAGCGTGGATTTTGGTATGGAGGATATTGAGGATATTATGGATTTCTCACATAAGGTCCTTTCCAACCTTGTTGCCAAGATTGGGTTTGGGGTTGAGATGACCAAGGTTTCGAAGGAAAGGGTTTGTTCCAATTACTTTGATATGGATGCGCATAACCTTGAAATTATGAGTTAGGTTATTGCATCATACCAGGTTGACTATGCTACTATGGTATTCTTGGAGCTACATAACAAAGTTTCTCTGGTGATTGACTTGCTGCATTATCGTCTTGGTAAACTTCCTTCAATATTGGTAATGATAAGGAATATTTAATAACATGTGATTCTACATGAATAACACAAATATCAACATCTTATTTTTTCTCATTTTTCATTCTTAACATTTCTACTTGTTTACTTAGATTTTTAAGAATTTTTGGTTTAAAATTATCAAGAAAATTTCCAAGTTCAGCTTGACTTATAGATCTCGATGTTGATTTACTTACTCTTGCCCTTCCTCTTCATATGCACTTTCATATTTCATAAATTTCTTCAAATGATAACTGGTATACATAACCTATAATCATGAGATCAAAGAGATAAATCCACTCATCCCTAATTGTTCTAAGTAAGAGAGTTTTTAGTGTGCCAAATACTAAATGATGTAAATTTTCCCTCTTAACATTATAAATGAATCTCTATATTAGAACCTCAAGGCTCTCATTTTATTTTTTAGTTATTCCAAATATTTATTCTTTAATATCATGATCTTTATATTTTTCTAGAAATATCCTCTGCAACTCATTCCATGATCTTATTGAATTAGTCCCTAAACTCATGAACCATTCAAGAGCTATATCCTTCAATATTGTTGGAAACAATTTCAATACATAATGTTTAATAAGAAACCATAAGATATACAAAATATTTCAAATTCAAAGAGAAAGGTTTCCATATACTCTAACCTCAAACCATGGAAGTTGGAAAGGAAAGATGGGGGGATGTTCTTGATATGAACACTAATATCATTATCTTGAATGGAAAATACATGAGGATATTCCTCATTGTCATCATATTCATCCATTTATTCTATCTCCTCTTCCACCTCTTCTTCTTCTACCTAAAAAAGTAGATGGTCATGTGGTTCTTACTATGCCACATGATCAAATGGGGGGGGGTGGTTGATGTTGGAGAAGTTTTTTTAATGTTTTAAAAATAAATTGAATAAGAATGCTAATGCAATTAAATATGCCTAATTTATTTATTTGTTTTATTTTTACTTTTGCAGAAAGTAAAAGAAATGAATCAAATAAGGAAGAAAACAATGCACGATTTGACACCTCCCTCACAACAACGCCAAAAAGTGATGAGCCCCATTTTGAAAATAATTATGAAACTCCCAAGGCTACCAACTTAAATTATCAACCCGGGGTTCATACAAACTTAAGAGTCGTCGGCACTATATGTACACATGAAATGTGTCCTTATTTCATTGCTCTAATTTAATGTCGTACAAACTTAAGAGGTTGCAGCACTGTATGTGTACTAGGTGGTGTACTTCTACCTAATTTTGTGAAAGGGACTAAAGTACTCTTTGTTTGTAGAAAGAAAAAACACAACTAATCCTAATTGCATAATAGAAAACCTACTTAATTTTTTAGAAAGGAAATCTAATTAATTTTTACAGTGATGAAGTCCAAGTTACTTTTGCAGAAATGGGAGGATATTCTACTTTGAATGAATGCAAATTCTAATCCTACTTGTAGAAATCTAAAAATTAATATATTTGTAGAGTGTAAATGGTACATTGAAAGGAAACCTAGTTTATGCAATAGAAATAACAATGTTGGAAATGGAAACCCTATTTTAATATGTATGAAACATGTAATATCCCAAAATGGGAAAGACAGGAATATAGAACATATGCACAATTCCAAATAATAATAAAACATATAAAAATAGAAAAATGTCGGAATAAATCAAAATATCATACATATGAGCATTAAAAACTGAGCCATATCATTATGTATCAATAGCAAATGAATATACATAGTGCTCCAAAAATGGATACACTCAAGCCATCCAAATATGGTTGAAAGAACTCTAATGAAAACTAACATTGGAAAGTAAAAATTGTTGCTACTTCTGGGAAGACGATCTATGTGTAAGAAGTTGCTGGAGTGCTAATAAATATCCATGGTTTTACCCACAGACTCTACTCGCAAAACCCAAAAACACCCAGAAATTATTTGGCCATATTTTGAGTTTGGAATTTCGTCCATTTTTGTGTTGCACATTACACCCCTGTTGGCTGAGTTACGAACACCCTAGAGAAAAATTTTGATATGGGGATGAAATAATGATCTATCTAATGCAATAGCACCCACTTATCTCAATAACTGAAGGGTTGGTCCCTTATCCCAATCCCAAGCTAAGAAATTTAAGATCTAGCTCCTCCACTGAATATGCAGTTGTTGCATGCATAACTGCTAGGAAATACTATGCTCTCTAGGAGGGCTGATGATTTAGCCTACTGAGAGAGAGTAAAATTATGATCCAGGTTTCTAAAGTGATCCCTGGAGTGAAGGATTAATCCCTCACAGGATTCCAAGCTAAGTTTCTTGGAACTTCCTCTTCTCCTCAAACCATCACTGTAGAATTATGCAATTCCTGCAGGAAATGTTGCTACATAGGAGAATAGATGGATGGCCTAATGTTGGATATGTCAATGAAACTATGGGAAGACTGAAATGGTTCCACAATGTGAAGGGATGATCCCTCCATAGGTTTCTCAGTTGAAGTACTGAGAACAACCTTCCAACTCGCACACCCTAGTTCAGGAATGCGTAATTCCTATAGTTGGAAGTGCATATGAGAGTGGCTGAAAGTGGCACTGATTGACGATGATGAATGCTGCCCAAGAAAAACTTCCCAAAGTAGGCACTCAAAGTCCCCTGTGGGTAAGGGTGGGATTCATGCTCGGGAACACCCAGTGCTAAAAAGAACAACATACTTAGCTAAACAACTGAAGCGTGCAAAGAAATGTCTTAGGACACTCAAAAATAAATTCAAACTCCCCCTTCCTTTGCTTCCCTCATCTTCCTTTAATGGTTGTGAGCCTTCCCTAGCCTTAGACCACCTCATAACTGCGTTGCCCATGTGGTCACTAGCCTCCATAAAGATTGCATTTTCCTCCACGATCTCCATCACTTTTGCAAATACTCTCCACTTCCTCCATCATGTGTGCATTTAATGCACCACTTCCTCCATCACTTCATCATTATTTCTCCATGATATTACATTTATTCCTCCATTATCTCCATCATCTTCCTCACTATTCCTCTATGATCTCCACCCTTCCTTCATTATTATGTTGCTCCACTACTCCATAATACTACTCCACTACTCAATTAACCCACATTCACAGTATATAAGTGGATTTTATTAATCTACTAGGTTTATGGGTCCCTCCACCCTTTTATATACTTAACTAAATAAGAAAAGTAAGAACTCTAATATTCCAATTAGCTGATGGAAAATTTTAAATATTATAGTCCTTCCTGCCAACATGTTGCTTGTCCTCCAACAACTACAAAAGTGGACATTGCAGAAATCCATCTCCCTCCCAAGTGGCATCCTCATATGGAATGTTTCCCCTTCTGCTCCAATGTGTTATTAATTCCCATCTCCATAACTACCTCTCTAGAATGTCTATAATGTCCTCCAACTGTGTAGCTAGATGCCTCCCCTCATCAATGAGTCCCCAAGTGGAAATCATCTACTGTCCAAGAGCCTCTTCTCTGCATTGAGATATGTGAAGTGTAGCGGTTCCTTCCCCAAGTGGAAAGTCCCAACTCATAAAATATCTCTCCAACCTATTCTACATGGAGCAATTTGTGTCTCTCCATGCTCCAATCCTTGGCCCTGGTGGCCTTTCTTTATCTAATCATCATCTCAACAATGTGCAAATTAGGAAATAGAGACATATGGATTGACATGTGAAATTTCGAACCATACTCTCCCAATAGCAGCCACCACAACAATTCCTCTTATTTCCATACCACATCATCATCATACCAAGTATGGTAGCCATACTCTCTCAAGAGAAGCCATCGCAACAATGGCTCTTGCTTCCACATCACATCATCATCATACCAATTATGGTAGCCATACTCCCTCAAGAGAAGCCAAAACAGAAAGGCCTTGTGTTGCCACAACACATCATCATGCCAAGTATAAAACAGTGACATCCCAATTGAAATGTGGACTTTCATATGGTGGCCATACTCTCCCAAGAGTAACTAGCGCAGCCATGATTCTTGTTGCCCTATGTCATAAATTTTCATGTAGCTTTCTAGCCACTTTCTCATCATCTCCATCCATCCATCCAACTATGGGTGATGACTCATATCATGCACCAGCTTGGTATCCACCTAATGGAGAATCTCTAGCCAAAAAATTCTCAGACAATAATTGTCCCCATCACTATTTATGGCCTTGGGAAGACAATGAAGCATGAATTCATCACGGAAAGATAATCCGGTCATGGGAGAAGAGATGTACTATGTGAAAATTTTGAAGCAATGTGCATACCTCGACAGCAGATCAATGTTGACAATACCATCCTCCATAATCTGATGACAATCTTTGCACTCCATGATATGTCGAAGTGCATCCTTCTTGAGGTATCTCCATGAGAACCTCTCTCCGATGGCTCGGTAGAACCTATGAGGTTCTGAACATGCTACATGTAGAAACTTCTCTTTGAGTTGTGAGGTGCTCGTAAAGAAGGCTTTGTCCTGATAATGGAATATGTTATCCATCACATGATGTCTACCATCTATCATATGCCCATCCAATGCTTCATAAGTGAAGTGGTCATCGGAATTCTGAAATAATAACTGGGCCCTCAAATCATCATTGCTCCTCAGTGACAACACTATTGATCTCCATGATAGTGCATTTGCTACCACATGGCCCTCTCATACGCAATGTTGAACTCATAGTACTGCATTGTACGAATCCACCGTTGCTTCCTCTTCTACAGCTGCTGCTCCTCCTTAAAAAGATGCCAGAGACTATGGTGGTTGGTCTTCACCCGAAATCTGCTGCCAATCAAAAACTGCCAGAATTTGACCAATGCATGCGTAATGGCCAATATCTACTTGTCATAAATAGAATATGATAGCTCATGTGACAGTAACTTTCGGTTATCGAAAGATATTGTATAGATTCCTTGCATTAGGATTGTGCTAATCCCATCCTCAGAAACTCCACACTCCAACACAAAGTGTTGTGTAAAGCTCAACAATGTCAAACTAGGATAGCTATACATCTTCTCCTTAAACCAATCAAGGTTCCTCTGCATAGTGAAAGTATGCTGCTCCAAATCAGCAATGTGCTCTAATCCTTGCTCATGCAATTGCCCTGATGGCATGACCCCAAAAATCTCAATTTGATGTGTTGAAATAATATGGGGTGGAAATGTTTGCATCCCTTGGATCAGCTGATGCTTGGGAACATCTTGCAAAGCTACAAGAGTTCCTCCAACCAGTGCAATTTCTTCTCCAACTGCTAGTGATGGTGATGGCTTCTCCTCTACTATTGCACCAGCACTGGTATCTGCTTCCTCTTCCTCATGCACCTCCTAAATCATGCCTTCGACTCTCAATGTCGGCGTATTGGGAAAATATTTCCAAAATGCAAGTGATCCTCCCATTGATGCAAGTACCTCCATTGTAGCTGGTGGTGGTGGTATTTTCTCTTCTCCCGGTGTATCATAGCTAACATCTTCCTTTTTCTCCTCATATACTTCCTCACCAATGTCATAAAATGTCTCAATGGAAAGTGCCTATGGTTTTCTTTTGTCAAACCTATTTACCAACCTTTGAGTGAACTTTGCATATACAATCACTCTTGCATGTTTCAATCTGCCAAACCACCAATCATTTGCTGCACCCTCAAGGTGTAGCACTACAATATCAATGGATTCCTTTACTGCTATTGGGTGTAGCTGGAATAAATCATCTAACTTATCCATCGAATCCTTTCCCGTGATTTTGGATGACCCATCGAATGTAAGTAGAAATAATATATTATGCATATGCCCCCTTCTTCTATTGTTGCTACAGGGTCTCTGATTCTCTTTAATTTGGAAAAACTGCTGGAAATTCAAATTTTATTTGAATGCTCTAGATTGAGATTTTTACTCTACAAGATAATCACTCAGAGTTTGATGCTCCAAATATCCTCCATCTCCATCCCATCCATTTCCTTCTACAAGGAAAGTGGGCATAGTAGGGCTTCGTGGAAATTTTTGCACCGTCAGTTTCTTATATAGCTGATATGAAGTGCTTGGACCTTCTAAATTCTGAAACCCTCTTGAGGTTTCATTTTTCCTTTCCATTCTCATTTATTTGATCTCCATGGTGAGATCCTGCATAGATATGAAGAGAAATATGGCAAAACTCAATCCTTCTGCCATTGAACACTTCTTCTTTTTCTGCTTCTCCTTCTTATTCTTTTGATGTCATGAAACTCCCATAAGTTGAGCCAAAGATCATGCTCTAATACCACTCCAATATCCCAAAATGGGAAAGACAAGAATATAAAACACATGCCCAATTCCAAATAAGAATAAAACATATAAAATTGGAAAAATGTCAGAATACATCAAAATTTCATACATATGAGTAGAAATAGCTAAGCCATATCATTATGTCTCAACATCAAATGAATATACACAGTGCCCTAAAAAGGGATGCACTTAAGCCACCCAAAGATGGTTGAAACAACTCTACTAAAAACTAGCACTGGAAATTAAAAACTATTGTTGCTACTGGGAAGAAGATCTATGTGCGAGAGGCTACTGGAGTGCTCATAAATATCTGGGGTTTTAAGCACAGACTCTACTCGAAAAACTCAAAAATGGTTTGGCTAGATTTTGAGTTTGGAATTTTAGCCCTTTTTGGGTTGCACACTACACCCCTGCTAACTAAGTTACGTACTCCCCGGAGAAAATTGCTGATCTGGGGCTGAAATAATGATCTATATACTGCAATAGCACCCACTCATCTCAATAACTGAATGGATGGTCCCTTCTCCCGATCCCAAGCTGAGAAACTTAAGATCTAGCTCCTCCACTGAATATGCAGCTGTTGCATGCACAACTGCTGGGAAATACTGTGTTGTCTAGGAGGGTTGATGATGTAGCTTGTTGATAGATAGTACAATGTTGATCCAGGCTGCTAAAGTGATCCCCGAAGTGAATGACTAATCCATCATAGGATTCCAAGTTGAGTTGCTTGGAACTTCCTCTTCTCCTCAAACCACCACTACAGAATTACGCATTTCTTGCAGGAATTGTTGCTACATAGGAGAATAGATGGATGGCCTGATGCTGGATATGCCAATAAAACTCTTGGAAGACTGCAATGGATCCACGGTGTGAATGGATGATCCCTCCACAGGTTTCTCAGCTGAAGTACTGAGAATAACCTTCCAAATATTACACCCTAGTTCATGTATGCGTAATTAGTGTAGTTGGAAGTGAAAATGAGAGTGGATGAAAGTGGCATTGACTGACGGATGATGAATGCTTCCCAAGAAAATATTCCCAGATTAGGCACTCGAAGTACCCTGTGGGTAAGGGTGGGATTCCCGCTCGGGAACACCTGGTTGCTAAAAATCATGACAGAATTAGCTAAACACCTGAAGGGTGCAATGAAATGTCTTACGACACTCAAAAATAAAAATTCAGACTCCCCCTTCCTTTGCTGCCCTCATCTTCATTTTATGGTTGTGAACCTTCCCTAGCCTTGGCCCACCTCATAACTGCAATGCACATGTGGCCACTAGCCTCAATAAAGACTTCATTGTCCTCTATGATCTCCATCACTCCTGAAATTACTCTCCACTTCCTCCATCATGTGTGCATTTAGTGCACCACTTCCTCCATCACTTCATCATTATTTCTCCATGATCTTACATTTATTCCTCCACTATCTCCATCATCTTCTTCATTATTTCTCTATGATCTCCACTCTTCCTTCATTATTATGTTTCTCCACTACTCCATAATACTACTCCAGTACTCAATTAACCAACACTCACACTATAGAAGTGGATTTTATTCATCTACTACGTTTACGAGTCCCACCACCCTTTTATTTACTTGACTAAATAAGAAAAGTAAGAACTCTAATATTGCATTTATCTGATTGTAAATTTGGAATATTACAAAACAACACCTAATCATGAAATAATTCTTTATTCACTGAATTCAAGATATATTTTTTCAATAGAGTTCATAATTTACTTCGTAAATTAATCATTAGAATTATCATTATGCTCTTCAAGTCATGAATCTTTCCACTAACCACAATTTTATAGGTGAATTGCAATGGAGAAGAGGAAAGGCTTAAGAGTTATTTGGTCTTACTCAATCATGGTTTTGGAAACCAAGAGTCATTATTGAAGGTTAGGAGGAAAAAAAAAAGCATCAAGGACAATTCTTGTCAATATTGGAGGGCTTTTACATGATGCTACATGATGCTACACACTTGCTACAAGATGCTACAAGATTGCCTTGTTTTTCTACAAGATTGGATCTGTGAGAATTATGAGGGTGGGATGGGGTGAATTTTTCTATTAAATCGGATGTACTAAGACTCCAATCGAATTTGAATCACACAAAAAAACCTTTTTTAACATGTGCTAAAAAATAGCAGAAAATTACTACTCCAAAAACTAGAAATTCAAGAATTAGTGAGCTAGTTAACCTACCAAATTCCTAACATGATCAAGTGAAAATTATATGGGTTAAATTTTTTCATTAACTTTAATTTTTTTATGACTCAATTCAATTGGAATCAACTCGAAATAATATCATTAAGATGTTCTAAAAAACTCAATATTTTACTACTATTTTGCTACAAGAGACTTCTAGAAATTCTAGATTTGTGAACTATTAAACCAATCCAAGAAGCTCAATGGTGAATATGAATTTCCAATTTTTTTCTAAGGATTATTCATTCTTGTGACTCTATAAATAACCTACAAAAAAATTCACTTAATTCATTTAACCAATATAGCCTACATAAAAAATAACATGAATAGTAAATGCAAAAATAAGAGATGAAAGTGAAAAAGATATTCGAGGAAATAAAGAAATTATACAGTAGGGATTTGAGGCTCATGGGATGGCCAAGCCAAAGGATACTCATATTCCTACAAAGGAAACCAAGCTTTAGAAGCTAAAAATGGCACCAAAATTCATTATTTTAATCAATCCGAGTACATCCCTTCTAGAAATGAAAGTGGAGTTAATAAATAACAAGTTTTTTCCACAAGAAGAATAAGAAATACACGCCCCTAGAGGAAAATATAAAATTCTACATATAAAAATTGATGGGGAAGAATAATTTTTGAAAGGAGGTAACTTTCCCCTCCAAAATCCCTCAAAAAGTGGATTTGGTTCCCAACAAGAGGAATCTTAATTTAATGACAGGGAACACATTCCTAGATTTTCTCAATCATTAGAGCTCTAGAATATGTTAATAATTTAATGATATCCAACTCATTATTTATCCAATATTGGTCCATCCTATAGTGGGGATCAATTCCCTATACTAAATCATTTATAATTTACTCAATACTCTCTCAATATTCTGCAAAAATAAATAATATTAGGTAAATAATATGTAATTATCTCTAAACCTTCCTAAGAACATATTAAAGCTAAAAAAACATTATTGAGTGTAGAAGGAGAGATTTAATATAGCAATTATGGGCCTAGAAAAGGTTATACTGGCCTTCATTTGTGTCTAATTTGGAGGCCCATCATCTAGATTCAGTTGATAGAATGGTCTCTATATACATGGGTTTGGTCCATTGCCTCAGAGAAACTTGAGTAGATCTTAGCTTATTGTGCATATAACACTACCACCTCTTAAGTTTGTATGAACCTTGGATTGATAATTAAAGTTGGTAGCCTTGGGAGTTGCAACCTTCTTATTTCAATACTGGGGCTCAACACTTTTTTGCGTTATTATTGGGGAGGTGTCCAAGTAGGTGTTTTTTCTTCTTAGAGTTTCTTTCTTTTCCATTTTAATTTAGTTTTGCATCAGTTTTGTTTATCTTGAAAAAAAAATAAAAAAAATGAACAAGTATTTATTTCATGACTCATAGGGTTAGGGGCAATCTAGGGAAATTTATACCAAAAACACCCACCCCTTAAAGTAGTCAACCATCACTCTTCTTTCTTGATTGTGAACCTCCTACTCTAACTATAGAGGAGTTGGAAAGTCCTTTAGGTTATCAGTTATTAATATTTAAATAAACCATAGGGGAGGAAGAACCTTCATCACCTAGCCAAAACATGGTTGAAAATAGGCAAACTAGGATCTCTCCTATCAGATAAACCAATGGGGGAGCTATAATGAAGAATATATGCCCCATTGCTCTCCCACTTCCATGGCCTAGCTTATGAGGACCCTGATACATTCATGTTCAATTTTATTGTGGTTTATAGAACCTATGATTAAACTTTTGATGAGAAAAAGTTAATTTTTTTCCCTTATACCCTCAAGATGCAACCTTGAGCTGGTTCATGAGCTCAGAAGGAGGAAGAATCACCACTTGGGTTCAAATGCAACACGATTTTAATAAAAAATATAGCTAATATTGTAGATCAAGGGAAACAAAAGAGGATATCTTTATAATGACCCTAGGGTAGGATTAATACTTAGAGGATTATGAAGAAAAATTCCAAATCAACTCCATAATAGCTAAATGTACCCTTTACCCAGAATACTTGGAGATTATTCTTCTCCAATGGATTAGGGAGTATTTATTGGAGATCCTTAATATGTTTTCTAGTGTATACATTTAACAACGAACTTATGAATACATCAAGATAATATTCAAGAACCATTGTAGGGTTTCAAGGAAGATAGGTAGGTCTAGTCAAGGCCTGGTCAACCCTGCTTCCTTTCTGGTAAAGATAAAACATGAAATATGGAGTATGCTAGAATACTTTAAGAGTGATATGTTGCATGAATTTTCCTTACAGATGAATACCATGCATATTAAAAAGAACCAAGAGGGAACTAGTTATATTTTTCCATAGATGCACCAAGAGGCACCCCAGAAATGAGTGCCCACTAAATGTCATAGAATTCTTCTTGGTTTGTGAGTAGAAACATGCAACTAAAAAAGGTCCCTCTCCTCTAGGCCTGAAGCTTGTATATCAAGGGGTAGATATTGGATTGGAGCATCTAGTTTCATCAACCAAAGGAGGCCATAAGGTCATCAACCATATCACCAAAGCATGCAAGGTGAGAATTATCCTTCCTTCAATCCAAACAAAAGTGCACCCTTTCATCCTTGGTATCCTCCAAATCACTCACCCTGGTTCATGCCCTCTCCTTGGTCTTGTTCTTCTCAATATCCTCCTCATCCTATCAATCCACCCTTCCATTGATATCAAACTCAACCTCCTTAATGGTTAAGCCCTTCACAATGATGGAGGCCTTAGGTAGCCCAAATCCCCGCCTTACCTCTTCCTCATCCACCTCAAAAAAAAAAACTTCAGAATAACCCACCAAAGAAACTTCAAATGCCTACTCAACCCAATTTGAACCCGAACAAAAAGCAGGAACAACATTTTTATGGTGGGGAAACATCCTATCTTTCTTATGATATGGAGATCCATTAGATCAAAATTAGGTCTAAGAAGGTACCTCTAGATGCTCACCCATGTTTTCCACCTGAATACCTTAAACAAGGGAGATATTATAGTGCCCCTCAATCCAATTTACTTCCCTATCCTAAAAGGTTAACCAAACCTAAATAGAACACACCAGAATAGGTTGAACTCTTGGAAGAATTGAAAAACCAGTGTGTCAAAATACCCCTTCTCTGGGCCATCAATGATGTTCCCATCTACAACAAGCATATCAGGCAAGAGTGTTTCAAGAGGCCTGGAAGAAGAAAAAGAGATCCCCCACTGTCAATGTTTTTGGGCACATGTCTGATCTAATGTCTAGGAAGGTTATCTCCCTGAAGTACTTGGATCGCAGTAGCCCAGTAGTAGATGTACACATTAATATTATTGTACTCCCCAATGCACTGATTGACCATGGGGTTGTAATGAATGTCATGACCAGGGAAACTATGTTGAAGCTCAACCTCTAAGGAACCTTGAGAAATACCACCATAGTGTTGTGTCCTATAGATAGATCGATGGTAGCCCCCGAAGGATAAATTGAGGATGTGATGGTTTCCATTGAATCCTGGGAGTACCTAATAGTTTTCCTTGTCCTCCAACACAAAAAAAAATTTAATGGATACCCTCTCATTTTAGGGAGACCTTGGTTGGCCACTACTAATTCTTACATTATTTGTAGGGTTGGAAACATGATAACTAAAAATGGTCCTCTCACAAAGCATATTGTATTATACCCCCCTTCTCAACCCTCTATTAGGCATGACTTACTTGTGTGGGTAGAGGAAGAATAAGATGAGTATTTTTACCAATCATCCCCCTACCCAATTTGTACATTAGACACTACTATAGGAAGCATGCAACTAGATGAAGATGACCTTATTGATAAATTTATGCATAACCAAAATTTTCACTGTCAATTTTGATCAAGATCATGCTAATATTATGGAAATAAGTCCATAAAAAACCTTAAAAATCAATTTGTCCCTCTCAGGAAAGAAATAAGAGAATTTTTTCACTGTGTTGAGACAACATCTTGATGTTTCTTCTTGGGACTATAAGGAGATGAAAGGGGTGCATCCCTTAGTTTTTACCCATCATATTTGAATTAAATAGGGATGTAAATTTGTGTGCCAACCCTAGAGGATAATGAACCCTACCCTTAAATACATTGTGAAAGAAGAACTATGAAAGTTATTTGATGCATGACTCATTTAACCCATTTCAGATAGTGAGTGGATTTCCCATCTTCTTATAGTACCAAAGAAGAATGGGAAGTGGGGGGTTTGTGTTTAATATAGGGATATCAACAAGGATACAAAGAAATATCATTTTCCCCTGCCTTTCATTGATCAAGTTTTGGATGGTCTTGCATGGAAGAATTTTTTTTCATTCTTGTATGGTTTTTGTGGGTATAATTAGATCCAGATCATCCCTTTGGATCAATATAAGACCACCTTCATATGTCCATTGGGGACCTTCACCTATAGAGTCATTAAATTTGGTTTATGCAATGGCCATGCTATTTTCCAAAGGGAAATTTTGAGTATTTTTGTTCTTCTTGTTCATGACATAGTTGAAATTTATATGGGTGACTTCACTGCTCGTGGAAATGATTTCGAGCAAGCTCTTTACAATTTGTTGTAACAACCCTAGATTGATTTTTTATTTAAATAAAATAAAACCAATGTCATGGGACATGTATTCCAAGTTGAATGGAAGGTAAACATTGTGGTGGGAATCACTCGTGGTTTAATAATGGATATAGAAATTGGAAATGGAATTGGCAAAGTAAAAGACACAACAAATGGCATTTAATATGTGAAATAAAGGAAAATAGGAGAAAAATAATATGAAGAGACACAAATATGCATGCAAGGGAAATTAGAGAGAAAATGAAGGAAAAATAAGAAAAATAAGAAAGGAAAGGAAGAGACTAGACATCAATGATGAAAAGGAATCTGAGAGAAACAATTCACAACTTTTGATGAGTTTACAATTTTTTATTGTTTTTAGAACAAATATTGTGCATTCTAGCTCTCTTACACTCTTGCACACTTAGAGAAGTCTTAGATGATCCTAGAATTCACTTGGACTTGGAGAGTGTTATCACAAAATCACACTTGATTGGCTGCTGGTCAGACAACTCTATGTAATTGTTTCAAACTAGCTTTTGACTAAAACTTAGCCTCTTCAATATAAGAGAGCTCTCTCAAAGGGGTTTATGATATTAGATAATGATAGGATTAGATGGCTAACTCTATTTGAAAAATAACTTAATTTTTGTGTATGGAGGCTGAAAAGAATGCAGGCTTGCAACCATTGGGCTTATGGATTCAAGAAATCAGTAGATTCAATGGCAATATTTCTTGACATTGAAGCTAAGGTAGATAAGAGTCTTTAATAAAGGAAAATCACACATAGAACATAGGGAAACATAGTAATTTCATTAATAAAGGAAGTCAGAACATACACATATGAACTATGAGTAATAAAGATGAAATATATTGCAAGTAGTATACATAAAGATATAGATTAGAGAGACATTAAAAAATCCATGGGAATCTCAGGTCCATCAAGAAGAAGTCCTCTACATTACTGATATCAGTAAAATTACATAAAACAACATATGGTGCAAAAAATATCCAACCCTTTAAAACTTCAATAATTTGACCTTAAATAGACCTTCTTACATAAGAGATGATCTACCTCTTTGCTAGATTCATTTAAATCTTCCTATGACACCTTACATAACAGAAAAACATGTCTTGAATTAGAAAATGACAGCTACACTCTAAAACAGACCTTTTCCTAATAAGACTCAAACTCTTATTTATTACATCAAACTACCTTATATTTTAAAATAGTTACCTATCTGACAACTAAGCCTCACATGTTCAAATAGGATATGAAATAGCTCATCACTACTTGAAATCTTAAATATCCTCCATAACATATGGAACCAAACCCTATTTTTCAGGAAAACGGGACCCTATCTTCAACAAAAACTTCAGCTGATGAGTTGTCGCCACTACATGGTCTTCAAGTCATATATGTTTGGTGGAAATTTCCCTTGACCTATTGGATGTACCCATATGTCCAAAACTGCTTTTAAACTGCTTATAAACCTTGAAAAACAACTCGCTATGAAAATACGGTAGTTTCATAGCGTGCTTTCGTAACATCCAAAAAATGGCTTTTTCACTAAAAATTGATGCTTCTTTGCTCGTGCATGGTGTCCATCATGACCTGACACATCATCACTAACATCTCCCCTGCTTGAAAGCTGCAAAAAGTGATTTTAGAAAAAAAAATATAGCTAAAGAAATTTTCGTAGCATTTTCCTGGCTTCAAGCCTAGGAAACACTACGAAACTGTGAAAAACATTGCAATTTCCAGATTTTGACACTGTATCAAAAAGGTAACCTCCATCTCTATGAAATTTGTATTTAACATGCCATTAACCTCTTAAAACATAATTAAAATCAACTTAATAGCTTTGAGGTGTTTCCTCTTCATTAATGATAAGTTGAGCTATGGGTTCCTCCACTACAGTAATTTTTAAGCCCTTCTTCTCCAGCTCCTCACGGATCAATTCTAACTTCTCTTGGAGGTCTTTGAATTGGTCCTTCAACTTTCTATTCCTTGATTTCAAGTACAGGTTCATTCTTCTGATATTCTTCACCTCTCCTCTCAATGGTTAAGTCTATTTATTCAATTGTTGTGTGTTATCTAAGGTCTTTGACACACTGTCAACCCGCTTTTCCCAAAATTCTTTCATTTTCTCAAACTTCACATTATAAAAATTATGTTTCCTTGCCTCTTTCTTCAAGACTACTATTTCATGATTTTCTAAATTCAACTACTCTTTAAGAACCCCAATCTCTGTTTTTTCAATTATTTTCTCCTTTCCTTTATTTTGCTTCATGACTGGTTCTTCTTTTGCAGGTGATGAAAGGTCAATGATGCTTGGTGGTGGCTGGATAGTTTCAGTGACCCTCTGAACTTTTTTACTACTTTCCAAGAGTTTTATAGCATGTCTTTCCATGGGTTTCCTAGCCTGAAACATGAAACCTACATCCTCACCTTCAAACTCTAACTTCTTTGCTGATTTCGCTTTCTTGAGATTCTTTCCTCCCCCATCTATATCCTCAGCTTGGACTATGGGAGTCTTCTCAATATCAATGGCATGCAGAATTTCTTCTAAATTTCCCTTAGCCACTCTTTGGCTTCTTGTAATCCTTTTGCTGCCATGTTTACTCACATTTGGCTCTTGTTTTGCAAGTTCGCTCACAGTTGGCTTTTGTTTTGTAGATAAAACAACATGTGTATCAAGTTTCTGCAATTGCTATGTTTCCATGATTACTGGTTCAATTTTCTCTACCCCTATAGGCTCACTTTGTTCTCCCACCGAAGGTGATGGTATACCTCTAGGTTTAGGAGTTCTTTTAGGGGTAATGGTATCCACTTCAAAATCACTGACAAATAGAAAAGAAGACCAGTATCTGCCTAGTCATTTTAACTCCTCTAAAACTAGCGACTTGATTAAACCATGATGAAAGAGTGAGGTTTCATTTCCTTTAGATTTATCTTGAACTTTATCTTCCATTTTTTCTAAGCTTCTATATAAGTAAAAAGGTATATCAAGAGATTTCTTACCAACAAAGTGTAGCAGAAGCTTGAACTGGTAAGAATAAACCATATGATACCTCCCTTCACAGCTGAGGTACTTCTGAATGATAAGCAGTAACTTTGAGAAGTTGTCTTCCATGTAGCTCCTTGGAAAGGCATTTGTAAGGTCAATATTACTATGTTATGGCTTGATAAATTCCTTAAATTCCTACATGTTGAATTTGAAACCTTTGAACCATTGTTCTCCTTCGCTTGGAATTCATGTTGCTACCGCAATAGTCTCTAGTGTTATAGTGAGGTTCAACTTCCCACTTTTGTAGTTTTCCCATTGAAATTGATGGTAAACTCTTTAGAAACCTTCACATGGCATCCTTGTAATCTTTGGAAAAACTGCAAAGACCATGTTCTTATGAAAAATTTTGAAGTTGTTGGGTCTTCATTTATCAAGTTCAAGTCTGATGGCTCATATCTGAGACAAAGGCCACCTTTTTTGTTCTTCCTCTTTGCAACCATGGTACTTTTATGTCTTCTCCTCCTCGCTTGATCAGTGATACCTAAAATTTTTTGAAAGTTCCATCCACAGCTTTAGCTTAGTGAAATAGCTCTCCAGAGCTCCATAACATGAAAAGAGGGAGCAGATAATGACAAATGACTCAATTGGGAAAGATTTTAAAGTTTTGGTGACAACTCATGGCATAATCAGGACTCATACATGCTTAAAATGGTAATAATGACTTCAGCCATGACCATTGTACCTTGATTTAACCCTAACTAACACGAATGGCATCTACCCTAACCCTTTCAATCGTTGACTGGCACCTATCACATGTTTTGAAAAGATAGATAGGAATACCTCTTTTCATAGCGTACTTGGTGTATTTCTGGGCAGTTTTTCTATAGAAGTATTAGGAGTTTCATAGCGAAAAGTGCGTTTTTTCTGTGTAATTCGCTACAAAAGTAGGAAATCTTAGCTAAAATGACCTTTTTAAAGTTGTAAGCTTAGGAAATGAAATATTTTAGGAAATAATGATTGATGTGAAATGAAAAGACTTGAATGGGGTTGGGTTTGTACCTTAGTATAGGCTAATAAGAAAAATTTAAAATTTTCCTTTACCAAGTAATGAAAAATGAATTCTATGACCATACCTTTGACAGATGAACCACTAAGACTATGTCAAATGATGTTTCACTTTTTTCTGAGTGGTAACAGTGTTTATGCTTGGGATGGTTTGCCCTTCTGGTACACCAAAGAACCTGTAGTTCTAGTGCTATCCATCTTGTTGAAAAAAAAAATCTGAAATTTGCCAAGCTTTCCTTCAAACTCTAATGGCCTTCACCTCGAGCTCAAGCTTGATGATCATCTTGTCTTTACTAGAATAAAAACATATAAAAACGAAATATATACAATGGAATGAAATATCAACAGAACTTAAGAGGAATAGTGCTTCAAAAACCTGCCATTGAAAGGCCCTGTAGCACAAGGTTGTCCATCCATCTCTTGTAGAATTTAAGTGTTTCTCCCATGAAATGAAGCTACTTTAAATGGACCTTTCCAAATATTCTCAAACTTACTGTGTTTCCCCTTTTCTTCGATCCTGGCATCCCATTTCAAAACCACATATTGGATTTGAAATTTTTCCTCCTTGACGTTCCTGTCAAATGTCTTCATGATTCTGTTTTAACATTGTTGATTATTGTTATATACTTCCTCCCTTTTCTCCTGCAAGGCTATCAATTGATTAATCCTCCTCTGAATTACATTTGGCTCCTCCCCTAATCCTTGCAGAAAATTCATGACAGACACTCCCAAGGATGTAGGAAAGATGGCTTCAACTCCATATACAAACTCATAAGGTGAAGTTCCAATTGATCTCTTTGTGCACACTCTATCAGTCCATAGACCATACTTCAACTTCAAATGCCATGACTTATTATTTTACTGTAACACTTTCTTAATAATACTCACAATGCTCTTGTTAGAATATTCAGAAAGACCATTACCTTGTGGATAATATGCAGTAGAATGCCCAAGTGTAATGTGATATTGATGAGAAAAACTGATCAGATTCTTGGATTTTAATGCCTGTGCATTGTCAGTGATGATCTTCATAGGGAAAAAAAACCTAGAAAATATATTTTTTTCCAAAAATGAAATGATAACTGAATCATTTGCTTGCCTAGTTGGGATTGCTTCAATCCATTTGGTGAACTAATCAGTTGTTGTTAGAATCTAGCGATGCTAACCTAAAGATGATGGATGAATCTCACCAATAAAATCTAGCCCCCACTGCTAAAATGGTGCCTCAACATAGATAGGCATCAAGGGTAAAGGAACAATCTTCTTCTTACCATAAAAAATCTAGCATTCATGGTAGGAAGAAATATTTTTGTAGACATCTTTGCACATAGTAGGCCAATAATACCCTGCTCTGAGAATCTTATTTGTTGTGGCCTTCCAATAATGATGACCTCCACAATCTCCTTTGTGAAACTCGTCAATCACTTTTTCATCCTCCTCTTCGAGAAAACAATTCAAAACAATACCACTGGTATCTTTCCAATAGAGATTTTTATCAATGATGCAGTACCTCAAATACTTTAGCTTCACAAACCTTGCCTTAGACTTTGTCAATTCAGCAGGTTCTCTATGATGATGTAAGAAAAAAACAATGTCTTTGTACCAGTCTAAAAGGATGTACTTCTCTTCAATGGGAATCAGCTCTTCATCTTCATATGATAATTCTGAAATTTTTGCAATTAAATTCATATCAAGACAGTCAAAATTTGACTATGCCATCAACTTTTCTAGTCCCTAAACTTTGACCAATTTTGTTAGTATGATCTCTATATCATATTCCAACAAGTCAGATATCCACTTCCCTCTCTTACCATCAGGATTAGCTTGAGTTAAGATGTCCTTCACAACAACATTAGGAACAAAAGCTATGACATGAGAATGCATAATGTAAATTCTGAAATCTTTGATGGCTTTGACCAAGGCATAGGCTTGTTTTTCTAAGATGTTGTACTTCAACTCTGAATTAGCTAATTTCCTACTGAAAAATGAAATGGGATGCTCAGTACCTTGTTGTACTTTCTGCAGCAAAACTCCAGTAATTGTATTTTTTGATGCAAATGTAAAAACCAAAAATTGTTTTGTAAAATCCGAGTTGATCAAAACTGGTGCTTGAGTGAGTGCCTTCTTGATCTCCTCAAATGAGTTCTTTGCATCCACTTTCCATTTGATGTTAGATCCCTTTTTCAGCATCTTGGTTATGTCTTTTACAATCTCAGTGAAATTAGGAATAAATCTCCTCACAAAATTCACCCTTCCAAGGAAAGACTAAATTTCCTTTCTACTTCTAGACAGATCCACTTTCTAAATGGAATTTACCCTGCTTGGATCAATCTTAATCCCATATTTAGAAATAATATGCCCAAGTAAATTCCATGAAGTCAGAGAAAAAAATCTTTTAGTTGGATTCAGAGAAATTCCAAACCTTCTACACTTCAGCAGAATCTTTTCTAGGTGCTTCAAGTGATCTTCTTCTCTCCTTGAGAAATTTGTTATGTCATCCAGATAGATAACCACCAACTTATCCTTCTACTCAGCAAAGGCAATGTCCATTTCTCTTTAAAATGTAGCTCCTGCATTCATCAGACCAAAGGGCATCTTGGCATACATGAATGTGCCTCATGGTGTGGTAAAGGTTGTTTTCCCCTAATCTTCTGGCTGCACAAGTATTTGATTGTACCCTAAAAACCCATCAAGCATAGACATCCTTTGGGAAACAACAATGTTCTACAAAATTTGGTCCATCCTTGGGAGAGGGTAGTTGTCCTTCAGAGAGGCTTTGTTCAAGTTTTTGAATTCAATGCAGATTCTGATTTCTCCACTCTTTTTTCTTATTGGAACCAAGTTTGCAAGCCACTTTGAGAATCTGATTGGAACAATAATTTTGGAATCAAAGATTTTCCTTTTTTCCTTCTTGATCAGAAGCATGAGAAGTGGATTAATCCTCCTATGCTTCTGCTTGAAAGGCTTTTCATTTTCTTTAATAGGAATGGTATGCTGAATGATAGTAGGATCATACTTCTTCAAATCAGAATAACTCCGTGCAAAAACATCTATGAACCTTTTCATCATCTCGATATATTTTTGTCTCATGTCAACTGAAAGAAATTTTGAAAGATTAATAATTTTTGGCATTGCCACTGTACCAAGGTTACAACTCTCTACCTCTTCATCATCAACTTGTATCTTAGGAGACTTCAACACATCATTTCGATCAAAAATATTGTCAAGGGATATGATACCTTTGGGTATAAATTTATTCTTCAGCTGTAACACTTCAAAATTTCCCTTTGTTTCAGCAAGCATGTTTTGTTGATGTACTTGTGTGCTTTCAAACTACTCTTTCAGTTCTATAAATTTGTTGACTTGCTGATCATCCTCAAAAACTTTCCAATGGATAATGTTGTCAGGGATAGTAGGCCTATGGTGAACTTCAACCTCATATATTTCATTGAAATGTATAGGAATGATAAATAGACTTGCAGAGATAGCTAGGGAGTCAACTATTGAGTTTTGGTCCCTAGTCTTCAAAATAAATGAATATTATTGACAATTATATAACATCTCCATGATCAAATTTCGGTATGCCTTCATTCTCACATCCTTAGTTTGATATACACTCTCAACTTTCTTAATAACTAATTCAGAATCTCCACAAACAAAAATCTTTTGGGCACCCATTCTTTTCAAAATTTTTAAGCCCAAAAATAAAAAATCATACTCAGCCATGTTGTTTGTGCAATCAAAATTCAGTTCGTAAGAGAAGAACTTACTTTCATCTTCTGTATTTGTGATCCACATTCCTATTCCAGCCCCCTTTCTTCTTGTTCATCCATCAAAATGTAACAATCACCAAACTTCTGCCTTATCTGTATTGATTTTCTGATTTCTTGTTTGCTGATTTTATCTTTCCTAAATTTCAGTTTGTTGATTTTCTTCTTTCTTTTCATATTCTACTTCATCAATCAATTCATTGAAGAGAATAGCAGATCCTAATTCAGTATCAACAGCAATATCAGAAAATTTTGAGGTTTTTCCTTACTACTTATCATGTAAGCCATCCTTGTTTCTCTGTATAATCTTCTTTTCTCACCAAAATAGGAATGGTGCCATAAGTTAGGTCCATCTGCATGGTGCCTTTAATCTTTTCTGCCCATGACCTTGATAACAACATGCCAAACTTAGGTGGAATTTCTGCTACCACAATGTTCATTACCACTATCTTGGCAGGGACTTGTGTGAGGCCAACAACAACATATTTTATTAAACCAATGCACTGAACTCTTTTTGAATCAAAGGAAACAAATCCTTATACGTTCTAGTAATTTCCAACCCCATCCTTTCCATGATCACTTTGGGCATAAGATTGTAAGAGGCTCCTAAATCCAACATGGCATTATGCAATTTCATGTCATGAATATTAAGGCTGACATAAAATGGAGGCACCTCTTCATTCTTCTCATCCTCTAATCTTGGACCCAAGTATATGGTTGGATGATCTTCTTGAACATTTAGGATATCAGCGGCTCTGGTTGGGAATTCAACATTTTTACAATCTTACTTTTGTATTCATTCACCTTAATAATTTCTCCAAAAGGTACTGGGATTTTGATCTTAGATACCTCACCCTCCAAACTGAAAATGGAAACATATTTTTTAGTCTCTTTGATAGGACGAGGAGGTGGTGTATCTTTCCTAACCTAAACAGATTTGGGGGCATCTTTCTTGGGATGTGTTTTACTTGTAGTAATTTGAACATTTTTGTTTTTGAGGTTGTATTGTTTCTGCATCTCAAATATTGCATGTTGATATCCTTTAGGATAATCAGATGGTTCCTCACCTTTATTTACATGATGATCTGACTCATCATGTTCCTCCTTAGTAAAAAACCTTCCTGACATGTTTTCATCTAAGCATTGAATTGAGTCTTCTTGTATTTCAGGCTGATCTTCTTCATCAACTAAGTTTTGCTAAAAAGGAGGCCTTACTTGAGGTTCAGGCTAATTTATGTTTTCCCTTGGTCTCTGCTGGTTTTGAGGTCTTCTGAACGGAGGATTTCTAAACTGAGGTTCATGTTTTGCAGGAGGAAAAGAGGCATTCCAAAGGGAAAGCCTATCCATCAATTTTTCAATTGTCTTCACCATGAAGTCAAATTTATCCTCTGAGGTGGAAGGCTTATCTTCTTCTTTCAATTTAGTCTTTCCCATCTTGGACTTTTTTGTTGCTATCATATTGACTTCCACCTTCACTGCAACATTTTTCATTTCAGCTAATGAAGGGGATTTTCTTTCTCTTAGCAGGATAGAAAATTCATATTAAAAGGCCTAAGCATATCTCAACTGAGCTGCTCCTGGAGGAGGTTTTAGATGGACAGGGATGGAGTCATAAACTTTGTTAAATCTCTTTGAAATTTTTTGAATAGTTTCATCAACAACTCTTTTCAAACTGTTATACTCAATGAGGGTTTGTATAGGGTTGGTTCTATTTCCCCACTTTCTCAAGAAGCTATCTTCAAATTCATTCCAATTATGTAGGTTTCCTACAGTAAGGGCTTTGAACCACTTTCTAAACTCACCAGAAAATATCTGAGAAAACAATCTCATCTTGAAATCCTCATGGTCAACCTCCTCCCTCTCTATGAAGTAATTAAACTGGTCTACGTGCTCTTCAACTGTAATCTCTTCATAACTTCTCCAATTTTTTATTCTAGCAAAATATTTAATAGGAAGGGCATTAAGGACAGTTAGAAGAACAAGAGGGGAATACCTATCAAGTGCAGCAACAGGTGGAGGTGGCACATTTCCTGCCATGATGACTGGAAATATGGTAGTTTTAGGTACAAAAATAGTAAAGGAAGAGGAACTGTTAGGAGGGTTGGTTGGTATTTTTTGTCCAGTCACAATTCAACTCCGATCAGAAAGAGGGACACCATATTTACTTCTTAACAAAATTTCAAATGGGTCTAGTTCCTTCAACCTATCCAAAGATTCTCTCTCTAACAGTAACTCTGAAGTTACTGCTTCCCAAAAATATTCTTTATCTTTTTGTGTCACTAAGGCTAAGGTATCTATACCTCTTCTATGTAGGTCTAGGACAATTTCAGTCAATTCTTTTTCACTTTCATACCTAAACAAGACTTCCTGAATTTTATCATCAAAATTTTTATCTTCCGGACTTATTAAAACTTTATAGGACAAGGATTTTATATGTAATGGAGTACCTGATATTGCAGAAATGCCTTGAATGCCTTTGGAGATTGTGTTTGGATTTTCCACAATTGTAGGTGGATCTGGGTCAGGATTACTCCTCGTGTATCTCCTTTTCAAAGCCATATTTGATCATATGAATTTTGAATGGAGTCACCAAGGTAGATGCAGCCTCGAATAGATTTCTGAGCTCCTGCTACCTTTAGCAATTCAGCTTCAAAATTTTAGGAAAATTATATCTTCAAGCTCCCAGCAGATGCACCAAAATGTTATCACAAAATTTCACTTGATTGGTTGCTGATCAGACAACATTATTTAATTGTTTCAAAAAAGCTTTTGATTGAATCTTAGCCTCTTCAGACTTAGAGGGATCTCTAAAAGGGTTTTATGATATTAGATAATGATATGATTAGATGGCTAACTCTATTTGAAAAATAGCTTGATTTTTGTGTATGTAGGTTGACAAGAATGCATGCTTGCAACCATTGGGCTTATGGAGTCAATAAATCAGTAGATTCGGTGGAAAGGTTTCTTGACATGGAATTTGAGGCAGATAAGAGTCTTTAATAAAGGAAAATCACACATAGAACATAGGGCAACACACTCATTTCATCAATAAAGGAAGTCAGAGCATACACATGAATTCTGGGTAATAAAGATGAAATCTACTACAAGTAGTACACATAAAGATATAGACCAGAGAGACATTTAAAAATCCATGAGAATATAAGGTGTGTTAAGAAGTCCTCTTTATTACTGATATTAGTCAAATTACATAAAACAACATATAGTGCAAAACATATCCAACCCTTTACAACTTCAATAATTTGACCTTAAATAGACATTATTACATAAGAGATGATCTGCCTCTTGGATAGATTCATGAAAATATACCTATGAAACCTTAAATAATAGAAAAACATGTCTTTTAATCATAAAATTAGAGCTACACTCTAAAATATACCTTTTCCTAATAGGACTCAAAATGTAATATTCCCAATTTGGATTTTTCTACAACAATGAGAATACCATAAGGTATTCCAGAGTTGGATATGCAGCCCTATGACTGATAAAAAAATTTATAGTGCATATCCTTCAATAATATTATCAGCAACAACCTTTACTTCACTTTTGGACTCAAAAGGGTGGGGAAAAGAGGTGATTTATGCCCTAAAATGAGTGTATTCTGAAATCCGCATAAAAATAAGGGAAATAATTGTAGGATATGTTATCATAGACTGTTTGGGACTCCCATACCAAACTTCAGGTCAAAAACATCATTCTAGGTAAGCTAAACAGTTCCTCCACTCCCGAAATAGCTTAAAAAGGCTGATTTCCCATGACCTAGAGTATGCAGAAATTACTGAAGCTTGAGCAGTGTGATTTTCTGAAGCTATTAGATGAAAAAAATTATTAACATCAGTAAATCAGACTTATGATATGATTTATGCAATATAATATAGAAATACAGAAGTTTTACATGGATTAAGGCTTCAAAATGAGATGCTACAGCACAAGAAAATGCAGAATGAGATAGACAATGTAATTTTTAAGAGGCTGAAGCAGTATTTCATTATAACTAAGATCTAGGGAAGATCCTTACATAAAAATATATATCTATTACAGATCTATATGCCAAAGAGGCTCTTCTTTACACTCCCCTTGTCGATCTCAGCAAAAGATGGATATCAATGAATAGATCTGAGATCTAAGCCACAAATCTGCAATAATATTTAGAAATTTTTGAAGAATATGATACAAAGAAGATCATATCTGAAATTAACATGGATTGGTTGGCCAATCCATGGATCACCACAGTGAAGGGAAGGGTCCCTTTCACCAGAGATCTTTCCTCCAAGTCGATACACAAAACCCCCTGCAACTCTGCTTGTAGAAAGGACATAGTCTCTTCAAGGAAATGCACTGATGGTGATGTAGAATACTTTGGAATGATGCCAAGATAAAAACTAAAGCTCCAACAATGGATGCACTCTTCCAGGAGGTTAAAAGACACACTCACTGAGAAGAGGCTCCAATACAAGCTAGATCTGAACAGATCTAGTATTCCACTTATTGCAGCTTAAAAAAGAAAGAAAAAACTCACTGGATCTGCATTTCAGTCGAAAGTAGAAGCTTGGTCTCCAACCTGATAGTGGACAAGCAATACAAGCTCTCTCAAGTGCTCCTCAATGGGAAGAGATGGAACCCCTAAACAGGAAATCCCAATGCAATCTAGGCTAAGAAGCCAAGAAAATTGTTTGTATAAACAGACAACAATTCAGAAATCATATCATGAACAACCTCCATATGTTTCCCTCCTTTTCCTTTTATAAGATCAAGAGATTTTAAAACACTAAACCACCTTCAATTATTTAGCCCCATTCACATGTGTAGCCTCCAACTTGATTTCATTGTCCTTCTAGGAGATTCATTGTATCTGGACATCATGGTTGATTTGGTCCTGGCTGACTTGGTCAATAGATTCAGTCTCTTTCACACTCAAAGTGTGTTTTTACAAGTGGCCCAGATTTATCCTTGTTCACATTAGACATTGATTTATTCTTTTATTAGGAGTTTTATGAACCTCCTTTACATATTTATTCTTTAAACAAAGAAAGAAAAACAAAATGAATATTCCTATTAGCTTAGGAATATTATAGTCCTCCCCTCCAAAACGTTGCTTGTCCTCAAGCAACCCACAAGGACTATGCATAATCTCCAATGGAATTGTCTCCTCCCAAGAATACAAGTTTTCCTTTGGTGGATGAACCAAATAGTTGTCATCATGAAGTAGTGGGAGATACATGAAAAGAATCATGTGTTGTCCATTGGCCTTCTCAAGGCATGAGAGATGGTAAATATTGGGTACTTCAACCCCCATGATAAACTTCAGTCTCCATGCTATCAACCAAACAAGGTGAGCCATCCTTGATAGCTCAAAGAAATAGTCTCCAATCCCCACCATATGCAATGTGTAGGGGATCCATGGATGGAAATGAGAGATAATAATTCTCAATTCATGCTTTCTCTACCTGCATTTATGATAAATATGGAGCTTTTGATCCTGGGCTGCATTAATATAGTCCTCATGAAGCCAAAAGAGACTTGGAACTTCATGATTCCCTTCATGGATTCTAGTGAGCCTCCTTGCCCAATCTTCCATGCAAATAGTGAATAGAGGATCTTCACCATATGTGCTCCAAAAGAAGCATGGAATAAGTGTCACATGACATATTGGATGGTGACAATAGTCCCTCCCTTAAGACTAGTGTTGTCCTTCATCTTGCTGCCTCAAATCATAGTACAATAAGTGGCCATCCCACCATCTTCTTGCTGCAAAAAGCTTCTTAAAAGCTTGGAAATAGTAGAGGATAATATGTGTTGGCTGAATATGATTCAAGAAACACATGTCTTGCTGCAAATTCTCCCAAGTGAGATACTTCTTTCAATGACATAAGCCCAACATATGGCTTCTTGCATAAGAAAACAAAGGATATGATGTAGCAGCCATACAATGTGCTATCCTCCTCTTGAAGCATGAATGAATATGGGAGATTTAATTCCCAAAGGACACACTCAACCAATGTGTCATCCCTCCTCTCATTTTCCCAAAAAATATCAGAGCATCATCATCATCATGATATAAATAAGCTCTCTTATGCCACCTCATGAGAGAGATACATTTTCTCCCAAACCCAAGTACATACATGATCACGAAATACATTCGAAACAAAAATGCATGTACATACATGAGACACATCCCAATCACAAGCAAACACATGGACATGAAATTTAACATGGGATGTCCAAACTCTCTTCTTGTCAAGCAAAGCAACCATGCCTTCTTCTTATGCACCCTCTCATTGAGATACAAGGCATGAGACAAGAAAATATCAAACCTTGGGTAGTACCCATACTCACCCAATAGCAACCAGCATAAGACATCTCCTACTTGCATAAAATTCAGATGTGGTAAGTGGTTTCCCCACCACTTACTTGCTGCCCATAACATATCTCCATGGCTGAAAGTGGAATATATATTTGGTGCCTTAGGAAAGCACCCATCATGCTGCAAAATCTCCCTTAGTCCACCAAGGGAGTGGCCATGTTCAGAAATAGTTTTGGCCCAAAGTTGGCCATGAATTTTATAAGATATTACACTCCTCCTTTGAGTCATGGCATGGATATATAATGTAAAATAATGCATACAATGAGAACATATAACATGATTTGGATAAGTATGCTCTTCACCACTAGTCCTCCTCTAGCAAGTGGAGAGGTGCACAGATCTATCTCCTTCCTCATGAGGAGAAAGAGAGAGCTGAACTAACTCTTCCATAGAGTTATATTGCTGCTCCATCTTCATGTGATACATGCATCTTTGATAATTTTGATATAATTCTTCTTCAAAGCCTTCCCACATGAATTCATTTGAGATAATATGGTGTGTTCTAATGAAAACAGTGGGGGTAGAAAGCAAGATATCATAGGCAACACCTAATAGTTGGTCTTTGAGTCTTGACTCTTTAGTCAAATAGATCTGATCATGAAAGAAAATGACTCTATCAACCACCTTATACCTCCTATCTTTCCTTTGTCCATCAAGAACCTTACATGTGAAGAGGTTCTTGGAATATTCTACCAAGAGTTGGGATTCCCAATAGGAATCAAGGCTTCTAAACAAAGACATCATTTTAGAGTTATGAAATGAAGTAGCCATCACCTCATCCTATATATTTTTATGGAGAGATATCATTTTCTGCCCCAAATCTACGGAGTGGCCTTTTGACACCATGCTAATGTCATCATAGGTCTCTGACTTCGTCTTTATCAACACAAATAGATGAGTGAGAAATAGAAAAATAAATTTCAGGGAATTGTTCAGCTCTCCTTGAAATATATCAATAGATATTAGTGTTGTGGTAGCTCCCTTAAAGGTTCCCTCCTTAGCCAATTTTTTCATTGATGCACAAAGTTGAGAGAACACTTTATTTTTCTTCTCATTAGGGGGTCTCCCTGGTGGAATGCCTCCATGTAAAGAGACATCAAGTTCTGAAGTAGACTACATAAATGGTTGGATTGATGTGTCCCTTTCCTTGCTACATAGTTCACTCTCCTTCTCATGAATAGAAACCCCTTGAAATAAACAAGGGCGCATGCTCCTCATCATTGGATGCTGATCAACCCTTCCTCCTGTTGCTTGTAGTAAGGTATCACTACTCAATAAGGCTATCACATAATGTTCCTTGGGAATCACTTGCAAAGATACACAAGCTCTTTCCCTTGAAACAATAACTTCCTCTCCATCCCCATGTGGTAATGGATCTTATTTTGAAGTGACAGTGTTGCTACTGCCTTCTGGTTCTTCCTTCTCATCAATATTTGAGAACACCTCACTATTAACAAGAGACCTTGGAGCTTGGTCTTCTTTTGAAAGAGGAATCTCCATGACTTGTTTTTGAGAAGAAATCTCTTCATGAAATGGGGATCTTGCCCTTGGCAAGGTATCACACAAGTTTTCATCCCCTCCAATAGAAATTTGAAGTGGATTTTTCATAGTAGGTCTTTCGAACTCATCCAAGGGTTTTTCATGATCATGCTTTGCTAGCTCTTTCATAGATTTTTTAGCTTGCCTCTCATCAAATCTCTTCACCATTCTCCTAGTGAACTTAGAATAAGTGGAAATATTTTCATTCTTCAAAGAAAAAGTTTCAAATAACCACCATGTAGAAATTTTCTGAATAATGATTAATTATCCACCGAGACTATCCTGATCACATACAATTCGAATTTATATGCAACACATAATCTCTTCCACTCAGATCATCAAACATGCGGAAATAAAATCAAGCGATAACACATCAAATCATCATACACATTAACACGGTATGTATGGGGAAAGCTTATAGCTGAAAACCCCGCAGCTATTGTGTATATTATAATGGAGAAATCATGTAACAAACTCAGTACAATACTCCTCACAAGTACTCAGTACTTTCTCATAAAGTTACACACAATCTAGCTTGGTTTTGAACAGGTTACTGGTTCAAAACTCACCGCCAATTGCCTTGCCTCTATTGCGCAATCATGGCCTGTCTATATAGAGATCCAAGGTTCGAATCTCCTTGGCTTGACAGCGCAATCATCATGGGAAATTCCTCCAAGTGTGGTGCAAATCTCATACACAACTGATGTCGCCACTGATAGCTAACTCCACCCTTTCATCTACCTCTTTCACTGGTCTCCACTGAACTGATCATGCACTGTAGTGAACTGATGTGTTCTTGAGTTGAATAATGAGCTACTAATTAATGAATTAAATAATATTTAATTCACTCCACTCATAACTAGTTGATTAGCTAGTTAAACTAATCTCAACCAGTTCAACTAAATTAAACCAAACACAACTCCACTAGCTGTCTCATTAACTCCACCAAACTTCTGCCACTGAAGTCCTAACTGAAGTCAACCATGCATGATGCCATCAAACCCTTGGGAATAGCATAATTCCTCTGTCGGATGCATGAGCCACTTCTGTAGCTCGAACTGAAGTGCTCCAAGAGAGTAAACTGAAGTTTATAGTCTAAATATTATTAAGGGTAAATAATATTTGACTTCCCTATTTTTAGGATAAGCAGTCTAAAAATAGACATCGACCTATCGACCTATAGGTCACAAAAATAGAGTCCCATATATTTTTTACCAACATGACCAATGCTCCAAGAATAACATACTAGAATCCCCGAACCATGCTCCATATGTCTAAAAATAGACATAGTCTAAAAATAGATTTTGCGCCAGAATTTGCCTGCGGGCCCACTTAGTGAAGGCGACTTCATTTCACTAAGCTCCATCATCTTGCTGCATTTTCAACACTCCCTCTTAGCAAGATATGGATTATCTGCAACCCCTATCCTGCCTCTGTGGAATTTGAACTTGCTCCTGGTGAGCGCCTTCGTCAGGATGTCGGCATCCTGATCCTCCGTGGGAACATATGAAAGCATCATGATTCTTCGCTGAACACAATCTCTGATATGATGGTACCTAATGTCGATGTGTTTGAACCTATCATGAAATACTGGATTAGCCAAGAGTTTAATGCAACTCTGGTTATCATAGTAGATCACTGTAGGCTCCAAATGCAACCTGAACAATCCTGCGAGGATCTTCCTCATCAAAATAGCCTCGCATGCAGCCAAGCTAGCTTCCATGTACTCGGCCTCTGCTGAACTGAGTGCCATGGATCTCTGCTTCCTGCTGTACCAGGAAAATGCTATCGACCCAATGCTGAAAACTCTTCCAGATGTGCTCTTCCGGTCCATTGGACTCCTTGCACAATCTGCATCAGTGAAGCCAGAAAGCTTCGCTCCATCCTCCTGTCTGTACCATAGACCATATCCCGATGTGCCTCTAATATAGCACAATACATGCTTGCCTGCCTTCCAAAAGAGCTTGGTAGGCTTAACCATAGCTTGCGAAAGCTGGTTAACTACATAGCATATATCGGGTCGTGTATTGACCAGATACATAAGCGACCCCACCAACTGTCGATAGATAGTGGCATCCACTACTTCCGCTGAAGTAGCATCCTCCTTCCTCCAACCACCAGGAAGAGGAGTGTCAACAGGCTTGCAGCCTTGCATGTTGAACCTCTCCAGAATCTCCCGGGCATACTTGCCCTGAGAAACAAACAGTCCTCCGCTGCGCTGCCAAATATCCAATCCCAGGAAATAATGAAGGATGCCCAAGTCATTCATCTCAAACTCTCGTGCAAGATCCTCCTTGCATGAAAGTATCAACTGCTCATCGCCAGTCAAAATCAGATCATCTACATACAGTACGATGATCAACAACTTCCCCTCCACCACAATCTGGTACAGGTTAGGATTCGCCTCACTCTTGGAGAATCCAAGCCCGGTGAAGTAGTTGTCTATCCGAGTGTACCAAGCACGAGGTGCTTGCTTCAGCCCGTACAGTGCTCTCTTGAGTCGGCACACATGCGACTCACTGCTGAAGATCTCAAAACCTTCAGGCTGCTCTCTGTACACCTCTTCCTCAATAACTCCATTGAGGAACGCAGTCTTCACATCCATCTGATGAATGTGCCACCCCATCTGCGCTGAGAGAGCAAGGATCGTGCGTATGGAAGAGTACCTTGCGACAGGTGCAAAAGTCTCCTCATAGTCAATCCCCTCGATCTGTGAGAAGCCACGGGCGACAAATCTCGCCTTGTACTTCTCCACACTCCCGTCAGCCGCCTGCTTCACCTTGTAGATCCATCGCGATCCTACAACTGATTTCCCAACCGGTCTTGGGACAATCTCCCATGCACTGTTCCTGATGATCGAATCATATTCTTCGATCATGGCATCAACCCATGCGGGTTCCTCCACAGCTTCCTCAAAAGAGGATGGCTCTGTCACAACACATTGACTCAAAAGAGCCATGTATCCAGTGTACCGATCCGGTGACTGTCTCTGTCTGCGCTGTGCTATAGGTGGTCCTACAACCTTCTCTGCATCCCGAGCCAGTCGCTCAGCTTCTGTAGTGCGCATGCGCCCTCTGATGGTTGGCGCTGCATGGGTGGTTTCTTCCACCTCCTGAACCTCCTCTTGTGGCTGATCCACATCCGGAAGCTCCTCCTTAGGAACTAACGGCTCCTCATCTGCATGCAAGTGTAGCTCCCTCTCAAGCGAACACTGCATGGCTTTCTCCTCCTGAAATTTTATATCCCGTCGCACAACAGTCTTGCGACTGTCTGAAAAATACACTCGGTAGTTGTGAGGTGTATCAGTGTACCCCACAAATATTCCAACCTCAGCGGTCGGATCCAGCTTCCTTCTCGCATCCTTCGTCACATGCATGTAGACAAGAGAACCAAAAATACGCAAATGGGAAATATCAGGCCTCTTGCCAGAATAAGCCTCCTCCGGTGTACTCATGCCAAGAACCTTGTGAGGACAACGGTTCTGCACATACACTGCTGTATTGCATGCCTCAGCCCACAAGTGAAGGGGTAGGCCCTGATCATGCAACATCGCCCATGCAGCACCCACGATCGTTCTGTTCTTCCGCTCAGCCACCCCGTTCAGCTGTGGGTTATGGGGTGCGATAAGCTCTCTCTGAATCCCTTCTGCGCTACAGAAATCCTTGAATTCAGCATAGATGAATTCACCACCGTTATCACTCCTTAGAGCAATCACCTTCTTCCCCGACTCCTTCTCGACCAGTGCTTTAAACTCACAGAACTTCGCGAATGTATCACTCTTCTTCTGCATGAAGAAGATCCAGCACTTTCGAGAGAAATCATCGACAAAGATCACATAATACTTGTGCTTTGCTGTCGAAGCAACTGAGAAAGGACCACACACGTCTGTGTGAACTCTCTCAAGGATCGTCGTGGCGCGACTATCCTTCTCGTGAAAGGTGGCTTTCACATACTTCCCTAAAGTACACCCCTTGCACTGATCTGACTGCGCAAGGTGCCCTTAGGAAGCCCAGTAGAAATCTGCTGCAGAATCTTCAAAGCTCCATGGTGAAGGTGGCCCAATCTCCTGTGCCACAGTTCGCCCTCATCATCCCGGCTCACCACTTCTCCCGCTTTGCATGCCATAGCTGCGCAGCCATCTACCTGCAACTGATAAAGGTTCTTGGTTCGAACCCCTATCTTCCGGGTCTCTCCGGTAGTCTTACTGCGCAGGAAGGCTTTTCCTTCGCTGAAGACCACATCATACCCCTTATCCTCCAACATCGCCACAGAGATCAAGTTCTTCTTCAATCCAGGTACATGCATGACATCCTTCAGTACAAAGGGTTTACGAGACTCCCTCTGAAAGGATATGGTACCGATACCAGTCGCACTGTATCTACCATCATCGCCCATCTCGATGTGCACACCCAAATCTTTGTCCTCCAGATCTGAGAACAAATCCCGATCTCCCGTCATATGAAATGACGCATCGCTGTCCAAGAACCACACCGATCCCAACACACTTGAAACCAAGCATGCGATCAGTGAAAAGTCAAGCTCGAACTGTGAAGCCAAAGCTTCTCCATCTGCAGATCTTCCCTCTTGCTTGTTCTTCTTCTTATTTGGACAATTGGTAGCATAATGTCCGTGATCATGGCAGTGAAAACACTTCACTTTCGCCATATCCTGCTTCTTGCCCTTTGCACCAGAATGAGAGGTTTTCTTACCCTTCCCCTTCTTTGCTTTGGCAACCAAAGCGCAGTTTTCTTCATCGGCTCCCTTTGATGAAGATCCATCTCGAGTAGTCCTCCTTATCTCCTCCTGCATGAGATCCGCCCAAAGGCGCTCCCATCCCGGCAGCTTCTCCCGACCATTGAAACTATCTTGATATGAGTGCCAAGCCTTCGGAAGACCAAGGAGAGCCAGGTCGACCATGTCCTCGTCTTCGACAGTCACCCCCACACTTCCCGGCTCATCTCTGCATTGAGTGAACTTCGTGAGGTATTTGGCGATACTGTCGCCTTTCTCCATCTTGATGTTTTTGAGCTTATCTTTGAGTGCCAGCTTCCTTTGGTCGCTCTTACTCTGGAATAGATCCATCAGTGCTTTCCACATTAAAAATGGAGAAGCCTTTCCATGCAGGCTGGATACAATATGATCCTTGACGCCCTCCAACAGGATCCTTCGACATTTCGCCATCTTCTTTTGCCATACTTCGACTTCAGCAGGATCAGTGGGCTTTTGGACATCCGTATCTACGAACTCCTTGAGACCATTATCTTCTAATACTGCTTCCATGCGATCCTTCCATGCAACATAATTCAAACTGCCTTCAAGAGCATATTCGAGTCGCAAACCGTTGAAAGACATTTTCAACACCGGCACCAAGAAAACAAAACTGCTGCAAAATTCGAATTCCACCTCAAAGCTCAACCGCTCTAGATCTGTGAGAACAAATTATTTCGAGCACAAAGATCGAGTGCAAGGGGCATTTACTAGACCTTTCACTTTCCGAAGAAAGATGAATCCGGAGGCTACCTGGCCCGCATGCAGACTCTGTCTACCGAAATAAGTTTGTAATCACTGTGATGATCAATCTTTGCTTCAATAGCTCTGATACCATGTAGAAATTTTCTGAATAATGATTAATTATCCACCGAGACTATCCTGATCACATACAATTCAAATTTATATGCAACACATAATCTCTTCCACTCAGATCATCAAACATGCGGAAATAAAATCAAGCGATAACACATCAAATCATCATACACATTAACACAGTATGTATGGGGAAAGCTTATAGCTGAAAACCCCGTAGCTATTGTGTATATTATAATGGAGAAATCATGTAACAAACTCAGTACAATACTCCTCACAAGTACTCAGTGCTTTCTCATGAAGTTACACACAATCTAGCTCAGTTTTGAACAGGTTACTGGTTCAAAACTCACCGCCAATTGCCTTGCCTCTATTGCGCAATCATGGCTTGTCTATATAGAGATCCAAGGTTCGAATCTCCTTGGCTTGACAGTGCAATCATCATGGGCAATTCCTCCAAGTGTGGTGCAAATATCATGCACAACTGATGTCGCCACTGATAGCTAACTCCACCCTTTCATCTACCTCTTTCACTGGTCTCCACTGAACTGTCCATGCAATGTAGTGAATTGATGTGTTCTTGAGTTGAATAATGAGTTACTAATTAATGAATTAAATAATATTTAATTCACTCCACTCATAACTAGTTGATTAGCTAGTTAAACTAATCTCAAACAGTTCAACTAAATTAAACCGAACACAACTCCACTAGCTGTCTCATTAACTCCACCAAACTTCTGCCACTGAAGTCCTAACTGAAGTCAACCATGCATGTGCTCACCAAACCCTTGGGAATAGCGTAATTCCTCTGTCAGATGCATGAGCCACTTCCAAGGCTCGAACTGAAGTGCTCCAAGAGAGTAAACTGAAGTTTATAGTCCAAATATTATTAAGGGTAAATAATATTTGACTTCCCTATTTTAAGGAGAGGCAGTTTAAAAATAGACTTCGACCTATAGGTCCAAAAAATAGAGTCCCATCTATTTTTACCAACATGACCAATACTCCAAGAATAACATACTGCAATCCCCGGACCATGTTCCATATGTCTAAAAATAGACATAGTCTAAAAATAGATTTTGCGCCAGAATTTGCTTGCGAGCCCACTTAGTGAAGGTGACTTCATTTCACTAAACTCCATCATCTTGCTACATTTTCAACACACCAAGAATAAGCTTTATCTTTAAGATGCAGTGCTGCTACCTTAAGGGATTTTTTTTCTGAAACTTGATGTAGATCCAGATATGAGTCTAGCTGATCTATCCATTCTTCAGCTATGCATGTGGAGGATCCATCAAAGTTAGGCAGAAAGAATCTACCTCTTCTTCTTCTATTGCTGGCTCTTCTCTCCTCCTTGAGTTGGTAGAACTCTTGGAAGCTCAAGTGCTCCTTGATTTCCCAAGATTTAGATTCATACTCTTGAAGATAATCACTCAAAGTCTCTTCCTTTGGTGCAACTTCCTCCTTCTTCTTCCTTGCAGTAGATCTGGGCATAGAATAACACTATAGATCATGGTGTGTGGCTGCATGCTCACACTCCTCATATGAATATCTAGATTTTGATTTAGATTCAAACTCTTTTGGAGACTCTCCATATATCTCCCTTCTCATTTGCTTGAAATATTCATGAATTCTCCACACAGATTTAGGAAGAATACTTGTAATCTTATCCTTATTTCTCCCTCCACATAATGGAGTCTTATTTCTGCTCATATTTTCTTCTTGGTCTGAGACTCATAGGCTGAGCCAAGAAAGTTGCTTTGATACCCCTGTAATATTCCCAATCTGGAATTTTCTACAACAATGAGAATACCATAAGGTATTACAAAGTTGGAAATGCATCCATATGACTGATAAGGGATTTTATAGTGCAGATACTTCAATAATATTATCAGCATCAGCCTTTACTTCACTTTTGGACTCAAAAGGGTGGGGAAAAGAGGTGATTTATGCCCTAAAATGAGTGTATTCAGAAATCCACATAAAAATAATGGAAATGGATTTAGGATATGTTAGCTTAGACCGTGTGGGACTCCCATACCAAATTTCAGGTCAAAAAAATAATTCTAGCTAAGTTAAACAGTTCCTCCACTCCCGAAATGGCTTAAAAAGGCTGATTTCCCATGACCTAGAGTATGCAGAAATTACTGAAGCTTGAGCAGCATGATTTTCTGAAGCTTTTAGATGAAAATAAGTATGAAAATCAGAAAATCATACTTATGATAGGATTTATGCAATACAATATAGAAATACAGAAGTTTTACATTGATTAAGGCTTCAAAATGAGATGCTATAGCACAAGAAAATGCAAAATGAGATAGAAAGCGTAATTTTCAGGAGGCTGAAGAAATATTTAATTATAAATCAGATCTATGGTAGATCATTACATAAAAATATAGATCTAGTATAGATCTATATGCCAAAGAGGCTCTTCTTTACACTGCCCTTGGGGATCTCAGCAAAAGATTGATATCAATGAATAGATCTGAGATCTAAGCCACAGATCTGTAGTAATATTCAGAAATTTATGAATCATATGATAAATATTAGATCATATCTAAAATGAGTATGGATTGGTTGGCCAATACATGGATCACCACAGTGAAGGGAAGGGTCCCTTTCACTAGAGATCTTCCTCCAAGCTGATACAAAAAACCCCCTGCAAATTTTCCTACAGAAAAGACATAGTATCTTCAAGGAACTGCACTGATGGTGATGCAGTATAATTTGGCCTAATTCCAAGATAAAAAATGAAGCTCCAAAAATGGATGCACTCTTCCAGGAGGTTAAAAGACACACTCACTAAGAAGAGGCTCCAATACAAGCTACATCTGAATAGATCTAGTTTTCCACTTGCTGCAGCTTACAAAAGCAAGAAAACCCTCACTGGATCTGCATTGCAGTTGGCAGTAGAAGCTTGGTCTCCAATCTGATAGTGGACATGCAATACAAGCTCTCCCAAGAGCTCCTCAATGGGAAGAGATGGAACCCCTAAACATGAAATCCCAATGCAATCTAGGCTAAGCAGCCAAGAAAGTTGTTTGTCTAAACAGACATCAATTCATAAATCATATCATGAAAAACCTCCATATGCTGCCCTCCTTTTCCTTTTATAATATCAAGATATTGTAAAACCCTAAACCACCTTCAATGATTTAGCCCCATTCACATGTGTAGCCTCCAACTTGACTGCGTTGTCCTTCTAGGAGATTCATTGTATCTAGACAACGTGGTTGATTTGGTCCTGGTTGATCTGGTTAATAGATTCAGTCTCTTTCACACTCAAGTGTGTTTTTACAAGTGGCCCATATTTAGCCTTGTTCACATTGGGCATTGATTTATTCTTTTATTAGGAGTTTTATTAACCTCCTTTACATATTTATTCTTTAAAAAAAGAAATAAAAACAAAATGAATACTCCTATTAGCTTAGGACTAATTAGGAATATTACACAAAACTCTTATTTATTACATCAAACTACCTTATCTTTTAAAATAGTTACATATCTGAAAAATAAGCCTCACATGTTCGAATAGGCTATGACATATCTCATCACTACTTTACATCTTAAATATCCTCCTCAACATATCGAGCCAAACCCTATTTTTCAGGAAAACAGGACCCTATCTTCAACGGAAACTTCAGCTGATGAGTTGTCTCCATTGCATGGTCTTCAAGTCATAGATTTTGTGTGGAAAGGTCCCTTGACCTATTCAATGTGTCCATCTGTCTAAAACTACTTTTAAACTGCTAAGAAACCTTCAAAAACAACTCTCTATGAAAACATGGTAGTTTCGTAGTGTGCTTTCATAACATCCAAAAATGGCTTTTGCACTCAAAATTTCTGCATCTGTGCTCTTGCATGGTGTCCATCATGACCTGACACATCATCACTACCATTTCCCCTTCTTGAAAGCTGAAAAAAGTAGTTTTCGAAAGAAAAATATAGCTACAGAAATTTTCGTAGTGTTTTCCTGGCTTCAAGCCTATGAAACGCTATGAAACTGTGAAAAACTGTGTAATTTCCAGATTTTGACCCTGTCTCAAAAAGGTAACCTCCAGCTGTATAAACTTGGTATTTAACATGCCATTAAACTCTTAAAACATAATCAAACTCAACTTAATAGCTTTGAGGTGTTTCCTCTTCATTAATGATAAGTTGAGCTATGGGTTCCTCCACTACAGTTATTTTTAAGCCCTTCTTCTCCAGCTCCTCATGGATCAATTCTAACTGCTCTTGGAGGTCTTTGACTTGGTCCTTCAGCTTTTTGTTCTTATATTTCAAGTGTAGGTTCATTCTTCTGATATGCTTCACCTCTCCTCTCAATGGTTGAGTCCATTTGATCAATTTTTGTGTGTTATCTAAGGTCTTTGACACACTGTCAACCTGGTCTTCCCAAACTTCTTTCATTTTCTCAAAATGCACCTTCTGAACATTATGTTTCCTTTCCTCTTTCTTCAAGACTACTATTTCATGATTTTCTAGCTTCAACTGCTCTTTAAGAACCTCAATCTCTATTTTTTCAATAATTTTATCCTTTCCTTTCTTTTGCTTGATGACTGATTCTTCTTTTGAAGGTGATGAAAGGTCAATGATGCTTGGTGGTGGTTGGATAGTTTCAGTGATCCTCTGAACTTCTTTACTTCTTGCCAAGATTTTTCTAGCATGTCTTGTCATGGGTTTCCTAGCCTAAAACATGAAACCTACATCCTCACCTTCAAACTCTAACTTCTTTGCTGATTTGGATTTCTTGAGCTTCTTTCCTCCCTCATCTATATCCTCATCTTGGACTATGGGAGTCTCCTAAACATCAATGACATGCAGAATGTCTTCTAAATTTCCCATAACCACTGTTTGGATTTTTTTAATCCTTTTTCTGCCATGTTTGCTCACATTTGGCTCTTGTTTTGTAGGTTTTCTCACAATTGGGTTTTGTTTTGTAGGTAAAACAACAATTGTATCAAGTTTCTGCAATTTCTCCGTTTCCATGATTACTGGTTCACTTTGCTCTGCCCCTATAGGCTCACTTTTTTCTTCCATTGAAGGTGATGGTATACCTCTAGGTTTAGGAGTTCTTTTAGGGGTAATGAAATCCACTTCAAAACCATTGACAAACAGAAAATAAGACAAGTCTCTACCTAGTCTTTTTAACTCGTCTAAAGCCAGCAACTTGGTTAAATCATGATGAAAGAGTGAGGTTTTATTTCCTTCAGATTTAGCTTGAAATTTATCTTCCATTTTTGCTAAGCTTCTATATAAGTAAAAAGGTATATCAAGATATTTCTTACCAACAAAGTGTAGAAAAAGCCTGAAATGGTAAGAATAAACCATATTATACCTTCCTTCACACGTAAAGTACTTCTGAATGATAAGCAGTAGCTTTGAGAAGTTGTCTTTCATGTAGATCCTTGGAATGGCATTTGTAAGGTCAATGTCACTATGTTCTAGCTTGATAAATTCCTTACATTCTTGCATGTTGAATTTGAAACCTTTGAACCATTGTTCTCCTTCTCCCGGAATTCCTGTTGTTGTTGCAATAGTCTCTGGTGTTATAGTGAGGTTCAACATTCCCACTTTTGCAGTTGTCCCGTTGAAATTGATGGAAAAATATTTAGAAACCTGCACATGGAATCCTTAAAATATTTGGAAAAACTGCAAACACCCTATTCTTCTGAAAACTTCTGAAGTTGTTGGGTCTTCATTTATCAAGTTCATGTTTGATGGCTCATATCTGAAACAACGACCACCTTTGTTGGTCTTCCTCTTTGTAGCCATGGTACTTTTATGTCTTCTCTGTCTCGCTTGATCAGTGATACCTGCAAACTTTTGAAAATGACATCCACATATTGGGTTTAGTGAAATAGCTCTCTAGAGCTCAATAACATACAAAGAGGGAGCGAAGAATGAAAAATGACTCAATTGGGAAAGATTTTAAAGTTTTTATGACAAATCATGGCATAATCATGACTCATACATGCTTAAAATGGTAATAATGACTTCAACCATGACCATTGTACCTTGATTTAACTCTAACTAAATCGAATGGTATCTACCCTAACCCTTTCAATTATTGACTAACACCTAGCACCTGTTTTGGAAATAAAGACAGGAATACCTCCTTTCGTAGCGTACTTAGTGTATTTCTGGGCAGTTTCGCTACGAAAGTATTAGTAGTTTCATAGAAAAAAGTGCATTTTTTCTATGTAATTCGCTACGAAAGTAGGAAATATTGGCTAAAATGACCTTTTCAGAGTTGTAAGCTTGGGAAATGAAATATGTTAGGAAATAGTGAGTGATGTCACATGAAAAGACTTGAATTGGGGTGGGTTTGGACCTTAGGATAGGCTAATAAGAAAAATTTAAAATTTTCCTTTACCAAGTAATGAAAAATGAATTCTATGACCATACCTTTGACACATGAACCTCTAAGACTATGTCAAATTATGTTTCACTTTTTTCTGAGTGATAACAGAGAGAACAAAGTAAAGGAAAATCAAAGGAATTTTGAGTAGTAGAAAAGAAGTTTTGATCAACAACTACAACTCAAGTTCATTGTAGGTAACAAGTTTCAAGTGTGATTTCCTTTATAGGATTTGGATGCATGGAACATGCACATGATTACTTGGCTATTTTGTTGTCATTGGCATGGGATTTTCATGGATTGACACCTTTTTTAGCCTTGCCTTACCATTTCATGGATATCCATGATGTAGTGAGTTTTATATTTTTATCAAGCTTTGGATGGTCGGTAGGATTGGATCCCGATTGAGGTGGTATCGGGAAAATTCCCAAGGGTTAAGGGTGGAGATGGGGTTTATCTTGGAACTCGTGACAGATGGGTGGAGATAAAAAAATTCTTATGGAGTTGGTGAAGGAATTCGGAGGCATCCAAGTTTGTTTGATGTTAGTTATTTCTAGAACAGTATAGGTGAAATCACTATGGTTGAGGGTTGAGGTGGTTTAGCCTTTGGAAACCCTGGTTGGTTTTATTTTTTTTTAACCCATATGATCCCACATTCATGCTTGGAATATGGGATAGGGTGATTGGTTGAAAGAGAGATTTGGTTTAGCCCAATCTATGGTCAGGTGGTATTTGGGAGTCCTTGACTCGGTTGGATTTTGCATATGATTAATAAGATTTAATTTCCTATTGTGATCTATGAGCACATGTAATGGTTATTGTGTTGATCTTATGAATGTTTTTTCATAGATCTATTTTGGTTATATTTTGTTTATTGGTATGGTTGAATGATGTGTTCTTGCTATGGATCTTGTTAATAATTTGAGAAGTTACTGAATGCTTGATTTATGAAAGTGATAACAAGTGTTGCGGTAGCTATCTTGAGATGGAATTGATCATTCTTGATGGTTCTTTGATGAAGCTAAGAAGATCATGATCATACATGCATTCATGACCTGTAGCTACTTTGTTTATCATATGTTTAACGAAATGTATATATGTATTAGGAATGTATTGGACAAGACATAGCTCTAGTATTGATTGTTTATACTTGTTTTTAACCTAGCTATGATTCTATAAAGTTATGAGTTGTTCTAGGAAACAGTGTCTAGGAAAACCCTAAAAAAATAGCATTGATCTTGTAACCACACCCTCTGAACTTGTAATAATCCTAATTATCTTTCATCTAGTTAGAATATTAAATTTTTCTTTTGTCATTTAGATAGATGAAAACTAGGGTAGGGAGACCCATAAGTATCCTTAGTAGGAATAAAACCACTTCTAATGTGGATGAGGATCATCATCTCAGCTGGATAAAGCACCCTCATGTGTGAATAGAGGTTGAAGCATGCGGATGGGGTCAAGTTTGACCAAATCAATAACACCAGTATGGAGGGAGTGGATAGTTAATGAGGGACAATGCATTTTCAGTGGGAGGAAGTCTCCATGAGAGTAGTGACTTTAATGTGTGGGCCCTAAGGTGAGGAAGCTCACCAACCATAAAAGGAAGAAGATGGAAGCCGTAAAGGTTATTCTAATTATTGTTTATGTCTTGGTATTTTATGACTTCTTGCACACTTCAGCTGTTTAGCGGAGTCTGCTGTGATGTTTAGCACAAGGGTGTTCCTGAGCAGAAATCCCAACCTCATCCTCGGGGGACTTCTAATGCCCACTCAGGAGAGGTATATTGAGTTTAATTTCCACCATCTGACATCAAGCCAAGCTTCATCCATTATCCACAACGCAATTTCCTCTAGGGTTGTGTTGTTTTGGAAGGTAGAGGTAGTGGAGGATTGATAGGGTCAGTTTCTGAGCTTATTTTCCAGTGGAGGGAGCAGACCTTCACCCGGTAGGCTAGAAAAGAGGGTCCCTGAGCATCATTTAGTAATTTTGCATCAGGTGAGGCTACTACCATCCCATATAACAAATTTTTCCTCATAAACTACGTTATTTTATTGAGCTGTTGCAGTGAAGGGTTTAGTGTCCCGTTTGGTGAGTTGGATTTCCAGTGAGGGGGGAAGCCCTTCTTCCAAGAGATCTATTGGATGAGTTTCATCCATTTCTACATCAGATTAGCCACCTCCTATCATTTATCCAGTAGAATATATTATTCAGCCCTAGGGATGCATTTCATCATTTTGTGTTTGGTGTATTTTCGGAAGCCCTCAATGGGTTGTCTTGGAAATGTGCTTGGGAGCTTAGATCTATATTCTCAGAACTTTTTGAGCCATATATCAGTACATATATATTATTATATTTTCCATCTGTATTTATATTCATTGGGATGACGTTTTATTGGTCCTCCAACATTTTAAGTAGTAGCAACATTTCATATTTGAGTGTGTTTATCATGGGAGGCTTGTTTTTCCCTGCTTGAGTGATTTGTTCCTCAATATATTGTATTTATTTGCTACTGATATTCATAATAATATGGATCTATCATTGTATCATGTTTGATGTATTGATATTCATTGCTATTTCCAGTTTTATGTTCCATATTGCTGCTTTTCCTATTTTGTAATATTACAGAACTAAATAATTTCAGTTATAAAAACATGCACAAAGGCTCATGAGTGTGGTTTGAGCCTTCCAACTGCATGCAAAGTGTGTCAAGCATGCATTTGGAGTGTAAATTTTTAGAATTGAAGGTTCCAACACATGGATTGATCACTAATGGTTGTTGTCAGTCATCTCGGTGATCTAGTATCCTTGAGGGATCGCAGTATATTTCCGATTAGTAGACCCTAATTCCATAACTAGGACTTAGATATTGGGTCATGTCATAGTAACACTCAGCTCATGTATATCTAGAGAGCTCGTAAAAGTGGGTAAATGTGGGATGGGGTGGTTACATCTATGTAATTTCTTAAAGAAATGCATTAAAATGAATCTCTACATCTGGAAAAGTGTTATTTTTTTTTATGAATGTAGGGATTTTCCTAGGTCACTTCCTTTCTAAGGAAGGAATCCAAGCTGACCCAAACAAGATTGAAATTATCAAAAGGGTCCCTACCTCTCAAAAAAAAAGGGATGTTAGAAGTTTCCTTAGACTATTTGGATACTATAGGAGTTTCTTAAGTATTTCAGTAAGTTTTCCTCACATTTATTTTGATTGTTAACTAATTATGATTCCTATTTTTGTTGCAAAAATAAATTTCAAGAGGCATTTGAGGAGATAAAGGAGAAATTAACCATTACACCAATTATGAGGGGTCCCAATTAGGTATTTCCTTTCCACATCCACACTTATACATTCGAAAAAGTTGTTGGAGAAGCTTTGGGAAAAATGGAAGACAAATTTCCCTATGCCATATATATTATCGGTAAGAACCTATCCAAAGTTGAACTTAATTACACCATTACTAAAAGGGAACTCTTATCTATTGTGCACTCAAACAATTTTAGGAATTATATCACATGATACCAAGTCTTTTGACACACTGATCATGAATCCATTAAATACTTAATTAATAAACCTGTTGTCAAGTCTAGGATCATTATATGGTTATTATTTTTGCAAAAATTTGATCTAGCCATTATTGACAAGCCATGGAAGGAAAATGTGGTTGCATATTTTTTTTCTAGACTAACATTGCCTATGGAAAATGAGGAGATGATAGAAGACCATATTCCAAATGAACGCATATTTTCTATTTAACTATTGTATCCTTGGTTTTTTGACATATCAAAATTCTTGGTTGCTAGGATATTACCTCCTAATATATCCTCCAAGGAGAAGACAAATATTATTAGAAAAAAGTGTCCCTTTCTCCTGGATTGGGAGAGATCTCTTAAAATTGGGACTAGATCAAATCTTGAGGAGATTTGTAAGGGAGGATGAGGTTTTTTTCATCCTCTCAGCATGCCATGACGAACCCTGTGGGGGTCATTTTCCTACCAAGAGGATAACCTTTAAAATTCTCGAAGCTAGATACTATTGGCCTACTCTACAACAAGATGCTAGCAAATATACTACTAGATGTGATGAGTGCCAAATGATGGGAAATAATACACCAAAGGATGAAATTCACCTACAACCTCAAGTAACTCTTGAGCCCCTTGAGACGTGGGGCATGTATTTCATTGGACCAATTAATCCCCCATCCAAACTAAAGAGATACATCATTGTGTGCATTGATTTTTTGACAAAGTGGGTTGAAGAAAAGATAGTAAAAGAAGAAACATAGAAAAAGGTGGCATATTTTATAAGTGAAAACATGTTTTATAAGTTTTTATTCCCAAGGGAGTTGGTCGTCGATCGATGGGCTCAATGACACAATAGTATCTTAACACAGCTTTCCAAAGCTTTCCATGGAAAAGAGAAAGTTCATTGAAGCCTAGGTTATGAGTATTTAAATTTTGAATGTAAAGTGTTTGAGCTTCATGTGGATGTGCTCATGTATTATTCATTTTTAAATTGTTAAATAGAAATTTATTTATGAGATAATCGTCCTAAAAGAACTAGTCTCTAAATTCAAGTTGGATTTAAGAGTCTCATGGGATTTTCTCATATCCCTTGAGTTTTGGATAAGGTCCAAGTTTGGTGGAGTAGAGATATTTTGTCCTCAAAAATCTCATAGATCCTCCTTTAATGGATTTGGATAATTATTCTCTCCTTGGAATAGGGATATAAGAAGATATCCTCTCCTTTGTTTATGGATCTATGAAACCTATAAATCCCTCTTATGTATTCATTGAAAGAGGAGCTTTCTTTGAGAGAGTTTTTGAAGAGTTATTTTTGGAGAGGGATTCTTGATTAGAGAGCCTTAGGAGCTCAAGATAGAAGTTCTTTATGGGGTATTGAGGAAATATATGTAGTGTGTTAGCCTTGAAATCTCTTTCGTAGTAGAAGGAAGTATTGGGAGTCAGTCCTTTAAAAAAAAAACATTGTATACATTCAACCTCTTTTGAAGAAGACAATAAATGGATTTGACCTTTGGAGGTGAATCTACAGACATAGCCTTGTGCAAGAGTTGACTAGGTGAACTCCAATATCATATTGGTCTTGATGCTTCGCTTTCTTCATGTTTCGATTAATTTACAGTTTTATGTGATGTTCTACATGTTTATGTTTATCTTTTCGAACTTAATTTCACCAGCTATTACAATCAAGTGAAGAGAATCTGGTGTAATTGTATGCACTTTATTTTTCAGCTCATTTGGTATTAGAGCGGTTGATTGTTTGGCTTAGTGGGTACATTTTCTAGCTCTAGTTAAAGCAAGGAGAAGGCAATTTCCTTGTATTCGAAAAGTCACATTTTGATTCTTTCTTGGAAAATATTTATCAAGATTCGAAAAAATTCAAGATTTATTAAGCATGAAGAAAATGGTAGAGGAATTGTATAATGGAAATGGAGAAAGTAATGAGTTGCGAAAGAAGATGAATATATTGGAAGGAAAAAAACAAGATCTCCAAAATAGACTCCAAGAACTAGAGGGGATTAACTTATCACTTCGAGTGGAGAATTTTAAACATGGAAGATTGCTTGAAGCCGCAAAGAACGAGAAAAAAAAATACATATTCAGTTGAAAAATTCTCTTGAAGAGAAAATTTAGAAACGTCTGGCCACCGAAACAGTAAAAAGTGTCTCCAAGACTACATATGTGGTCATGGAAAGTATACATGATATGGAAATTTTCAAGAGAATATAGATATGTGTACCCTTTTTCAGTTAGAGAATAATTCATATGAGTCATGCAAAAAAAGTGGTTTTCTTGAAGCTTTAGCTACCACTTCATCATCGACAAAAAAAATAGAGGAGTTGACCATCCAAGCAAATGACTAGGGGTCAAAGGAGGGAAAAAAACCCTTCATTTTCTATATCTTATGCTAAATTTAATGATGATGCATCTTTTGCATATTTTGAGAAGCATACAAGGGGATTGTTATGAATTTGTTAACCATTATGGTTTACAATGAAAGTGGCCTTGGATTCAATGGTCAAGGCATCATCAATATTATCGAAGTAATGAGAAAACCTTAGATGAAGCATTGGGATATACTCATGAAAAAATTGGAGAATTCTCCAAAGTTTTTGAAGCAAGAAAATCATCAAATATTGAGTTTGTGTCAAAGGGACTCCTACAAATTAATTAAGAAGTGCATGATGATGGTAACAAGGGTGACAAGTTGTCTCCACAAAGTGGTGAGTGCTTCAAAATAAGATCCAAATAGAATTATTATCGTCAAAGTATCAGTCCAAAAGACAACAGAAAAATCTATAAGTATTATGGATATTATTTTGATGATCATTTAAATAAGAAGATATTGAATATATTCTCTTGTGCCTTTCATAGGGTTGTTCATTGTGTGGCTAAATGTAAAGAGCATAAAGTAGTGGTTCAAAAAATGAATATTCTTCTTGAGATGAAATAAAAGAACCCTCTTCTAGATTTAAGGGAATTATTTCCAAGGAATAAGAACATGCATTTTTGTGCCCATTGCAAAAGGAATGGGTACGGGATTGAGAATTGTTGGAATTTGCAACCTGAGCTTCAACACAAGCCAAGTAAACAATCCTTACAAATATATATGCCAAAGGAATATACAAAAGGATAACATGTGGTTAGTATGACGTTAGAAACAAAGCATGATGAAATCCAATTAAAATTACATCCTTTTAATTGGATTGGTGAGAAACGGTTGGAGTTTTTGCATAATTGAAATATTTTCGTTACTAAAGAGTGCACATTCCAAAACGACAATATTTCAAGTTTTAAATTTTATTGACATTATTTCTTTAAGTGTTTATATGCAAATACACTAAAATGGGAAAATAATTCCTGCTAGATGTTCATTACCACCACTATATTTTATTATCGCATATCTTTCATGCGATATTTTTAAGAGCCTATCAATTTTACTTTTGGTTGTTGCATCTTTGGCTTTGTGGAAGTAGCATTTCATTTCTTATTAACATTTCTTGAACACTTTGGATTTTGATTCTAGAAGGATGCTCAAATTTATTTAATCTTTGTGCTTCAATGTGTGTGGTTATTTAGAAAGATAGTGTGGAGGCCATTTTGGTTTTGCATTGGTATCATATGAATAAATAGCATGCTCTTGTAATATCTAATTACAAAAATGGCGTCGACTGACTTGTGGGATGGGTTTTTTCCCAACACTCAGGTTGCCTAGGTAGTGCACTTGCAAAGCTAACTAAAATGTTTTTTCCACGGTTGGATGATATCAAAATCCTCTTGATTTCAGTTGTTTAGCTTGATGCTATATGCTGGTTAAAAGTGGTAGAAGAAGGCATCAAAATTTTATTCATCCAAAAAAAATGTAAGTATTGAAGTCTCTGCATAGATTCTGCAAGTTTAATTCACCAATTCTTTGAGAAGTACAATTTGAATGCCACGGGTGTCAACATTGGTAGGGGAGGTTACGTTGCACATAATAGTAGTGTATTGTTATACATTTCTTGCCAACGAAATCAACCTGGGGATTCATGTCAACACGCCATGGTAAATGATTATCCGATTAGTGAATGTGTTGGATAGTGGGTTGAACAGGACACAATACCATGGTCGTGGATATATTTTGCATGGGGGAAATATCATGTAACTCGTTCAGCACCAAGTTTTTTGGTTGACATTCCACATCACCCCATGATATACGATGATGGAAAGTGTAAATCGTTATGGGATTTTGTTAGCAATTTTTGGCATTTGTTACAATTTATAACGCAATTTTTTTTAGATATGGTGGGAATAATCTTGGCATTTTTCATAAAAGTGTTTTCAAATTCTTTCTGCACATAGCTATGAGATGTTCCTAGCTTATAACCAACATCGTTCTGTAATTTCATTCCATGTTCCTTTCTCTCTTTTAAACTATATGGATTTATATTTTCGGCATGAACATAAGAATGAGGGCATCCATCATGAAAATATAATACATAGCTCATTCGCTAGACATAGCACGATATTGTGAAGTGATGGAAGGTGATAATGATATTAATAAGCACCTGCGCAACTTTGTTTTTCAGTTACAGTTACAAATTATACAATGATGTATTGGCTATAATATGGAGGTCTACGTTGGTGATGTTGTGTTCAAATATGCGCTAGTGATCACATATTTAAGGAATATAAAACTAATAATTATGATGCTTCTTTCCTCGCTGAACGCTGAACTACATGAGGCATCACCTACTTCCTCCTTGTTGGGAGAAATCCTCAGTTCCTTAGATTTTTCATCGAACATGAAGCATTTATTGCAACTTCGAAGAGGCAACTACAATGGCACAAGCCAAAATCTCACGGATTCGACTGTGTGATAACACCGATAATCATAACTTTGTTGTTTCCGCTAATTGGCTTAAGGTACCTTGATGTTAAGGTTGTCAATGTATCTTGGCACATGCCAAATGAGCCGAGAAACCCACTGCAAGAATTTCAAAATGCAGATATTCCTAGTGCATTATTAGAGCCTTAGAAAGGTATTAGAAGTGAAGAATGGTGAAGTTCTTAAATCAGTTTTGTTCCGATAAAATTTCCTAACCTTGGATTTCAACTTGAATTTAAGCTCTGTTTATAGCGGTTACGGGAAAAGTTGTCAATTCAATATGAAAATTCTTTAATTATTTGTAGTTTTATATGACGCATGTAAACCAAATTATCCTAGGAGTTATGATAAATCATGTTGCAAATAAAGGGCATAGTTGCAAGTCATAGTTTGAGCAGATCGTAAGCAGGAACAGCAGATTCTTCGTCTTTGTAATCAAATTGTACATAATTTTGTACAAAATCAATTCCCTGATATCATAATCAAATTAAACTCCTTTAATCTTTTTCCTTAATCTTTTTGTGGACCAAAATATTTCCTTTGTGGGAAGGTATGATCTAGGAGGATCTTGACACAATTTTCCTTACCAAAGGCAATGTTCATTGAAGCCTAGGTTATGAGTATTCTAATTTTGAATGTAAAGTGTTTGAGCTTTATGTGGATGTTCTCATGTATTATTCACTTTTAAATTGTAAAATAGAAAATGATTTATGAGAGAATATTCCTCAAAAAATAAATTTCTAAATTCAAGTTGGAGTTGAAAATCTAATAGGATTTCCTCATATCCATTGAGTTTTGGATAAGGTCCAAGTTTGGTGGAGTTGAGATATTTTTTCCTCAGAAATCTAATAGATCCTCTTTTAGTGGATTTGGAGATTATTATCTCCTTGGAATAGGGATCTATGGAGATATCCCCTCCTTTTTTTAGGGATATTTGAAAGCTATAAATCCCTCTTATGTACTCTTTGAAAGAGGAGCTTGTTTTGAGAAAGTTTTTGGAGAGGGATTCTTGTTTAGAGAGCCTTGAGAGCTCAAGGGAGGAGGTCTTTATGAGGTATTTAAGAAATGTATGCAATATGTTGGCCTTGAAAGATCTTTGGTAGTAGAAGGAATTTTTTGGAATCAGTTATTTTTAAAAAACATTTTATACATTCAGCCTCTTTTGAAAAACACAATAAAGCGATTCGACCTTTGGAGAAAAATATGGAGACGTAGCCATGTGCAAGACTTGACTTGGTAAAATTCATTATAATCTCAGTCTTGATGCTTCAATTTGTTCTTTTTGCGATTAATTTAAATTTTTATGTGGTGTTCTACATGTTTATGTTGTAACTTTTGTAGCTTAATTTCATGAGCTCTTACATTCAAGGGAAGATACTTTGGTGTAATTTTATGCACTTTAGTTTTTAAATCACTCAATTTACTTCAAATATGATCAAAGGAATAATGGAGAAGAATCATATAAGGAAAAAAAAATCCACTCCCTATCATCCTAAATAAAATGGGCAGTTGGAGGTAACAAATAATGCTTTGGAGACCATCTTAACTAAATTTGTTAGCAACAGCAAAAAGGATTGGGCATCTAGACTTGTGGAGGCCACTTGGGCCTATAATACCACCTGGAAAACCACCATTGGGTTCACTCCCTTTGATTTTGATTATGGAAAGAAGGAATTTGTTTTCATTGAGTTTGAGTATAACACCCTAAGAATCGCAACACACTTAGGCCTAGGCGTCACCAAATCTTAGCAAGAAAGGTTGCAATAGTTCAATGCTCTGGATGAATTCAAATTGTAGGCTTCCATGCACACGAGTTGGTCTAATTATAGAGGAACATTTGGCATGACAAAAACATCATAGAAAGGAACTTCCAATAGGGTGATTGGGTCCTACTCTATGACTCCAAATTCAAGGAATTCAAGGGGAAGTTGATGACAAGATAGTCAGGTCCTTATCTAGTGGAAAAGTTTCCTAACAATGGCTTTGTCCAAATTAGAACAATTTATCTCTCTAAGGAGTATTTTACTAGTTCAATAAGCATGGAGTTGAATCTAATTGAGGGTCTAAAATATCTCAGTTCATCCAACCTTTGACCAACAAAAGAAAAATAAATAAACACAAAAAAAGAAAAAAAATGGAATAGAAAGTGTGGGTGAAAACATCCATGAGTCACTAGAGGAAAACTCTAGGACTGAAAACCTCCATGAGGAATTACAAGATTTAAAATAAAGTGAAAAATAATTTTGAGGCACCTAAGGTAGTCCTGAGGTTGAAATCCTCCTTTTAGGCATCCTGCAGGTCTAAAAAAAAATGAAAATAAAGGGATCCTTTACATCATTGTTGCTAAGATTTTTTTTTGCAGGGTTCCAATCACAGTCCAAAGGGGACAAAAAACAAGGAGAGAGATTCAAAAATCCAAATCTCAATCCACCAAGCTATTTATTTTCATTCCATCCATCATTTCATTGATTTTTCCAAGTTCCTCCATCACCAGATGACCAATCTCACTCAATTTGGCCTCAGTCCTGAAGTGCTATCGTATTGTCCTGTATTGCTACATAATTTCCCATATTTTCTATAGGATTTTGATCGGTATAGAAATATGGTCCAAATATTTTGTTTTTCATCTAGGAACAGTAGGATGGGTCCACCACACCCTCATCATCAGTTTTCCACACCATTTGGCCTCTCCCCCTGTAATATTCCAAAATAGGAAAAGTAGTAATATTGAACACAACAATGGAAAGTAGTAGTGAAGATAAATGCATAAATATATGAGACCAATATGGAGTGATTATATTAATCATATCAGCAGAAAATAGGTTCAAAAAACTGAGGCACAAATCATATAATATATACAAACAAGCCTCCAATGATCAAACACTCTCAAAAGTGAGATGTTGCTACTATACAAAATGTCGGGGAGCTACTAGAACGTAGTCATAATGAACATAGCTACAGCTGGAAAAATGAAATGATATAAAACAACTGATAGATGCCTTAAGAGATACTGGAAATAAAGATCAAGGCTCTATAACAACTTTCGAAGACAACCCAAAGAGGGTTTCCGGAAATGCACAAAATACAAATGGTGAACTACAGCCCTAGGGCTAAAGATTCACTACAACTGAATAGCTGGGAGGATATGGATGAAGATAATGTAGAAAGAATAGAAGCTCCTCCAATAGATTCTCTAGGCGAAAGGTTGATCCCTTGACTAGAAATATAACTCCCCAAATAGTGCACTGAAATCACCCTTGCAACTGCTCACTGAAATAATGAAGTCTAAGACTGAAACTGCACTGTAGGGGATGATGGTGACTTGGCATGGTGCAAAATATGAAATGAATTCCAAGGAGCTTCCCTGCTGGCCTCCCAATTGAAAGAATGATTCCTCCGCTGAAAACATGCTCAGTAAATGGCCCTACAAACCCTCCACTTCTGCAACCCTACAACACAACACAACTATAAATAGAAACTGCACTGTAGAAGAAAGTTGTAACTTGGTCTGATGCCAGATAGTGGAAATAATTCTCAATGACCTCTCCTGAGTGGGCACTTGAAGTCCCCCGAGGATGAAGGTGGGATTCCAACTCGGGAACACCCTTATGCTAAACAACACTAGAGTCTCTGCTAAACAGCTGAAGAGAGCCAAAAGTCATAACATAACATAAACAAAAATAATAATCAAACATGATTTCCATGGTTTCCATCCCCTTCCTTATATGCTTCGTGCACTTCCTCACCCTTGGCACCACTCATTAATGATGCTACTTCCATGAAAATATTCTCCCTCCAAAATTGCACTGTCTCTCATTGACTATCCACTCCCTCCATACCAGTGATGTTGATTTCATCAAACTTGACCCCATACACATGCTTCATCCCCTATTCACATATAAGGGTGCTTTATCCAGCTACTAAGATGACCTCCATTCACATTAGGAGTGATTTTATTCCTATTAAGGAGATTTATGGGTCTCCCTACCCTCTTATTCTTCTAACTAAGAAGAAAAAACAAAATTTAATATTCCAACTAGCTAAGAGCTAATTAGGAATATTACAGTACTCCCCTCCCAAATGTTGCTTGTCCTCAAGCAACTGTAAAGGTGAGTGCTACAAAAATTCTCCTCCTTCCCTTATGACACCTCCCTATGATAAGATCTCCTCATGAACCAAGTGTCCTCCAACCAATCCATCCATGAAATTATCCTCCCAAGTGCTCATGAGATGCACCTCCCAAGTGCTCAAGTTAACCAAATGGCTCATCCCATAAGGAAACAAGAGGTCTAATGTAGCAATTATGTGTTGCCCAATGTTCTCCCTGGAGCATGAGGAATAAGAAATGTGGAGAATCTTACTCCCAGTGGGCACATCCAATCCATGTGTCATCCCTCCAATCATGCCCACAACAATGATAAGAACATCATCAACATATGGGATCAAAGTTAAGGACACACTAGCTGCCATATGAAATACCACAGGAAGGTCATAGTCCCACATGTGGAACTAGTGTAGTATGTCTCCTGACTTCCTCATAATATGATATGATAAGTGGCTCCCCAACCACTTTCTTGCTGCCACAATCCTCTCACATACCTGGAGAAGGTGAATGATGTGTGGTGTCAATTGAGCACACCCTGAATAAGGTACCATCTCCCCAAAATATCCTAAGGAGTGGCCATCCTCATCACTGCTTATGGTCCCAAGTAGACCATGAAGTCTATAAGAAAGAATTCCCCCTCTTGGAGCAATGAGCTACACATGAATGGTAAAGGAATGCAAGTACTCATCTAGTAGATCATTATGCACAAAAACATAATCTTTACCATATACTTTGAGCAAGCTGGTGAAGTGGCTCATAGATGGGCATCCCCTCACCTCCATTGGATAAGGAGATGGATGTGAAAACTCTACCAAGAAGTTGTGCCTCTCCCCAATCTCCAAAAAACCCATGCATATACTGATATGCTTGTGCATCTCCTCTTTGAAGCCTTCCCAAGTGAATCCCTTCATGATAGTATGATATGTCGTCATGAAATCAGTGTGGCTGGAGAGAAATTCCTCATATTCTACATGTAGTAGCTTCTCCTTCATCTTAGAGGCTCTAGCAAGAAGATCCTACCTTGATAATAGATGACCCCATCTCTCACTATATATCTCCCATCTGACAACTGGCGATCAAGTATCCTGCATGAGAAGAGATCCTTGGAGTATTCCACCAACAGTTGGGATCTCCAATAAGGATCTATACTCCATAATGACAGCGCTACTTCTCTACCATGTAAAGAAACTATCATGTTGTTGCCGTCTTATTTGACATCTCCCATGCCAAAGTCATATGTCAGGATGTTGCTATCCTGCCTCTGTTGCTCCTCCTGAAGATGTTCATGCTCAAGTGAAGGTTGTATTTTTTGGAGGCTATAATTCCATGGGAAGCTATTACCCATCCAAAACCTTCTGAGTTTGGCCAATATATGCATGAGTGACCAGTAAGCTCTACCATATGGGAAGGATTCCTGCCTACGTGGAAGTATCTTATGATTCTCCAAAGCCATGGAGTGGTCTTCTTGCACCATGATGGTGCCATCATTCATCCCTGAAACATCTTCTCTCAGCGCAAGATGTTTGGTGAGAGTGGGTAATACTGATATTGGGAGAATGTCTCTCTCCTCCTTGAGCCTACCCAAGACTATTTGCGCTATACCAAGTTCTCCCAAGGTTCTCACCCCTCTTATATCTATGAGTGGTGCAACCTGTTGTGAGACATATCTCATCAACTCCTGATCTGGTGGCCTCCTAGGTGGAATTCCTATAAAAAATAATGTTTCATGGGCCAAATTCATCTACACAACTGATTGGACTGTTACATCCTTTCTTCCACTGCACAAATCCAACTTTGTTTTCTGTGTGGAATTTTTCTGAGAGGGATAAGTGTGCATGCCCTTAAGCATTTTATGCTTACCACACTTTTTATCTGTCCACTCCATTTGTAAAGTCTCCCAATATGTGGTGATCTTCCCCAAAGTAATCAACCACTGTACACCCAATATCACATTGGTGTTAGGTAAGTCAACCACAAAGAAGTGATCAGTCAATGTATATGTCCCCATGGTGAAAGATAAAGATGGAACATAATGCATGCACTGCATGGTCCTAGCTCCTGGGACCAAAACTAAAAACCCCTCAAAGTCATCAGTAGGTATGGCCCTCCTCTGCACTAACTGGGCATCAATAAAATTGTGGGTAGCCCCACTATCAATCAAAATTGATACCCTCTGATCCTGAATAGAACCCCGAACTCTCAAGGTCAAGTATTTGGGTACTCCAATCAATGATGCAAGGGCCCCTCTAATTGGAGCAAATGCTCCATTCCCACCTCCTGGTGGTGGTGGATCCTCTCCTTCTATCCCAGCGCTCTGACCTCCTTTTGGTTCCTCTTCTTCTTCCTCTTCATCATTAAAAAATACCTCTATATAGTGTGCCTTCCCTGCTACACATCTATGGCGGGTGCCCATGATTCTTGGCATGTGAAGCAAAGCTTCCTTCTCCTCAAGTCCCTTCGGACATCATCACTAAGAGGTACTTTTTTTTGGCTCTCCTTTGAAGGAGGAGCCTTCACATCTTTTCCCTTTGATGGGAAAGTGGGATTTTGCTGAAATGGTGCCTTTACTCTTTGCAAAGCATCTTATAGATCTCTAGTCCTTTCAACAACATCCTGAAGGGTAGCTGGTTTGGTTGACTTAACCAACCCATGTAGAGGTTCTTCTAGTCCATCAATAAACATATAGACCCTCTGAGCTGCAAATAAATCAAGAACCATAACATAAAGTTTTAGAAATTCAGAAATGTAAGTTTTTGGATTACCTGACTCTTTGAGCTTAGCTAGTTCAATGAAATGTTCTTCTAGATCTTTTCAATCAAACCTCTCCACCAACCTCTTGGTGAACTCTGAATATACAGCCACATTGGCATGCCCCAGTGTAGAAAGACCATGAAACCACCAATCATGTGCCTCACCCTCAAGGTGCAACACTACTATTTTGATGGCTTCCATCTCTGGTACTTGGCTTAACTAGAAGTAGATGTCTAGCTTCTCTACCAATGATTTGGAAGTGCATTTGAATGACCCATGAAAAGTGGGTAAGAAGAATCTTCCCATAGTCTGGTGAAGATCATTGTTCTGTATGAATCATCCACCTATATTATGATGTCGGGGTCTCCTATTATCCTTGATCTGAAAAAACACCTGAAAGCTCAAATGATCCTTGAATATCTGACATTGAGACTCATCCTCAAGAAAATAGTCTTCAAGAGTTTCTTGTTCTTGAAAGCCTCCATTTCCCACTGCTAAGAATGTAGGCATAGTAGAGCATTGGGAAATTTACTACTTCACTGGTTGATCATGCCAGTGATGTGAAATGTCAGAGCCTTCTCCATGTAGAAACCCTTTAGGGGATTATTTGTGTCTATCCATCCTCATCTCCATGATTTCTCCTGAAATATCTTGCATAGTTTGAAGAAGAAGCTTGGGAAACTCCTTCTCCTCATCTCCTCCTTATAAGGGAGTTTTTCCCTTGTCTTCTCTATCATCTGTATAATCATATCTTCAGTTTATTCTTTTGAGATACCTCTTCTCTCTATCTATGAGAGGATCCCACTTCTAATGACATATTGGCTAAAAATGCACTGGCTAAGCCAAGATTATGCTCTGATACCACTGTAATATTCCAAAATAGGAAAAGCAGTAATATTGATCACAACAAAGGAAATTAGTAGTGAAGATCAATGCATAAATATATGATACCAATATGGAGTAATTATATTAATCATATCAGCAGCAAATAAGTACAAAATACTCAGTCACAAATCATATAATATAGACAAACAAGCCTCCAATGATCAAACACTCTCAAAAGTGAGATGTTCCTGCTATAAAAATTGTCGGAGAGTTGCTACACTGCAGTCATAATGAACATAGATATAGCTGGAAACATGCAATGATATAAAAGAATTGATAGATTCCTCAAGATATACTGGAAATAAAGATCAAGGCTCTATAATAATTTTCCAAGACAACCCGGAGAGGGTTTCCAGAAATGCATAAAATACAAATGGTGAACTACAGCCCTAGGGTTGAAGATTCATTGCAACTGAATAGATGGGAGGATATGGCTGAAGCTGAAGTATAAAGAATATAACCTCCTCCAATAGATTCGCCAGGTGAAAGGATGATCCCTTCACTCGAAATATAACTCCCCAAATAATGCACTAAAATAACCCCTACAAATCCTCACTAAAATAATGCAGTCTAAGACTGAAACTACACTATAGGGGATAATGGTGACTTGGCCTAGTGCCAAAATATGAAATGAATTCCAAGGACCTTCTCTGCTGGCCTCCCAATGTAAATAATTATTCCTCCACTGAAAACAAGCTCAGGAAATAGCCGTACAAACCCTCCACTGCTGCAACCCTACAACAAAACACAACTCTAAATAGAAATTGCACTATAGAAGAAAGTTGTACCTTGGCATGATGCCGGATAGTGGAAATAATTCTCAATGACCTCTCCTGATTGGGCACTCTAAGTCTCCCGATGATGAGGGTGGGATTCCTGCTCGGGAACACCCTTGTGATAAACAACACTGCAATCTCATCTAAACAATTGGAGCCAAAAGTCATAACAGACCATAAACAAAACAATACTCAAACATGCTTTCGATGGTTGACATCCCCTTCCTTATATTTTTGGTGAGATTCCTCACCCTTGGCCCCACTCATTAATGATGTTACTTCCACGAAAATATTCTACCTCCAAAATTGCGTTGTCTCTCATTGATTATCCACTCCCTCCATACAAGTGCTGTTGATTTGGTCAAACTTGACCCCATCCACATGCTTCATCCCCTATTCACACATAAGGGTGCTTTATCCAGCAACTAAGATGACCTCCATTCAAATTAGGTGTGATTGTATTCCTATTAAGGATATTTATGGGTCTCCCTACCCTCTTATCTTTCTAACTAAGAAGCAAAAACAAAATTTAATATTCCAACTAGTTGAGAGCTAATTGGGAATATTACACCTCCACTCAAATTTCCACTTATATCCATTGGAAATACTGATTTTCACCCCTTATTCCATCCCCTTCACTGCAAAACATGCCTATAATCCTTGTAAATATAATGATCATGATTTATCAGTGTTTTTAGAAGCATTATTTGAATAAAATTGTGATTATATAGGGCTTTGTGTGACTACGACAGGAAGACACACAATTTTGTATCAGTCTGAACAAACCCTACAGGAAAAAATTTGGAGCACTAGATTGAAGAACCAACCATCATGCAGGCATAAAAGAGTTTTATCTTTGATATTGAGCAACTACATGACCCTTTGCAAGATGTTATAGGATCATTTTTCACCTTCAACAAAAAAAATTGATCCACCTCCTGAAGAACTTGTATTGTCAAATCTTCAATTAGTCAAGGAAATTTTAAGAAGAAAAAAAAATCAAAGAAAATAAAATTCATGGAGAAAATACCATGAGAGGATGACACCTAAGGAGACAAGAAATACATCCTTAACTATGTTAAAAAAAAACAAGCATATATCAGGTGATCATCACTTCCAGGTATGAAAAGGTATGAAAAACTCCTCACTTCTTCCTTAAGCGCATAATAGTTTGAAAATATTTAGAATGCATGAGGAATGATTTTTTCTAGGTTGAAGGTCGCTAGTAGTCTCAGCCACCCTCAAAAAATTAAGTGGGGTTAAAAGGTGATCCCACAACTAAACCACAAAAGGAATACAGAGCGGTCCCAAGCTTCATTTGTACCAAAAGTCTCAGTCCAAAAATTCTAAGAAGGATCACTTCTATTTTTAGGAGAGGAGCTAGATAAACCAGGGATCCCATAGGCTTCCATAAAGAAGAAACAAGGTCAAAGACTAACTTCTACAGGATTCGGGTTGAGTGCTATAGGATACAAAATAGGTGCTACAAGATCGTGACTAGTTGTTATAGGATTGATCTTAGAGGTGTAAAAAGAGCTCCATTTTGTGCAATTTTTCTTCAAAATCCCTAGATCCATGAAGGATCCTATAAGGGAGGGGTAAATTGTAAATTTTTCTCACCTTCCATGCAAAAAAATCCTATGAAATTGGTTAGATTTTCTCTATAGAAGCATCCTATAACAAACTCACCAAAGTGGAAAGAAATTCAAAAGTTGATATTTATTATGAGATAAGAATGATAGTAGATGGATAATTCTTTGATGATTTGGGCATACAATTTTTAGTCATATGCTAAGTTAAAGAGAACCATTCCTCTCATATCTACTTTGAAACCATAAGAAGCTCATTAGCTAATAATTGATAGTAAATTCCTTGTAAAAATATTTGAAAAAACTATAGTAGGGATCATGGGAGGAGGCTTCAATCGATGATAGCCCAAAGATTCAACAAGGATGTTAGAACCCTAGGTTAAAATTTAATATAATAAAAGTTAATAAATGTAAAATAAGATCACAGGATAGGGACACTTATTCCAAGCTAAATGTTGGGAAAAATATCCTAGTGGGCATCACTTGTTGTGTTTTACGGATAAAGGGAAATTGGAAAAGGAAATGGCTAATGCTTTGCAAAGGCAAAAAGGTATTTTTGGAATTTATTTATGAAAATAATGGAAATTAGGAGAAAATGAAGGTGAAAGGTCACAGGCTGCATGTGAGGAGGAAATTGAAGGAAAATAAAGGAAAATTGAATAAATTAGAGGCCTCATCAATAAAAATAACTCAGAGCATCAATTGGAAAGATTTTGTTATCTTTTTGTCAGTATATTGTTAAAATTAGTATCAGAAAGGGAAAATCACCAAGAGGAGAAATAAATCAAGCAAGGATGGGAAAAGCAAGAAAAGGAAAGGAAAAGCAAAGAAGGACAACGAAATCAAAGGAAACTAAGGATCAAGTAGCTTTAGTGGGAATACTTGTAGGTAACAGATTGCATGTGTGATTTCCTAGTTGGTTTTTACATGCACGGTATATAATTATTGGTATATGGTTCTTTTGATGTCATTGGTATGGATTTTTCTGATTCTCGACAATGAATTTTTGCCTAGCCTTGCCGTTTCTGAAAAGCCATGGTGTGATGGGATTTTTGTTCATTTTAAGCTTGGTATTTCCAAATGGTTTCAGAATCCAGGGTAAGGTGGTCTTAGGAAAAATCCCAAAGGCATAGGAATACCTTGACTGATAATAGAGGGATACATGATAAAGAGTGGGGGTGGAGACAATAAAATTCCTCAATTATGGTGAAGGAATTATGAGGCATCTAAGCTCGGTTATGTTTTGTGATCTCGGCACTAGTTTAGGTGCGATCATGGTATGGAGAGGGTGGAGGTGGTTTAACCTTTAGATTCCCTTGGTTGTTTTCGGATTGGTTTATCCCATGAGATCCCACATTCATGCTTGGAATATGGCATGGGGGTGATTAGCTAAAGAGAGATTTGGATCATCGAATCTAAGGTCGGGTGGAAGGTGGAAGTCCCGAACCCAGCAGGTATATGACTATGTTTAATAAAAGCTAAGTTTATCATGCTTTGTATAAGGAAATATATTTTTTATTATGTGGATTTAATGGTTGTTTTCTTACTGTTATTTATCTAGTTATGTGATGGTTATAAGCATGGTTTTATGACAAAAAATAGTCATGAATCTTTTCATGTTTTCACTCATAACTAAATAAATAATGAATGCAAGACCTAATTGGTGTTATGACATCTAATGAGGGAAGGTAGTGACCCTTATTGTTAATCCTAAGATAAGTTTTCATCCCCTCATGTTCATACTTGCATTCATGACACATATGTTGCATATCTACCAAGTGTTTGACATAATGTCAGTCCCAGTTGGGGATGGTCAGGTCAAGTCCTTGTTTTAGTTTTTGGTTTACAAAAATTGTTTCTATGTTAATTACATTGTCTAGAAGTTTCAATGAGTTTTGGGTAGAGGCCTGAGTCCTGGGCTTGAAAAAGTGGCACAAAATTTGGAGTCACTTGTAAATAACTTAGCAGAAAATTCCATAGGCTCATGCATGCGACTAGGAACCCATAGTCGCATGGAGGCCTTGGCAAGGGAGCGATTGGGGCTCTAGCATAGGGAAAAAGTTGGTTTTCTCAGGGGTTGGATACCTAGAGGGGTTGGGTTACTCCTAGAGGTCCTGTGGCACCTGATGAAAGTCAGTAAGGTCACAAGTTATTGAACCCATTTCCTTAAGGTCACCTAGGGCATTAAATTTTATCATAGTGAACCTCATCTTGTGTTTTCCCCTGGTAGGTTAGTTAAAGCAGGTAGATATGGGAGGATGTGTTACAGGGTAGTATCAGAGTGGGTTGCGCTATCTTTGGGTCATATATGATACCACAAGGTGGTATCAGAGCGTGGTTTCACTCTCTTTGGGTAAGTTTGATGTTGTCAAGGTTATGGTTTTCATGCATGGGATCATGGTATATAGTTGGTATGGTTATGCATGATGATTTTATGATTTTGTGTCATTATATGGATATGTTTACGATTATATGTGCACCTGCTAATTTGGATTGATATTGTAGATGAGATATGCCTCCCCTATACATCGCTAAGATATGGATTTGATTTTTGTATCTATTTGGTTTATCTGACATGGTATACTTATAGGAAGAAGAGAATTCAGGATGATAAGAAAAATGTTAGACTACAGTTCTCGTGACACTTCCTACAGATCAGCTGGTCAGCAATGAGAAGAGTATTCTCCTGGTATAGCAGATACATGGAGAATATTTAGGGAAAAGATGAAAATTTTCAAAGAAGAAAATGATAGGTTGGTTGAGGTTGAGGAAATATTTTCAATGGCTCAGGAGAAGTAGGCGGAGGTTAATGCAATGCTTTTTTAGAGCTTGTCACAATTGCAGAAACATGGACAATTGAGAATAAATCAAGAGTAGGAAGAGAAAAAAAATGAAGTCTATAGTAGCATATCTCGGTCCGGATACAAGTTCGATAGAGGGGACACGGTTAGAGTTGGCATATCACTAGATACATTTGACAGGAGGACTAGTATGTATAGGCATCATTCTAGTTCCTAATGAAGGAGACATCATCACAGTCATCATCGTAATCATCCTTACCAGAGGAGGGAGTATTTATGTGAGGATTTCAAGAAAGTGAAGCCTCCTACATTTCATGGAGAGATGAAGAATCTAGAATATGCAGAGGAATGGTTACTTGGAATAAAGAAATTATTCAAATTGAATAGATATTTAGAAAACACTCAAGCCAAGATAGCCACCTTCAGTCTTAAAGGGAAAGTAGATATATGGTGGGAAGATATGAATAATTTCAAGGTCATTTAGGAAGAATATTTTATTTGGAATGACTTCAAGAGGATCTTCAAGAATAATTACCTATCATAGAGGTCCTCTGATGAGAGAGCTAAGGATTTTTATGAGCTACAGATGGGTTCTATGACAGTTGATGAGTATACTAGGTATTGGAGCGGGATCCCCTATACTACACTTCTTTGATATCTTTCTGTACAAGTTTTTTATATGCGTGATGCACAAATGAGTCAAGGGGATTTGGGGCAGGTCAACGTCCCAATTTTGATGTAAACGGGTTTAAGGGTAAACTATGGGCCTCAAACCATGGTTTGAGACCATAGTATCAGTGCGCTAGAAAAATATAAATTGATTGATCGAGTCTATAGTAGAACAAAACTTGATGTGATGTTATGATCTGGTTGTTTATGCGTCAGTAATACTTTCTAAGGTTTTTGTCTAGATTGGGTAGGAAAGCTCTTGCTTCCTGTGTGCGCATAGACCTCGTCTTGGCTGTGTGTCGACTTCGCTGACTGTGTGCGTGAAAGTGTTATGTGTAAGGGGAAATTCTGATGTATTAAACTGAATTGAAGATAATATAAAGGACTGATTTTGGCAAACATTATGTATTGATGTGAGTTATCTGTTTTGTCGAGATTGCATTGCTTCTGTGTTTTTTATTTATATTTGTGCTAGGATATATGTTATGGTTATTTCTGCATATTTATGATTGATTAATATTCTTAAGTAATTATACAATGTTTAGATCTGGATTTGTTTCTGTTATAATATATCTGCGCTAAAGCGATCTGCGATTATATCTGTAATATGTTAAGAATTTCACACATCTGTGTATGATTGATATAAGTCTACAATCGATCTACTTAGGTCCACTTCATTATTTTCTTCCTCAGGGTGCGGAAACCTGGTTCCATCACCCCCCCATACTGATTCAGGTGAGACTTTTATCTACACAAGCAGGCCATTTCTGTTGAAGGTTGCAACAAGAAACAGTGAAATTGGCATCCTGTTGGGTTTGTGTTATATTCTTTCCACAACTAATCATGCACGGGGGGGGGGGTAATAGGGGGGGCGATATCCCCCCCCCCCTGTACGTTGCGCTGGGCACAACGTCGGGGGGGGGGGGTCACATGGGGGGTAGTAGCCCCCCCTGTCGGGGTTTGGGGTAGCACCTCGAAAAAAACAATTTGGTGCTTATTTTCCAGTGGGCAGACCCGCCCATGGTTTTGTGCATGGTTTTAGGGCATGATGGTTTTTCGGCCCCTGGTGTTTTGTAGATCCGGTCAACGAAACTATGGTTATGTTGTAATCTAGGGTTAATGGATTGGGGTTTATGTATGCTTCGGCATGTATATATATGAGTTATAACACTAAAAGGAATATAATGAAAAATCAAGTTGGTCATCCCGATTTGAGATCTAGGGGAAAATCTCTGGGTTTATCTGTTTTATGTTTTATGCTCTCACTACTGCTTATTTTTTATCTTTAAGATTCATTTGCAGATAATTTATGTACAGGGTTAAAACCTACATTTGGTATCAGTGCAGTTTCGGCTTCAAAGGGATGCCTTTGCTGTTGAGGGGTTTTTTGCTCAGGCTTGAGGTAGACCCTGTTCAGTGGGAGATCTGCGAGATCGATTCTTGTGGTGAAAGAATATGGCGAGAAACGAGAAGATAGAGATCAAGAAATTTAATGGTTAGATTTTTGAGTTGTGGAAGCTCAAGATGAAGGATCTTCTGGTGGATAAAGATCAGTGGATCACGGTAGATCAGGGTACTAAACCAACCGCAATGTCAGATGAAGATTGAAAGAAGCTGGATCGAAAGGCAAAGAGCACAATATGGTTGTGTGTCACAGATTCAGTATTGTTTAATGTATCTTGGAAATCTACGACGAAGACCTTGTGGGAAAATCTAGGGAATTTTTACCAATATAAGTCTCTGGTGAATAAATTTTTCCTGTGGAAAAAGCTGTATAACCTAAGGATGAAGGATGGACTCGGTGACAAAGCATCTGAATGCCTTCAATACTATGGTAAGTCAGCTGTCATCTATTGATATTAAAATCTCAGATGAAGATAAGTGCATCATTTTGTTGTGTTATCTACCAGATTCGTGGGATAGTCTGGTTATTGCAATAGGTAGCAATACAACTACCTTGAATTTTGATGATATTATCTCAGCCTTGTTGTCGGAGGAAATGAGATAGAGAAATATGGAGTTCTAGAATGGAGATGCCTTATCTGTAAGAGGAAGGCCCCAAAACAGAAACAAGAATAAAGTTTCGAGTGGGAGATATAAATCTAGAGGGAGATCTAAATCTCCTGGAAAGTTTGTAAAGGTGTGCTGGAAATGCGGAAAGGAAGAGCACTACAAAAAGGACTGCATATCTAAGGCTCCTAAGAAAGGAAAGGGATTTGATGATGCTCCTTCTACAAAGGAAAAAACCACCTCAGATGAAGGTGGGGATGTGTATTTTCCTTCTTCTTCAAATACACATGTAGATCATGAGTCATGGTTGATTGACTCGGGTGCATATTTTCACTTCACTCCCCATAGGGAGTGGTTCTGCGAGTATGAGAAATATGATGGCAGTGATGTATTCCTAAGGGATTATAGGAAGGCCAAAATTGTTAGACGTGGAAAATTCAAGTTGAAGCTGCAAGGTGGAAGGATCAGAACACTTCCTAGTGTTCTGCACATTCTTGCATTGGCCAGAAATCTAATTTCTATAAGCAAGATGGATGATGCATGTGTAAAAACAGTGTTCAAGAAAGATACCTGTAAGATGGTTCAGGGAGCACTGGTATTAATGCAGGGAGCTCAGATTGGAACTCTGTACAAGCTTCAGGGTAGCACTGTTATTTCTGGGTGCAACAATTCTGTGGTTCCCAAAAGTGGAGCAGAAAGCCTAGTGGTCTCTGGAGAAAAGACCATGCTATGGCATCAAAGGCTTGGACATATTGGAGAGAAGGGCCTTCGTATACTGCATGGAAATGGTATGGTAGAAGTTATGTCTAATAGCTCTCTGGATTTCAATTTCTGTGAACATTGTCTATATGGGAAGTAGAATCGGGTGAGTTTTCCTTCTGGTGCTAAAAGGGCAAACACGATATTAGAGCTTGTGCACAGTGATGTGTTTGGACCTGTGCCAGTTCCATCACTGGGTAAGTCTGTGTAATATGTTTCATTCATAGATGACTTCTCAAGGAATACATGGATATATTTCTTGAGGAAGAAATTTGAAGTCTATGACATATTTAAAGAATTTAAGGCTCTGGTGAAAATCTAGACAGAGAAGAAGATAAAGGTGCTGAGGACAGATAATGATGGGGAGTTTTTCAAGAAGTAATTCAAAGAGTTCTGTAAGAATTGTGGTATAGCACAGTAGAAGACTACTCCATGCGCCCCTCAGCAAAATGAAGTTGTACAAAGAATGAACAAAACGTTGATGGAAAAGGCAAGAAGCATGCTCAGTGGTACCAGGATAGGACAAGAATTCTAGGCAGAGGCAGTGGAGACTGCATGTTACTTGGTTAACAAATCACCTTCATCATCGTTGGAGGATAAGACTCCACATGAGGTATGGACTGGTAAGGAACCCTCTCTTTCACATCTGAGGGTATTTGGATGTGATGCATATGTACATGTTTCAAAGGAGAAAAGGATCAAGTTGGATAATAAATCTGAAAGGTGCATCTTTATTGGGTATAAGGATGGTTTAAAGGGTTACAAGCTTTGGAACTTGGAAATAGGGAAGGTTGTGTACAGCCGAGATGTGGTGTTTAGAGAGGTGAAATATATTGTTAAACATGAATTCCTACCAAAGGAACCTGGGAAGATAGATTTTGAGCTTAAGGAGAATGAATCAGACTCTACAACAGAAGAAGATTCAGAAGAGGAAGAACCACAAACTCTAGCTGTGAGAAGATTAGTTTGGGAAAGAAGAAAACCAAAAAGGTATAGTCCATCCGTTTTCTGTTCAAAATCTTCTTTAACTATAATTGATGATGATCCCAGAACCGTCAGGGAGGCAGTAGATTCAGAGGACGGAAAAATCTCAAAGGAGGCCATGGTTGATGAAATGGCATCCTTGCATAAAAATGAGGCATGGGACGTGGTGGAGTTTCCAGTTGGAAGGAAGCCCATCAGGAGCAAATGGGTTGTTTAAGAATAAGATGAATGTAGAAGGCAAGGTGGAGAAATACAAAGCTCAGTTGGTAGCAAAAGGTTATTTTTAGGTGCCGAGAATTGATTTTGGTGATATTTTTTCTCCTGTTGCCAAAATTACTTCTATTAGATTAATTTTATCTATTGCTACTCCACTTGATTTTGAGGTAGAATAGATGGATGTGAAGACAACATTTATTCACGGGGATCTAGAAGAAGAGATATACATGAAACAACTTGAAGGCTTTATGGTGAAGGGTAAGAAAGAGCTGGTATGCAGGTTAAAGAAGTATCTGTATGGGTTAAAACAATCACCAAGGATGTGGTATCATAAATTTGATACCTATATACAGGGACTTGGCTTCACTAGAAGAAAGGAGGATCACTATGTTTATTTTAAATTATTGGTGACCGTGTTATTTATTTGGTCTTGTATGTGGATGATATGTTGTTGATTGGAAATGAAAAAGAAATTATCCAAGATTTGAAGACCCAAATGTTCTCCAAATTTGACATGAAGGATCTTGGTGCTGCAAACTGTCAGGTCCCTATAATTTGCTAGATTGATTGAGATACAAATGGACAGGGTAAAATCAAACCAAGCTTTGGAATCCAAGGACCTAGCCTTCCTGGATTCGGAGAGGGATCTCTCTAATAGGTGCAAAGATGTGAACTTGTTTGCTGATTAGGGTTGATTTTAGGCTAGATTTTAAGTGCAGGGTATTTTGATTGTTTTTGGTTGGGTATGATGCTCAGATGGATTTAGATAGAAAACATGGAAGATTTTTAAGTCATTGGGAAATGGAGTCTAACAAGGTCTTGATGAGCTCGTCAATGGTTTCAAGAGCATTTGCAAGGCAATTTTAACTTGGTTGGTAGGTTTTTGAGGTTGTGGTGGATGTTGAGATGAACATTAAACTTGAGAATAAAAGCTAGTGAAGGGCAGAACTAAATCCTTAATAACTTTTTAGACTAAGGGAGTTAGAAAATCATAAGCATAGAAAGAGAATCAAAGGCATAAGGTAAACCTAATCTATTTTATTTCAAACTGAACACAGATGATTATCCAAGACAAACATTCAAATGAAATTATAGAAAGGCAAGAAACTTATTTAACTTTCATAGATTTCATTATCAAGAGTAGAAAAACATTTAAGATTCACAAGTAGTTATGACCATAGAAGAAGAGAAAACTCTGAACATCTAAAGTTACAGTTGTGAAGGTTCTTTGAAACAAATTTAGCTAGTAAAGGCAAAGAGCATGATTCAAACAGAATTCATTGACAAACCTAGGAAAAGCTGCTTTAAAGAGGAGATTCCAAGGACAAAGTATTTCAGTGGCCACAATATGCAAGGATAGCCATAAATCATACTTGAAATTAATTGATCTAAACCATTCAAGAAATGGACAAGCTAAGAACTTCTTAGAGAGCAAGAGATGGATTCCCTAACATATCTCAACAGAAGAAAACATTGAAGCAGTGAAGGAAAAACAGAAGTAAGGTGCCATCAGGAAACATTTCTTAATGTAAATTTTTTGTCCTACTACAACATAGCAAGATGGAAAACATAATGGAAAACTAGAAAACATGAACATAAGAAACATTTCACCATCAACCAAGCTTATGGATCTTGCAAATAGTCTCTCTTCATCAACAATAAAACCAGGGCATGCGTGAGCTCCAAGACATCAAATTGTCATCAAAAACTCCAAGAGACTATGTATTTGCTTCAGAATAAGTCATCAAAATCCAACTAATACATAAGAGCCTCAGGCTCTATTTATGGAGCAAATGAGGAGGTGGAAACCCTAAGAGGCTTCCAGAAACCCTAATTTAGCCATAAATGTCATAAATGTGCTTAATGACCATGCAAGGCCCAAGACACATAAGAGATAAGATAATAAATGAAAAACATCAAAACATAATTCCCAAATCAAATCAAGAGTGATTTGTCCAAAAAAAACATTAAAAAACTGATTTGTCATTAATCAATGTCTTTTGTTGACTTTTGGCAAAAAGTTGTCTCTGTGCGTAGCGCCATTTCAGCAAAAAAAAAGGGTCTGTTACAGCTGAGTTTTGGACCCCTTCCCGGCATCAGATTTGGCCCCGTGATGGCTCGTTGGAAATATTAGTGAGTATAATTTCCAAAAATACTTGATTTGTGCTGAATGGATTCCATATACCTGCTCAAATACCAAATCTCCCATGATTTCTTTGTGTGTAGCACTAAGCCTAGAAAGGAGGCAGAAAGGTCATTTTTGAGGTGTTTTTTGACCTTTTGAGGGGAAAAAAATGCTACAATTGACCTGAAATTTTGTGGGTAGACTATTGGTGACATGAAAATTCCAAAAATGTAAGCTCCAGCAGCTGAAGTTGCCCCTATTTTGTGCGTAGCACCTAGGGTGTTGCGCTCCTAGGGGTCAAAAATTGGAAAAAACAAAAATTTTCCGGATTTTCCTCAAAATTGGCGTGTAGACCCCTCAAGGGGTTCTAGACATATGTTGATAAGAATCAACCAAGATTCCAAGGCTGTCATGAACTTTGGTCCTTTTTTTGCTCCTCTATCTCCATGAGGGCTTGCTTGAGTTTGGCATTAGCAAGCATGCTCTTCCTTGCATAGTGTTTGACCATTTTCTTCTGCAAGGCAAGGCCCCTCTTCACCTCTTTGAAATTTTTATGCTCCAATTTATAATAGTAGATGACCATTTGTGCCCTTTCAAAGTCCTTTTTCCATTATTGAAGTTGGGCATCCTTTTCTAAGAGGAGAAATTTTGTACTCATCCCTTGGTCCTCATTATCACCATCTAGATCAACAAAAAGAGGGCATTGAGAAGTCCTTTTGATCCTTTTGCTCCTCCTTACCTATACCTTTTGTTCCACCCTTTCCACTTTTTCTTTGCCTTTGTCCAATATTTTGGCTATTTGAGAAGTGATGGCCCTCTGCCTTTTAGAGGCAGCAAACACATTTCTTCTCCCTCTGTGATATGTGCATGTGAGAGGGGTAACAATGGGAGTTTTAAGGGCAGTGTCATCATCATTTTGGCCTTTAGTTTGCTTGATATTTTTTGCCCTTGCCTCACTCGGAATTTCTTTGTCATGCTTGGACTAATTTTTATCAAGACATTCATGAATACTGTCATGACTGTCATGACTCTTTCCTTGATTGCCTGGTGTGATTTGATGGCTCCCCTCCTCATCATCTTTCTCTTCCTCCTCATATTGCTGTTATTCCTCATCACTTTGTTGTGTCTCTTCATCATTTTTTCCAATAATTTCATCTTTGTGGCTGCCTTCACTAACTTCATCATTGCCATCACTGCTTTCTTCATGGCTACTTCCCTCCTCTTCATCATTTTCTTCATTTTCATCATCTTCTTCTTCACTACTCCCTCCTTGTCCATCATTATCCGTCTCAGTTTCCTCCTGACTGTTGCCTCCTATTTTCTCTTCACTACGGCTACTATCAACCCCTTCACTTGGAAATTTAAGGGAGGAGGTAAGAGCTGAAATTATTTGTGGATAAGGCACATGGGGAGATGATGGATGTGTGGAGGTGGATGGTTGTGAAGTGGAAGGCAAGTTCTGCTGGAAGAAGGCTCAGGGGTCTGCAAAAACATCATGTGAGATGAAGGTTTCCCAAGATATTCCTTGTTGCTTTAGCTGGTATAGGACAATCATTTTGATCAGGGAGTGATGAAAAAGGCTTGACATTTGGTGGTCATAGCTTTTCTTCTTGACAACTGAGGCCATTTTATCAATGCTTCGGAAAAGGTAGTAAGGTAGGTTCATCATCTTTACCCTGGTAAAATGCATCAACAACCTTATATGATATGAGTAGATCCGAGACTATCTCCCCTCACATGTGAAATAACTGATAATCTGCCTCATCAATGCAGCATACCTCTACAGCAAATGAGAAAAAGGGAAAACAACCTTACAATTTTGTTGCTAGATGGGTTTCAAATAGGGCCCATAGTAGCTCAACTCCAACTTCTTTTGTTCGAACCACACCTCACCAATGTCTAGTATACTTGTTGCTTTGGAAATGATCTTAGATGAGAGCTCAAATTGTACTCTTGCCAAATTGACTTGATGGTTTTGCAAGTTACAGATGAATAATCTAGTTAAGTATGCATGGCTACTGACTTTCTTGACCTTCTTACAAAATCTGTAGCACCCTACATCCTGGAAGCATGAAAGGATCATAGGATATGAAGTGAGTGGAGTGGTGTCTAAGGGCTCAAATATTTTTTCTTTTCCCCCATGATGTTTTGGCTTGGTGGGAGTATGACTATCTCCCTCTAACATGATGACTGGTCTAAAAACAACAGTAGGGCCTTTGAAATTTTCTTGAGGGTTTTTGGGAAAACTAAGTGCTTTTAGTAGATTTCAAGTCAAATTTTTTGCAAAAGGAAAACTAAGGTGAAAATGAATTTTTAAAGATTACACTTGGGGTTTATAGGTTAGCCTACAGTCACCCAATCTTATTTTTTCACTTAGAACCAAATTCACTTGCAAACCCTAACTCAAAACTAAGAAATTGATATTTATATAGTCTGGGGTTTGGTCTAGTTTGGACTATGGATGACTTCCTTGTCTTTAGAAAAAGGACAGCTTGGGAGGAGAAAGAATTTTACCAAGCTTAGACTCTACTTGCAGAATTTTTGAAGTTGAAATTTTGGACTTTGGAGCTTTTTGAGAAAATATGTAACAATGTGGCCAGAGCACAGCGCCTGTGCGTAGCGCCGAGCGGACTGGGCGGTGCCTCGGGTGCCTCCGGTCATAGTGCCGGGTCGTGAGCGTGTAGCATAGTGTATTTTTACACTGCTTGCCTCCCTCCTGTGTGTTACGCTGGAGGCCAGGTGCGTAGCGTAGACCTCAGTGCGTAGTGCCCGATAATTTTCACAGTTCTGTCTAAAAACCAAAAATAATTCTCCTCAACGGCTTTCTTCTCCTTGAAAATGGAAAATGATTCATGGGGAAGGTTCAAGTGACCTTTATATTTTATTTTGAAAAGAAAATTAAAAACATCAAACCCACTTTTGTATAATTAATGTCTCCTATATTTTAGTGTGCTTTTGACTAATATTTGTTGTGAACACACTTTGACACTTTTTCGAAAAAATGTTTATTTATGCCTTTGTCATCTTTTGCAGAACAATATTTTTGGCATGGAGTCCCTTTGTTGGGAGTATATCGCTGAGATGAATAATCGAGGTTACACTTTTCCTTTTTAGGCTTTTTTTGACAATAACTTATGCCCAACTTTTTACTTTAAAAAACTCTGTTGTTTTTTTTTTTTTTTACCCTTTGGTAAAATGATCTTCTTTAAACTGATACTCTTTGTTCTTTCTTCTCTTAGTGTAGGTGAATAAATGCTATCTTTGGAAAAACCCTAGGGAGGAGGCTTCTGTCCTTGAAATCTTAGAGATGGTTCTTTGCTTGTCACCACTGTTTTGTTAATCTACCAAACAAACCCTGATACTCTTTTACCTATAGGCATGTTGCTTTTGTCTTGTTTGTGTCTGCCTCCTGGTGATGATTATATCTTATTACCTTGCCTCTTCTTATTGTTGGTGTCCATCGTGGCTATTCTTTGAAAATAATGTGAACAAGGGTAGCTGTCCCTTGCAGTGTTTGTGCTCTAAGCCAAGGAGGCTTTTCTTGAATGAATTTAGGTCAAAATTCTTGATTTTATTCCCCTTTGAATGCAACCTCTTCATGCAGGAAGGCATAACTTTTTGGGCACCAAATCCATCCTATGACTCAGTGAAACCTTAGGTGACCTAATGGGGACCTTTGGACTTGGATTTTGGACGGAGATTTAGACTTATGGATCACCAAGTATAAGATAGGACAGGTGATAAGATTAGTGTGTTTTTAAGACCTAGGATCTAGCATAATTGACTATCCAAAGGGTCTATAGAGACAATCAGTGTCTGATAATATTATGGAAGAGACAGCAAGGCTATTTCATTGGTAGGTTTGAATAGTAGTAGGGAATCCTGTGAGTAAGAAAAATAGAGGATTTGGACCAAAAGGAAATACATGGTGAAAAATGGGTGACAGTTGGTTTTAAAATAAATGGCTTGAGCCCATGATGGGTCTTCTAGGAATGGTGGGCTAGTCATGACTAGATAGGAAGATGAAATAGTGAAAATTTTATCTCAGGATAATGAAGGCAGTGAGATTTCTATAACTCACAATATTAATGAATTTTGTTTCTAGAAATCTAGGACCACTACTTAGTCATCTTCAGATAGTGAAAATTATGGATGACTAATAGTGGCTCCACTTGGGGAGGGAATATCCTTCTCAGGAGGTGTCCAAAACTTTAGATTTTCTGACTTTTGGAGATTAGTGCCTTTTCAATTGGGCAGATGTGGTCTTTCTTATTGCTAATGTTTGTTTTGAGACTGTAATCTCTAAGATCTGACAAGACATGATTCATTTCAGCATCATTTCTACCTACCCAATCTACCTGCCTAACATTTTTTCCTATTTGGGTGCACTTGAATTGGAAAACCTTTGACATTTCTCTTTTGGAAAAAAAATCAAACTATCTAATTGTACCCTGATTCCTTCCAAGAGTTCAGAATAGGATGATGAACTCTTTTTATTTTCTACCTAATCTACTCATTTGTCAAGATTAAGTTGTTTTACAAACTTTATTCTCTATCCTACTAACATGAAATTGAAAGCACTGTAAATTAGGATTAGACATTCTGACTTACCATGAGTTGTGGCATTGAAACAAGCTGCACACAAGTGTTATTTTTGTACATACAAAACTTAGGAAACATGAGGGAAATATATGTCATTTTTTTAAAATCCCCATTTTCCTCTTTGGTTTAGATTTGGGCATGTGGAACCACCATCTCTCATTCCTAATCTATTTTTTGACAAGCCAAACTTGAAAATTTTGACCTACTCTCTTTCACTAACTTATCAACCATAAATTTAAAACATGTTCAGCCATGATTAGGCTGGATGACTGAACAAGGTTTTTTTGAAATAAGTAGTGGCATTTAGACTTTCACACTTTCAGCATTATTATTTTTTAGGTATGGGGCTATACCTCTCTTTCAAACTCTGCCCTGCTTTCTTTTTATATTGTTTTTGTGATTTTTATTTTTCATCAAATAGTGGTATGTACAATGAATGATAAAAACAAACTAGGTTTCTTGAAAAAAGTAATGTTTAAGCATCCTCCCATTTACCAGACCTCCAAACATTTCAGTCCCATCTAGCTCTTGCAAAAAGAAAGCATTGTTGCCTCTAGCTGATTGAATGATGTAAGGGCCTTTCCATAGATTTTCAAACTTGATAGGTTTTCCCTTGTCTTCCCTTCTTGAGTCCCATTTTAGAACCATGTCTCCAATCTGGAAATCATTTTCTTTGGTTCTCCTATCAAATATTTTCTTGATATTGTCTTGTATAGCTTCTATCCTTTTGTAAACTTCCTCCCTTGACTGTTGCAAATGAATGGTTTGGTTCAGCCTCCTCTGCATGTCATTTTCTTCTGATTGTACTTCTTGAACAAGCTTCATGGCTGGAGCTCCCAAAGTGGTGGGGAAAACTGCATCCATGCTATACACTAGTTGATAGAGAGACATACCAATAGATTTCTTGATGGTTAGTCTATCAACCCATAGTGCATGCACTAGTTTGCTATGCCATGCTTTTTGATTTTTTTCTAAGAGCTTCTTAATGATGTTTACCAAGCTCTTGTTAGAGGACTTAGCTATTCCATTACCTTGTGGGTAATAAGTCATGGAGTGGCCTAGGGTGATGTGATACTTATAGCAAAATTCCACCATTTTCTTAAATGTAAAGGCAACAACATTATCGGTGATGATCTTCCTAGGACAACCAAACCTGGACAAGATGTTGGTTTCAAGGAATTTTATTATGACTGATTCAGTGGCATTTCTAGAAGGGATGGCTTCTATCCACTTGGTGAAATAATCAGTGGCATTGAGGATCCACTTATGTTGGGAAAATGAAGTAGGATGGATCTTTCCTATGAAGTCCAAACCCCACTGCTGAAAAGGGGCTTCAACACTGATGGGATGCAAGGGTAAAGGTAGGAGTTTTCTTTTGCCATCACAGATTTGGAATTTATGGCAAGTTATGACTAGTTTGTGAGTATCGGAAAACAGGGTAGGCCAATAGTAGCCAGCTCTAAGAATCTTGTTGGCTATGGTCTTCCAATAAAGGTGACCCCCACATTCTCCCTCATGTAATTCATGCATGATTTTTTCTACATAATATTCAAGTAGACATTTAAGCAACAAACCAACAAAACTCTTCTAGTACAATACTCCATCTAAAATGAAAAAATTTAATGCTTTTTTTTTAATAATCTTGCTTTAGTTTTTGACAAAGAAGGGGGAGCATTGAGATAAATAATCACATAAATAATATCAATGTACCAAGGTGAATTTAAAAATAGTTCTTCAATGTATGGTGTTGTACTTTCTTTAGTTTCTTCTAACATACCAACCATATTCATGTCTAAAGCTTGGAAATTTGAGTCAGCCATAAGTTTTGCAAGTCCTTGTCCTTTAATCAATTTAGTGGGTCTCATTTCTAAATCATATTCTAAAATGGTAGCAATCCACTTGCCCCTTTCACCATCGGGGTCTTGATTAAGTATATCTTTGAAAACTGTGTTTGGGACAAAGGGTATGATATGTGAATGCAGAATATAAACTCTAAAATCCTTCAAAGCTTTGATTAAGGCAAAGGCTTGTTTCTCCATGATGTTATACTTTAGAGGGGCATCCCTTAACGCTTTTCCGAAGAAAGCTATGGGTTTTTCTTACCCCATGGTGTTCTTTTACAACAATATTGCTGCCACAGTATGTTCAGAGGCAAAAGAGAAAATGTAAAAGTCCTTGGTGAAGTCAGGGCTGATTAAGATTGGTGTTTGTGTGAGTGCTTGTTTTACCAGCTCAAAAGATTGTTTTTCTTCCATTTTCCACTTCACTCCTACTTCCTTTTTCAACATATTTGTGATATTTCTTAGGATCTCAACAAGGTTAGGGATGAATCTTCTTAGGAAGTTAATCTTTCCAATGAAATATTGCAGCTCTTTAATGTTTCTAGGATGGCTGATTTGTAATATGCCTTCTATTCTTTTGGGGTCTATCTTGATTCCTTCCATAGAGATGATGTGACCTAAGAGTTTTCCTTCCTGAAGGCCAAACAAAGTTTTCTTAGGATTTAGGGATAGGCCATACTTTCTACATTTTTCGAAGACTTTTCTCAAGTGGACTAAGTGCTCCTCATCAGTCTTAGAGTAGATAGTGATGTCCTCAAGATATATGAGTATGAAGTAACCTATGTCTTATGAAAAATCTATGTCCATTTCCCTTTGGAAAGTAGCCCCTGCATTCATTAAAACGAATGGAATTTTAACATACATGAATGTACCCCAAGGTGTAGTGAAAGCAGTTTTGAGTTGGTCACTTGGAAAGACTTGAAATTCGTTATAACCTGAGAAGCCATCTAGTAATGATTTTCTTTGTGAGCCAACTACTTTTTGGAGTATGTGATCCATTTTAGGCAAGCGGTAATTGTCTTTCAAGGAGGCTTTGTTCAAATTTCTGAATTCAATACAAAGCCTAATATCTCTTGTCTTCTTCCTAACTGACACAAGGTTGGACACCCTTTCCGGGTATCGAACAAGGACTATGATCCTGACATCGTACATCTTTTTGATTTCTTTCCCAACTGAGGGTAATAAAAGGGGGTTAATTCTTCTCAATTTTTGTTTAAATGGTTTCTGATTTTCTTTGAGAGGAATTTTATGTTGGAAGATTTTGGTGTCATAGGATTTCAAGTCTTCATACCCCCAAGAAAACACATCTTTAAATTCTCTAAAAAGCTCAACGTATTTCTCTTTTGTGTGAGGTGGGAGAGTTTTGGACAACTTTATTATTTTGGGCTCTTTCATTCCTCCAATGTTACATTCTTCTATATTTGTTTCAGTGGATTCCATCTTGGGTTTTTTAGCTACATCATCAAAATCAAACACCTCTTCTAGTGGTGTAAGGCCTCTTGGCAAGATGTCATCTTTGTACTGTAGAATTTCAAGTTCTCTTTGATTTGATTTATCAAATACTTATGCAACACAAGGGTTTTGAAGGTGATTTATATCATCATCAAGGGGTAGCTCTATTTTGGGAGTTTCATTGTCAGCAAAATCATTTCTTTCAAATCTTAAACTCTGTTTTGTGCTTGCAAAGTCATTTCTAGATTGAAAAAAATCATCTATTTGGTCGTCATTTTAAAACACTTGCAAATGGTTCAAGTTGTCCGATATAGTAGGTCTGTTCTTTATTTTGATGAGGCATTGATTGTTTTCATAAGGTAAAGAGCAATTGTTGGCAGCAAAGGAAAGTTCATTCGCAAGGTGTTGGGAAAAATATTGAGAGGGGGGGTGAATCAGTATTTAGAGCTGACTGAAAACCTTTTACTTTTTCTTTCTCTTAAACCCATACGCTACTTTAATGAACCCAACTCGCGTATACACATGGATATCCTTAAGAAAACTTGCGTATGTACAGAGATCTTGTTATGCATTTAATTCTTTACTTAGATCATTGCATCATTCCTTCATCATATGTTTAGAAAGCAGTAAGCATGTGCAGTAATAATAGAATAAACCATCACACATAAGAAACACACATGAACACCAGTATTTTAGGTGGAAACCCAATTCGGGAGAAAACCACCACTTCTGTCGTCTCTGTCTTCAATATTTATTACAAAGAAAACTTCTTACAATTTGTACTGGCGCAGACTCATACCAGCATGTAGGCACCCACCTGCAGAAGGCTGCAACCTTCTTTCGTTCTCTAGCCACTACTAGAAGGGAGCTCCAACCCCCTGATTTTACCACCAGCTTATACTGGCAGAAAGCTTCCACTTCAATCCTCAGATCCACCACATTTCTTCAATTTCTTCGTTGGACTTGTGTCAGGTCTTCATTATTTCTGTGCAGATCTTCCTAGAGATTCATAATTTTCTCGATCTAGAGGTCTTGAACCTTCATTAACTCCATAGGTGCATCATAGATTCAGCTTTTTCAGAAAACATAGTTCAATCATGCAGATATCTCTTAAAGAGATTTATTCATTAACAACCCTTATGCATGCACACGTTGTACTATAATACTCTTCTCCTTATATATTTTTTTCCTTTATTAAAACCATGAGTCAAAACCACCAAACTGCTCATGGTATTCCTGGACGGGATCAATTAGATAATCCAGCGGGGTCTACCCAAGCCCCCAAACAATTTCTCATTGTTTTATTTCCTTGGTTTTGGAAATTAGATAATTAATCTAAGGCTTTCTAATATCTCAATCTAATATTGAGATATTAATCCAATTTTCTCCTTTAGTAATGAAAAACGCTCAGCATACTCTGTAGACCTTCACATGTCGACCCCCAGGTTTATACGTTCCACCAAATTTGGAGTAAAAATGATGGCCCAATCGCTTTTCGTCATAATTTATATTTAATTTAAACAACCTTGGTTAAACCCGCAAATATTAATTTGAAAAGGCCTAATTAATATAATTTAAACTGGGCCCACATATATGATCAGCAACCCAATAAAATTCCCGCTCCGTACTTTGGTTAATCTTCGCACATCTTCATCAAGAAATCATTGTTCGATGACTCCTTCCCAGATCAACGGTGCTCAACAATTTTGCTGGGCATCCTGAGTTGAACAATAATGCGCGATGGCGCGCAGTGACAAGTGGTTTTGTGGAGTCGTACAGGTACGCGTGTCGCCCGTTTTATGGAATTTCTCCCCAACCAAGAGATACCGCTTATCACCGAAAGGCAGTGCGATATGGGCAATCCGGCCTCACAAATCCGCTCGTGGTTTTGGAACAGTGACCAACCCACGGTTAAGTCAGGTTACGCTATTCCTTTTGGTCCCTTAACTCAGGTTCACAACTTGGGTTTATTTCAATAGAGTTCGGTCCAATCATTTGGTAGGGAGTTTCATAGTAATACTCCTCTGCATACTATAACGCACTGCTTCATCAGGTTATACATTCCCATTGCTCACTGTATCATGACCTTAGCAATCAAATGTTCGGCAATGCATTACACGGAGAGAGATACCAGTATCAATGAACAATAATTCATGTAATCGATAATGATTTGTCCAATCAATACTCCTGAAATTTACCTTATACAGATTCACGAATCTACTCCTTCCACAGAGCTTATGATGTTTACAGACCATGCTTTCACAATGATTCATAATTGTCCACAGGGACTCAACTATCCTTCCTATTGAATTCTATCAAGAACATACATATAATTCACAGAGAATTTAGAACCTTTTTCTGTTCGATGGCCTTTTTCTTCCTACACTGTCTCTGGAAAACTCTGCTTCAATTCACTACTTGTCCCTGCTCCTTGAATGATACTTCTCTCTGTAAATGCACTCTTCCTTTGTTCTTCTCTACTACTGCCTAGTTACTATTTCATATGCTCCTTCTTTGCCAATTCCTTTGCCATCAATGACAATATTTCCAACATTCTCCCCCTTTGGCATTGATGGCAATACTCTTCCTCTGTTTGTCTTTTAGAAACCCCTCTTTGTTTTTCCTCCCCCTTTGACATCAATGGCAAAGGTTTGATCAATACTAAAATAGGGTTTTTCTTCTCTTGTAGAAAGAAGAGTTCTGTAGATCTGATGTGCACTGAAGTGACCATGCTCCCCCTGAGTTCATGCTGAAACTTCAAACATATTTTTCATGACTCTATGGCCTTTCCTATCACCAAGGACTCATACTTACATCAATGATACAACCAAGTGGATTTACATATGTGACTCAAGTACCCAACCAAGTGGGTTTACAAATTTGAAGAAGTCTTTACATGACTGAATATAACAATTTACATCATAGGTCTCAACATAACCTTTTCATCAAATTACAAATATGACATTTTATAACCAATACCAAAAATACCTCAAGAGAGAGATCATATTTTAGAACCATCATAATGCCAACAATGCATTACTCTCAGCAAGGCTAATTCTCCCCTTGGATCTATGCTCCTGTCCTTGAGCTTGGCTCAGTGTTTTTCTTATCAGAAAAACATACGCTTCTGTCTCCAATGTAACTCGCATGTATACGCGGATTTAGTTCACGAAACCTGCATATGGAAAGTGAAATACAGAAAAATTTCACAATTCCATCTCCCCCTGAACTTATACCACTTGTACATGTCTTCTTCACATCAGATGCACTGTTAGAAACAACCAGAATTACCAAACCAACCATGGGAATCACCATCTATTGCTCCCCCTGTGATGATACATTACTAATCCCTATAATGTATCTCACATCACTCCTGCAGTCATTATGAGAAGTAAGCTTTAGAAGCGGAAGACTGTAGTAGGATTATTATCCTCTAAGTTTTGACTGGTCCTCCTTCTTTTTCCAGCTTTTCTTGAAATTTCTTATTGTGTGCTGGAAATTATCCAATTTCTTAGATCTATTCATCTTGCATTCTTTTTCTACATGTCCATACTTGTTACAAGCATAACATCTTGCGTGACCAGAAAAGTAAGCATAGGGATCATAATCTGTATTTCTATTCTTTCTTCTATTGCAATTAACTACTTTATGACCATACTTGCTACATGAAAAACAATATCCCTTAAAGAAACCTAAGTACCTTTCTGTGTAGAATCTGTTTTTTTGTGACTGAAACAATCTGCTTCTACAATTGGCTACAACATGCCCATAATTATGATATTCAACATTATTGATCAAAGGAGGGAATGATTTCTTTTGAGATTTCATGATTGTCGGTTGACCTTTTGTTTCTTTCAACACTTCAGGTTTTGCATTGATATCCTTTGAATCTTTAACACTTTCTTGTGAACTAGATTCTCCTTTAACGGTTTCATGAAAACAAAGACCAAATTGAACAGAAGGAGACCTTTGACTGCTACGAATATTGTCCAGAATATTAGTACTATCTTGAAACCTCAAGAGTTTATCTTTTTCTTCTAATTTACCTTTTAAAATGTTTACCTCAACCTCCAATCTTTGGCATTGCTTCTTCATACTTTCTTCGACCCTTCTTCCTTCTTCTACTTGATCATTCAATTTTAAAATCTCTTCTTTCAACCCATTTTCTTGTTCTTCAAATGTTTGTAGAAGTTCTTCATTCTTCTTATTTGATTTTTCCAGATCTTCTTTTAGAGAGATGATTTCTGCTTCAAGTCCTTCACTTTGATTGGTTACTTCATCGTACAACCTTTGATACTTGTTTATCTGTCCATTCATTCTAGAGATCATATCTTTGTAGACAGATTCTCTCTCATTAAATAATATTTGTTGATTTTCAACTTTAATCTTGAGAACTTCTTCTAGATCCATAACATTACTTTCACTATCTTCACCATTGCATGCACAAGAAAGTGAATCACAAGAACAACAATCAATACCTGTTTCATCTTCTTCATTTTCTGCTGTACATGTTTTCTGAGATATCTTCTTCCCTTGAGTAGCCCTCTTCTTTTGCTTCCTTGCCATGAGTACTTGCAGATCTTGGTCAGAATCTTCTTCATCCTCATTTGACACTTCATCATTATCTTCATTTGTATAATAACTCTTTCCCTTTTCAAATTGTTTCCCTGGTTGGAGTCTTCTCACAAAATTTACTTCTTCTTCTTTTGATATATAACTTGATTCCTTGACAACTTCCTTTTCTTTTCTTTTTGCAGAGGCCTTAAAGGAAACTTCTCTGATTTGAGAGGGACCTCCTTTTCTCATTTCAAAAGTAGTCACAATACCATGTAGTTGAACAATAATAAGAGTTTGCAGATCTTGCCTTTCTTCAATAGATGATACTTTTGACTCAAATTTTGAAGTCAAAGATCCTAAGACTTTTTCCATCAGAGTAGTATCGATTATGGTTTCACCCAAATTTTTCATACGATTTACAATATCATCTAGACGTAAAAATAAACTGGAAATACTCTCATCACTATGCATCCTTAAATTTTCATATTCAATTCTGAGAGTTTGGAGTTTTTCACTTTTTACCTTTGTATCTCCTTCATAGCTTAGAATGATTTTGTCCCATATTTTGTTTGCTCAATTTAGCTGCATCACTTTAACAAATTCGGATTCAGACATGCTTCCTAATAAAACATTGACTTCTTTGGCAATGATTTCATATTTCTTCCTTTCTGCTGCATCAATAGGAATAATTAACCTTCTTCCACGATTGCCCATACTTTTGCACCAAGACTTTGCAAATATGATTTTGTTCGTATCTTTCATAATAACAGATTACTTCCATTGAATAGAGGTGGCCTTAGAGAAAATACTCCTTCATGACTTCCCATTGCGACAGATCTCCTTCAAGTGATCAAGCTTCTGCAGAAGTACCTACTCTGATACCAATTGTTGGGAAAAATACCGAGAGGGGGGGGGGGGGGGGTGTGAATCAGTATTTAGAGCTGACTGAAAACTTTTTACTTTTTCTTTCTCTTAAACCAATACACTACTTTGATGAACCCAACTCGCGTATACACGTGGATATCCTTAAGAAAACTTGCGTATGTACATAGATATTGTTATGCATTTAATTCTTTACTTATATCATTGCATCATTCATTCATCAGATGTTTAGAAAGCAGTAAGCATGTGCAGTAATAACATAATAAACCATCACACATAAGCAACACACATGAACACCAGTATTTTAGGTGGAAACCCAATTCGGGAGAAAACCACCGCTATTGTCATCTTTGTCTTCAATATTTATTATAAAGAAAACTTCTTACAATTTTTATTGGCGCAGACTCATACTAGCACGCAGGCACCCACCTACAGAAGGCTGCAACCTTCTTTCATTCTCCAGCCACTACTGAAAGGGAGCTCCAACCCCATGATTTTAACACCATCTTATACTGGCAAAAAGCTTCCACTTCAATCCTCAGATCCACCACATTTCTTCAATTTCTTCATCGGACTTGTGTCAGGTCTTCATTATTTCTGTGCAAATCTTCCTAGAGATTCATCATTTTCTCGATCTAGAGGTCTTGAACCTTCATTAACTCCATAGGTGCATCATAGATTCAGCTTTTTCAGAAAACAGAGTTCAGTCATGAAGATATCTCTTAAAGAGATTTATTCATTAACAACCCTTATGCATGCACACGTTGTACTATAATCCTCTTCTCCTTATATAGTTTTTTCCTTTATTAAAACCATGAGTCAAAACCACCAAACCGCTCATGGTATTCCTGGATGAGATCAATTAGATAATCCAACAGGGTCTACCCAAGCCCCCAAACAATTTCTCATTATTTTATTTCCTTGGTTTTGGCAATTAGATAATTAATCTAAGTCTTTTTAATATCTCAATCTGAGATTGAGATATTAATCCAAATTTCTCCTTTAGTAATGAAAAACCCTCAGCATACTCTGTAGACCTTCATATGTCAACCCCCAGGTTTATACATTCCACCAAATTTGGAGTAAAAATGATTGCCCAATCGCTTTTCATCATAATTTATATTTAATTTAAACAACCTTGGTTAAACCCATAAATATTAATTTGAAAAGGCCCAATTAATATAATTTAAACTGGGCCCACATATATGATCAGCGACCCAATCAAATTCCCGCTCCATACTTTGGTTAATCTTCGCACATCTTCATCAAGCGATCACTGTCCGATGACTCCTTCCCAGATCAATGGCGCTCAACAATTTTGCTGGGCATCCTGAGTTGAAAAATAACGCGCGATGGCGCGCAGTGACAAGCAGTTTTGTGGAGTCGTACAGGGACACGTGTCGCCCATTTTATGGAATCGCTCCCCAACCAGGAGATACCGCTTATCACTGAAAGGCGGTGCGATATGGGCAATCCGGCCTCGCAAATCCGCTCGTGGTTTTGGAACAGTGACCAACCCACGGTTAAGTCGGGTTACGCTATTCCTTTTGGTCCCTTAACTCAGGTTCACAACTCGGGTTTATTTCAATAGAGTTTGGTCCGATCATTCGGTAGGGAGTTTCATAGTAATACTCCTCTACATACTATAACGCGCTGCTTCATCAGGTTATACATTCCCATTGCTCACTGTATCATGACCTTAGTAATCAAATATTCGGCAATGCATTACACGGAGAGAGATACCAGTATCAATGAACAATAATTCGTGTAATCGATAACGATTTGTCCAAGCAATACTCCTCAAAATTACCTTATACATATTCATGAATCTACTCCTTCCATAGAGCTTATGATGTTTACAGACCATGCTTTCACAATGATTCATAATTGTCCACAGGGACTCAACTATCCTTCCTACTGAATTCTATCAAGAATATACATATAATTCACAGAGAATTTAGAACCTTTTTCTTCCTACACTATCTCTGGACAACTCTGCTTCAATTCACTACTTGTCCCTACTGCTTGACTGATACTGCTCTCTATAAATGCGCTCTTCCTCTGTTCTTCTTTGCTACTACCTAGTTACTATTTCAGATGCTCCTTCTTTGACAATTCCTTTGCCATCAATGACAATATTTCCAACACAAGGTAGTTTTGGGCCTTAGGGATGAAAGTAATCTCATACTTCTCAAAGGTTTTGAGAAGGTCTAGGGCATCATTCTTATATTCCCTTAGTCTAGGGTTCTTGGCTGAATATTCTCCCTTAATTTTATTTATGATCAGTTCTGAATCTCCTTGAACCAAATTTTTCTTAACTTTGAGGTCTTTGAGTAGGTGTAAACCAATAAGGAGAGCCTCATATTCTGCAACGTTGTTGGTGCATTGGAAATATAGCCTATAGGAATGGCCTTCATTTGTGTTGTGGAACCAAACCCCTACTCCTGAACTAGCCTTACCATAAGAGCCATAAAAGCTTATATGCCAAAGGGTTTCAATTTCAGTTTTGTCAATGTTCTGCACTTCGGGGCTGCTAGATTTTTGGGTGTCATTTTCTTGGTCAGAGGATTGGCTTGGTTGGTCTGAGGGGCTTAGTTCTTTCTCCTTGTCTTTCACTTGTTCACTTACGTCATTTTCATTGTACAGGATTAAGGATTCAAGGTCTGAGTGAATGGAATAAACATGTGTGTTATTTGGCCTATCTATGTTGCTCACCATGTATTTCATGTGGGATTCCCAGTATAATCTCCTTGTTTTATTGAAAACTAGGATGGTGGCATAAGTCACATCCATTTGAAGGCTTCCCTGTAGTTTGCCCCCCCATGATCTAGATAAAAGCATGTCATACTTTGGGGGGATGTCAGCCACAACTATATCCATGGCTAGACTCTTAGTGGGGATTTGTGCCAGATTTGCACATAGATCCTTGATTAGGCCTAGACACTTGACCCTACTAGAATAAAAAGAGTACAAGTATTTGTAGGGATTTGTGATCTCTAAGCCCAATCTCTCCATCACAACCTTTGGCATGAGGTTGTGTGAGGCACCGGAGTCTAACATAGCATTATGCAGAATTTTTTAATGTATGTTCAGACTTACATAGAAAGGAGGAATGACTCCTTCCTGATATTTTCCCTCTACTTTAGGACCAAACAACATCTCTGGTTTATCATCAGTTAAGTTTAAAGTATCGGTATCATTCCCTATATTTAACACTTTGAAAATCTGGGATCTATATACCTCTTGGGTTACCAACTCAATGAGGGTTATGGTTATCTTGATTTTAGAAATCTCCCCCTCAAAGCTAAAAGGTGCATGTGTCTTTATTGTATTTAAATCAGCTTTATCAGCCATGAAATTTTCTACATTTTTTATTTGCTGAATCTGATTTGATGACAACAATGTTTTTTCAGGGCTACTAGTTGAAGTACTAGGGAAGCATGATTCATTACTAGGTTGGCTAGTCTTTGGTTTGTTTTTGTCAGCTTTCTTAGCCATAGTATTTGTGTTTTTTGCTGTCTTTTTAGGAATATTTTTAGAGGTCTTTCTTACATCAGTGTTTGGCTGATTTGTTTTAGGAAAATCTTGATTATTTTTGCTCCTAAGGTCATATTTCCTATGGACATCCATAATGGAATTCTCAAATCCTAGTCTATAGTCTTCAGAATATTCATATGATTTCTCATTTGGTTTTGAAGAAAACATCCTTTGTTCTTCTTCGGTAAGGAAGGTGTTGTCCTCATCATCTGAACCTATGACATTTACATGGTATTCTTCCAACTGCTTAGGCTCTCTTTCATCTTCATCTACATAGTTTTCTTGGAAAGGAGGTCTGATTTTTTTGTCACTCTCTCTTTGTCTGACTTGAGGAGGGTCTCTTCTAAAATTTTTATTCCTATTCCTATTTTGAAGATTGGCTTGATTTTCCCTAGGAGTTGTTCTCTCATTTAAACTGAGTTTTTCCATCATTCTCTCCATTTTCCTAACTACGGATTCAAGCTTGTTGTCAGCAGAATAGGTTGAAGGAGTTGTGTCATCTTTATAAGTCACCCTTTTTTCTGATCTCATCCTAGCCCTTTTCTCAATTAAATTGGCCTCTACACTCATAGCCCCCTTTTGCATGTCTTCTAGAGTTAGGTAATCTCTCTCCCTTAGTTGATAGGCCATATCAGTATCGAAGCCTTTGGGATATTATACTAAGGCTAAGCATTGAGGAGGTTTTATGTGAGGTGGGAGGGCATTGTAAACACTGTTAAACCTAGTGGAGTAGTCATGAACACTTTCTCCCGGATTCCTTTTAAGATTGTTATACTCGGAAAGAGTTTGAAAGGGGTTTTTCTTGATTTCCCAATTGTTTACAAAGGTTGGGTAGAGGGTAGGGAGATCATGAATGATGTTGGGAGGTAAGTATTTAAACCATTTCTTGGGTTCTCCCCCCTAGGCTCTGAGCAAAAATCCTCATTTTTATGGTTTCTTCTTCTATTTACATGTTTATGAGCAGTGATGGATTCAGTTCCTAAGAAGTGAGGGATCTTGGATTGATAATCATTTGGCAGAGGTAATAGTGGTTTTTGTAGAGCCAGTGGAGCATACTAGGCTGCCATGATGGGAGGAAAAGGAAATAAGGGTTGATTTACAAGGGGAGGATTTGTGAGAGGTGGAGTAGGATGAAGTGGGGTGGTTTGCACAGTGGTGGTATGAATGGGTGTAGCTGAGGTACTTGGACCAAAGAACTAATTCTGAGTGGATTTGTGGTGGAATGGGATGAAGTGATGGAGAAGCTGAAAGTCAGGTGGAGTGGAAGGAGAAGTTTCTCTACTGGAGCTTTGTTGCAAATTTACAAGGTCAGTTTGGTCAACCCTACTTTGTGACTTGGTCCTGAATAGATTCTTGGTATGGTGCAAGTCAAACTGAGGATCTTGTGAAATGGTAAGGTGTTCTAGTGTAGAACTGCTCTATGAATGGTCCTGACAGTGGGTGAGTTTATAAATTTAGAATTTTTCCACAAAATATTTTCTGGGTCATCAACTACAGTAGGAGGGTTTGGGTCCAGGTGTGATCTAGTATTGATCCTTCGTGAAGCCATATCTCTTTACTTGAAGATCAGAGAGCCTTTACTCACACAAGGTATAAATATGACCTTAAGAACGAATTTTGACTGATTTGACACAATCCTAGAACAACCTATGGGACTAGTGAGATGAAAAAAGGCCTATTGGAGGCTAGTGGAGTTGCCGGGTGGATTCTTTTTTGAAATTTTGAGGATATGTATACAATGGTCCACCACCAAATTCTTGAAAAATAAATCAATCGAGGGAGTACTTTTGGGTTTTTTAGTTTCTTTATGTAGCCTTGAGGTTAATGAGTATCCCTTAGCTGAGTCATCATCTTGCTAGGATGGTGAAGCAATTAGTTTCTACTCTTGGCTATGGGTTGGTTTTCAAGTCAAACTAGGGATGTATATGAGTCTGTAAGAGTTTGTCAGGCTACTATGAACTCAGTCCCACTGTGATCGCCATTATGTTAGTTCCCCATAATTTTCTAATTTTAAATGAGATACAAATGGGTAGGGTAACATCAAACCAAGATTTGGAATCTAAGGACCTAGCCTTCCTTGATTTGGAGAGGGATCTCTCTAATAGGTGCAAAGATGTGAACTTGTTTGCTTATTAGGGTTGATTTTAGGCTAGATGTTAAGTGTAGGGTATTTTGATTGTTTTTGGTTGGGTATGATGCTCAGATGGATTTAGATAGAAAACATGGAAGATTTTTAAGTCATTGGGAAATGAAGTCTAACAAGGTCATGATGAGTTCGTCAATGGTTTCAAGAGCATATGCAGGGACATTTTAACTTGGTTGGTAGGTCTTTGAGGTTGTGGTGGATGATGAGATGAACATTAAACTTGAGAATAAAAGCTAGTGAAGGGCAGAACTGAATCCTTAATAAATTTTTAGACTAAGGGAGTTAGAAAATCATAAGCATGGAAAGAGAATCAAAGGCATAAGTGAAACCTAATCCATTTGATTTCAAACTAAACACATATGATTATCCAAGACAAACATTCAAATGAAATTATAGAAAGGCAAGAAACTTATTTAACTTTCATAGATTTCATTATCAAGAGCAGAAAAACATTTAAGATGCACAAGTAGTTATAACCATATAAGAAGAGAAAACTCTGAACATATAAAGTTACAGCTATGAAGGTTCTTTGAAACAAATTTAGCTAGTAAGGGCAAAGAGCATGATTCAAACAAACTTCATTAACAAACCTAGGAAAAGCTGCTTTAAAGAGGAGATTCCAAGGACAGAGTATTTCAGTGGCCACAATATGCAGGGCTAGCCATAAGTCTTACTTAACATTAACTAATCTAAACCATTCAATAAATGGACAAGCTAATAACTTCTTAGAGATCAAGAGATGGATTCCCTAACATATCTCAACAGAAGAAAACATTGAGGCAGTGAAGGACAAACAGAAGTAAGGTGCCATCAGGAAACATTTCTTAATCTAAATTTTTTGTCCTACTGCAACATAGCAAGATGGAAAAAATAATGGAAAACTAGAAAACATGAACATAAGAAACACTTCACCATCAACCAAGCTTATGAATCCTACAAACAGTCTCTCTTCATCAACAAGCAAACCAGGGCATGCATGAGCTCCAAGACATCAAATTGTCATAAAAAACTCCAAGAGACGATGTATTTTCTTTAGCATAAGTCATCAAAATCCAACTAATACATAAGAGCCCCAGGCTCTATTTATGGAGCAAATGAGGAGGTGGAAACCTTAAGGGGCTTCCAGAAACCCTAATTTAGCCATAAATGTCATAAATGTGCTTAATGACCATGCAAGGCCCAAGACACATAAGAGATAAGATAATAAATGAAAAATATCAAAACATAACTCCCAAATAAAATCAGGAGTGATTCGTCCAAAAAAAAAATTAAAAAATTGATTTGTCATTAATCAATGTCTTTTGTTGACTTTTGGCAAAAAGCTGTCTCTGTGCATAACACCATTTTAGTAAAAAAAGGGTCTGTTGCAGCTGAGTTTTGGACCCCTTCCCAACATCAGATTTGGCCCCGTGATGGCTTGTTGGAAAGCTCGAGGAGTATAATTTCCAAAAATAATTTATTTGTGCTGAATGGATGCCATTTACCTACTCGAAAACCAAATCTCCCATAACTACTTTGTGCGCAGTGCCAGTCCTAAAAAGGAGGCAGAAAGGTCATTTTTGAGGTGTTTTTTTTTAGCTTTTGAGCGGGAAAAAATGCTCCAATTGACCTGAAAATTTGTGGGTAGACTATTGGTAACATGAAAAATCAAAAAATGTAAACTCCAGCAGCTGAATATGTCCCAATTTTTTGTGTATCGCCTAGGGTGATGTGCTCCTAAGGGTCAAAATTTGGAAAAAACAAAAGGTTTCCGGATTTGCCTCAAAATTGGTGTGTAGACCCCTCAAGGGGTTTTAGACATCTTCTGAGAAGCATCAGACAAGATTCCAAGGCTGTCATGGACTTTGGTCTTTTTTAGCTCCTCTAGCTCCATGAGGGCTTGCTTGAGTTTGGCATTAGTAAGAATGCTCTTCCTTGCATAGTGTTTGACCATTTTCTTCTGCAAGGCAAGGCCCCTCTTCACCTCTTTGAAATTTTTATGCTCCTGTTTATAATAGTAGATGACCCTTTGTGCCCTTTCAAAGTCCTTTTCCCATTCTTGAAGTTGGGCATCCTTTTCTAAGAGGAGAAATTTTGTACTCATCCCTTGGTCCTCATTATCACTGTCTAGATCAACAAAAAGAGGGCCTTGAGAAGTCTTTTTGATCCTTTTGCTCCTCCTTACCTGTACCTTCTGTTCCACCTTTTCCACTTTTTCTTTTCCTTTGTCCAATATTTTGGTTGTTTGAGAGGCAACAAACACATTTCTTCTCCCTCTAACAGGGTTACCGATGAAATAGGTAACCGCAATGTTACCTAATTTTTTTTGGTAGCATAAAAAGCACCCGATTTTGAAAAGTGGTGATGCAGAATAACCTTTTTATTTTTTTGGAGCACATTTTCGACACTCTAATATTTTTATTTATGAAGTATGAATATTTGTTTTAAAATGTTAGTGATTTTCAAGCTAATTTTGAAATGTATTGATGCAGCATCAACTTTTTTTTTAGAGTGGTGATTTTCATGCTAATTTTGAAACGTACTAATGTAGCATCAACCTTTCTTTTTTAGAGTGGTGATTTTCATGTTGGTAATAAAACACAAAACTTAGATAAAAATATATATATAAAAACAATAAAAAAAACCAATAAAAATGTTTAAAAAAACAAAATTAACTCGTAAAAATAAAAAATTTAAACAAAAATAAATTAAAAAAACAAAAAGAAATAAAAAATATTTGAAAATTATATCAAAAGAAATGACAAAATTTGAAAAAAAAACACATAATTTAAAGAAAAAAAACAAAAATTAACCAAAAAAAAAAAAAAAACATGAAAAACATTTTTTCTAAGTTATTAAAAAAAACCATATAATTAAGAAAAAAATTAAAATAGAAAATTTTAAAATAATTTAAATTACAAAATTAAAATTTAGATTAAAAAAATAAAATACAAAAAAGAAAAAATTAAATTTTAAATTTTAATTTAAAATAATAATAATAAGAAGAAAAAAAATACAAATTTTAAAATTAACCAAAAAAAACAAATTAAATTAAAAAAATAAATAAATAAATAAATTGAAAATTGAAAAAGAAAACTAAAAAAAAAAAACTATCATCAAAAAACAATTACTGTTTTTTAAATTTACTGTTTTTTTTTAAATGAAACAATTTATAGATTTTAAAAATGAAAAACTAAATAAACTAAAAGATTAAAAAAAGGGAAAATTAAATTCAAATTTAATAAATTTAATAAATAAATTTTAAATTTTAAAAAATAATTAATCTAAAATATTAAATTTAAAAAAAAAAATTAAAAAAAAACAAAAAAAATTAAAACAATTTAAATTTAAAATAAAAAATTTGAATTAAAAAACAAATAATTTTAAATTTTTTGAATTTAAAAAAAAAAAAATCAAATTAAAAAAATTTATTAAAATTAAAAAAAATTAAAAAATTAAAAAAGAATTTTTTGATCATGGTGGCGCCGCCAATTGGCCTCCTACCCAAGCGGCGGCGGAGGCCGGCCACTGGGCGGGAGGCCGATTCCGAGAATCTCCCTCCCATGGCAGGAGGCCGATTCCAGGAACCGCCCTAAGGCGGAAGGGCGATTCTGGGAATCGCCCTGAGGCCGATTCCGGGAATCACCCTCCCACGGCGGGAGGCCGATTCCGGGAATCGCCCTCCCACGGCGGGAGGCCGATTCTGGGAATCGCCCTGAAGCCAATTCCGAGAATCGCTCTAAGGCCGATTCTGGGAATCACCCTCCCGTGGCGGGAGGCCAATTCCGAGAATCGCTCTGAGGTCGATTCCGGGAATCGCCCTGCCGCGGCGCGGGAGGCCGATTATGGGAATCGCCCTGAGGTTGATTCCAGGAATCGCCCTCCCCAGCGGGAGGCCGATTCCGGGAATCGCCTTGCAGCGGTGCGGGAGGCCGATTCCGAGAATCGCCCTCCCACCGCGGGAGGCCGATTCTGGGAATCGCCCTCCTTGGCCAGAGGCCGATTCCGGGAATCAACCTCCCGCGGCGGGAGGCTGTTTCTGGGAATCGGCCTCCTGCGATGGGAGGGCGATTCCCGTAATCGGCCTCCCACCCAGCGGCTGGCCTCCGCCACCACTTGGGCGGGAGGACGATTGGCGGCGCCACCACGATAAAAAAATTCTTTCTTTTTTTTTTTAATTTTTAATATATTTTTTTTAATTTGATTTTTTCTTTTATTTATTTATTTTTTTTAAATTCAAAAAATTTAAAATTTTTGTTTTTAAATTTAATTTTTATATTTGAAATTTAATTTGTTTTAATTGTTTTGTTTTTTTTTTTTAATTTTTTTTTTCTAAATTTTTTTTTTTTTTTTTTTAATTTAATTGAATTTTTTTTTTTTCATATTTTTTTTTATTATTAAATTTAATAGTTAGTTTTTTCATTTAATTTTTTAAAATTTAATAAATTTTGTATTTTTTTTAAATTTATTTGAATTTAATATTTATTTTTTTAATTTTTTATTTTTTTATTACTATTTTTTTAATTACATAAAACTATTATATTTTTTTTATTTCAATTTTGTGTATTTAAAATTAAAATTTTCTTTTAATTAAACTTAATATTTTCAAATTAATTTGTTTTTAATTTTATTTTTTATTTAATATATTTTTTTTTAATTTATTTTTTTCAATTTTTCATTTTTAACTGATTTTTAAAGTTTTCTAACTTTTTATTTTAACAATGTTTTTTTTTTCTTTATATTTAAAATTTATTTTTTATTTCAAAATTTATTTGTTTATTCATTTATTTATTAAAATTTAATATTTTTCTTTTTTAAATTTAATTTGTTATTTTAATATTAACATTTTTTTGAAATTTAATAAAATCTAATATATATATTTTTAATTTAAGTTCATATATATATATATATATAATTTAAATTTAATTTATTTTTTAACATTTATTTATCTTTTTAATATATATTTTTTTAAATTTAATATTTTATTGTATTTTATTTTTCATTTTTTTACTTTTAATTAATTTTTCATTTTTTTACTTTTAATTTCAATAATGGTTTTTTTTTAAGTTTTAAATTTATTAAAATTTAATATATTTCTTTAAATTTAATTTTTTATTTTAAAATTTAATTTTTTTAATTCTTATTTAATAAATCTTTTCTTTTTCTTTTTTAAATTTCATTTCTATATTTTAATTTTTATAATTTCTTTCCCTTTTTAACTTTTTTTTTTTTTTTTTTTTTAATTTAATATTTTTATTTTGTTTTGATTTTTTTTTTTTCTATATATTTTGAAATTTTAATCTTTAATTTTTTTTTTATTTTTTATTTTTTTTCTTAAATTTTAGGTTTTTTTAATGTTTGAATTAAAATTTTTATTTTGTTTTTATTTTTATTTTTTATTCCTATATATTTTTAAATTTTAAGCTTTAAAATGTTTTTATTTTTTAAATTTATTTTTTTTCTTAAATTTTAGGTTTTTTTAATGTTTGAATTTTAAAAATTAAAAAAAGATATTTCTATTTTTAGAAAGGTCAAAAATATGACACAATTTTTTTTTTTTGTTATTCCAACATCAACTGGTTTTGTTTTGAGGGTGTTTTTTCAATCCTTTTTTCAAGAAACAATTTTTTTTAGCATAATTTTATAAAATGTTGAAATTTGACCTTAAAAAAAAACCAAGTGCATTCTGGAATACACTTTTTTTGTTTTGGGGGTGTTTTTTCATGTTTTTTTTAGTCTTTTTGGGTTAGAGTTCCCGTTTTGAGGTCAGGTTACCTATGTCATCGGTAACAGTGTTCTCTGTGATATGTGCATGTGAGAGGGGTAACAATGGGAGTTTTAAAGGCTGTGTCATCATCATTTCGGCCTTTAGTTTGCGTGATATTTTCTACCCTTGCCTCACTCTAAATTTCTTTGTCATGCTTGGACTGATTTTTGTCAAGACAATCATGAATTCTGTCATGACTATGATGACTCTTTCCTTGACTTCCTGGTGTGCTTTGATGGCTGTCTTCCTCATCATCCTACTCTTCCTCCTCATCTTGCTACTCTTCCTCATCTCTTTTCTGTGTCTCTTCATCATTTTTCCCACTAATTTCATCTTTGTGGCTACCTTCGCTAACTTCATCATTTCAATCACTACTTTCTTCATTGCTACTTCCATCCTCTTCATCATTTTCTTCATTTCCATCATCTTCTTCGTCACTGCTCCCTCCTTGTCCATCATTATCCGTCTCAATTTCCTCCCTATTGTTTCCTCCTATTTGTTCTTCACTGGGGCTACTGTCATCCCCTTCACTTGGAAATTTAGGGGAGGAGGTAATAGGTGAAATTGTTTGTGGAGAAGGCACATGGGGAGATGATGGATGTGTGGAGGTAGATGGTTGTGAAGTGGAAGGCAAGTTCTGCTGGATGAAGGCCCGGGGGTCTGCAAACACATCATGTGAGATGAAGGTTTCCCAAGATATTCCTTGTTTCTCTAGCTAGTATAGGACAATAATTTTGATCAACGAGTGATGAAAAAGGCTTGGAATTTGGTGGTCATAGCTTTTCTTCTTGACAGTTGAGGCCATTTTATCAATGCTTCGAAAAAGGTAGTAAGGTAGGTTCATCATCTTAACCCTGGTAAAATGCATCAACAACCTTATATGATATGAGTAGATCCGAGAGTATCTCCCCTCACATGTGAAATAACTGATAATATGCCTCATCAATGCAGCATACCTCTCCAGTAAATGAGAAAAAGTGAAAACAACCTTACAATTTTGTTCATATCTGGGTTTCAAATAGGACCCATAGTAGCTCAACTCCAACTTCTTTTGTTTGAACCACACCTCACCAATGTATGGTATACCTGTTGCTTTGGAAATGATCTCAGATGGGAGCTCAAATTGTACTCCTGCCAAATTGACTTGATGGTTTTGCAAACTACAGGCGAATATTAATCTAGTTAAGTCTGCATGGCTGCTGACTTGCTTGACCTTCTCACAAAATCTATAGCACCCTACATCGTGGAAGCATGAAAGGATCATAGGAGATGAAGTGTGTGGAGTGGTGTCTAAGGGCTCAAATATTTTTGCTTTTCCTCCATGATGTTTTGGCTTGGTGGGAGTATGACTCTCATCACCACTGGTATGAGTATCTCCCTCTGACATGATGACTGGTCTAAAAATAGCAGTAGGACCTTTGAACTTTTCTTGAGGGTTTTTGTGCAAACTAAGTGCTTTTAGTAGATTTTAGGTCAACTTTTTTGCAAAAGGAAAACTACGGTGAAAATGATTTGTTAGAGCTTTCACTTGGGATTTAGAGGTTAGCCTACAGTCACCCAATATTATTTTTTCACTTAGAACCAAATTCACTTGCAAACCCTAACTCAAAACTAAGAAATTGATCTTTATATAGTCTAGGGTTTGATCTAGTTTGGACTATGGATGACTTCCTTGTCTTTAGAAAAAGGAGAGCTTAGGAGGAGAAATAATTTTACCAACCTTAGACTGTGCTTGCAGAAGTTTTGAAGCTGAAATTTTGGACTTTGGATCTTTTTGAGAAAATATGTAACAATGTGGCCAGAGCGCAATGCCTGTGCGTAGCGCTGGGAGGACTGGGCAATGCCTTGGGTGCCTCCGGTCTTTTCTGGGCCTGTGCGTAGCGTCGATTCGAGCCGTGAGCACGTAGTGCAGTGTATTTTTACACTACTTGCCTCCCTCCTGTGCGTAGTGCTGGAGGCCAGGTGCGTAGCGCTCGATAACTTTCACAATTCGGTCTAAAAACCAAAAATAATTCTCCTCAACGACTTTCTTCTCCTTGAAAATGGCAAATGATGCATGGGGAAGGTTCAAGTGACCTTTATATTTGATTTTGAAAAGAAAATTAAAAATATCAAACCCACTTTTGTAAAGTTAATGTGTCCTATCTTTTAGTGTGCTTTTGACTAATATTTGTTGTGAACACACTTTGACACTTTTTGGAAAAAATGTTTATTTATGCCTTTGTCATCTTTTGAAGAACAATATTTTTGGCATGGAAGCCCTTTGTTGGGAGCCTATCACTGAGATGCATAATCGAGGTTACACTTTTCCTTTTTAGGCCTGTTTTGACAATAACTTATGCCCAACGTTTTACTTTAAAAAACTTTGTTGTTGTTGTTTTTTTTTTTTTTTTTAACCCTTGGTAAAATGATCTTCTTTAAACTGATACTCTTTGTCCTTTCTCCTCTTAGTGCAAATGAAGAAATGCTATCTTTGGAAAAACCCTAAGGAGGAGGCTTCTGTCCTTGAAATCTCTAAGATGGTTCTTTGATTGTCACCACTGTTTTGTTAATCTACCAAACAAACCCTGATACTCTTTTACCTATAGGCCTGTTTCTCTTGTCTTGTTTGTGTCTGCCTCCTGGTGATGATTATATCTTATTACCTTGCCTCTTCTTATTGCTGGTGGCCACCTTGGCTATTCTTTGAAAAAAATGTGAACAAGGGCAGCTATCCCTTGCAGTGTTTGTGCTCTAGGCCAAGGAGGCTTTTCTTGAATGACTTTGGGTCAAAATGCTTGATTTTATTCCCCTTTGAATGCAACCTCTTCATGCAGGAAGGCATAAATTTTTGGGCACCAAATCGATCCTATGACTTAGTGAAACCTTATGTGACCTAATGGGGACCTTTGGACTTGGATTTTGGACAGATATTTAGACTTAGGGAGATAGGACCTGTGATAAGCTTAGTGTGTTTTGAAGACCTAGGATCTAGCATAATTGACTATCCAAAGGGTCTGTAGGGACAATCAGTGTCTGAGAATATTATGGAAGATACAACAAGGCTATTTGATTGGTAGGTTTGAATAGTATTAGGGAATCCCTTAGGTAAGCAAAACAAAGGATTTGGGCCAAAAGGCAAGACATTGTGAAAAATGGGTGACAATTGGGGTTAAAATAAATGGCTTGAGCCCATGATGGGTCTTCCAGGAGTAGTGGGCTAGTCATGACTAGATAGGAAGATGAAATAGTGAAAATTTTATCTCAGGATAATGAAGGCAGTGAGATTTCTAGAACTCACAATATTTATGAATTTTGTTTCTAGAAATCTAGGACCACTACTTAGTCATCTTCAGATAGTGAAAATTATGGATGACTAACAAAAACTATATTTTGGCCATGGAAATTAAGAGAGATCGGGCAAAGAGGAAGCTCCAATTAAACCAAAGGAAGTATGTCAAGACTATATTACAGAGGTTCAATATGCAGGATAGTAAACTGGTGAATGTTCCGATTCCTGTAGGTACAAAGATATCTACTGAACAGTCTCCCAAGACACAAGAAGAGGAGGAAGATATGCCCCATGTTCCTTATGTAAGTGCAGTGGGTAGCCTGATGTATGCAATGGTCTAGACCAGACATTGCACATGCAGTGGGAGTATTGATCAGGTTTATGTCAAACCCAGGGAAGGAGCATTGGACATTAGTGAAGCAGGTTTTTATATATTTACGTGGCACTAGTGATTATGGCTTGTGCTACCAGGGAAGACCGGGATAAGAAAGAGTGTTGGACATTCGTGGTTTTGTTGATGCAGACTGGGCTGGAGATCTGGACCAAAGAAGATCTACAAGTGGGTATGTGTTTATCCTTTTTGGATATGCAGTCAGTTGGATGAGTAAAAGACAGTCTGTAGTGGCTCTTTCAACTACAGAGGCAGAATACATGGCAGCCACTCATGCAAGAAAGGAAGCATTTTGGTTGCAGATATTGTGTTCAAGTATGGGGTTGGTGCACCAAGCTATAAGGATAAACTGTGATAGCCAAAGTTCAATTTTCTTAGTTAAGAACCCTTCTTATCATTAAAAGACAAAGCACATTGATGTTCAATATCACTTTGTGAGATATATGGTTAAAGCTAAAAGGGTGTTGCTGGTAAAGGTGGACACTATGAAGAATGTTGCAGATGCATTGACAAAGTTTGTGAGCACTCAGAAGTTCTCTTGGTGTAGAGAAACAATGGGTGTTGCAAAGCTGGGCTAATGACTCAGCTCTCTTGTGGCCCCCTATAGAAAGAAAAAAAATGTGGGAGAATGTTGGGTTTGTGTTATATTCTTTCCATGACTAATCACACGCAGGGGGGGTGACAGGGGGAAAATAGCCCCCCTTGTACATTGTGTTGGGCGCAACGTCGGGGGGGTGAGAGGGGGGCAGTAGCCCCCCCTATCATAGTCTGGGGCAGCGCCCTAGAAATTTTTTTTTGGTCCTTATTTTTCGGTGGGCGGACTCGCCCATGGTTTTGTGCATGGGTTTGCACATGGTTCTGGGGCATGATGGTTTTTAGCCCCTGGTATTTTGTAGATCCGGTCAAGGGAACTACAGTTATGTTCTAATCCAGGGTTAATGGATTGGGGTTTATGTATGCTTTGGCATGTATATATATGTGTTGTAACACTAAAAGGAATATAATGAAAAATCAAGCTAGTCATCCCGATTTGGGATCCAGGGGAAAATATCTGTGTTTATCTGTTTTATGTTTTATGCTCTCGCTACTGTTTATTTTCTGTCTTTAAGATTCTTTTGCAGATAATTTATGTACAAGGTTAAAACCTACACATTCAAAAACATAATCCTTGACCATAGTGAAAATTAAGCACCTACACTAGGTGGGGCCCACACAAGCTATTTTTAGGTGGAGGTCTATTTATAGATGCATGAGCAAATTCTATTTATAGATGATGTCTATTTATAGATGTATGAGAAAAGTATATTTATAGATGATGGTCTATTTATAGATGTATGCGCAAGTTCTATTTATAGATTGCATGTCTATTTATACATGCATGTCGACTATTATTATCCCTTAATAATAGTTGGAAAATAAAATAGAATCTATTCTCAATGAGAACTTGAAAATAGTTAACTGAAGTGGTAAATTAGTTAGCTAAGTGAATTTCAAGTTAAGAAGTTGGTTGGTGGGACATGCAGAGTAACTTGAGTTGTAACGGAGTGAGTCTAGTTGTAACAGAGTTGGAAGTGTAGTGGTGCATTAGTTAATGCAAGTTGTAAATAAATTTAACTTACTTAAGTGAGCTAAAGTACGTTGTGCTAGTTGTAACTGTAGATACACTAGTGATATATTAAGTGAATTAAATATTAATTAATTCACATGTAGTGATCTCACATGAAACTGATGTTTTTACTATTATTAACTGCATGCATGTCAAATCCAGTGGAGACCCAGTTGAGATGTAGGTGAAAGGGACAAATTGACTATCAGTTGTGACATTATTGGTTGCACATGCAACCACACACACATTGGATGTACCTATGAGTATTGCGCAGTGGAGGCAGGCAAGGATCAATCATTCAAAACTTCTTGACCATCAGGGATTGCGCAGTGGAGGCAAGCTATCTAGATTGCGCAGTGGAGGCAAGCTATCTAGAGGCAGTAAATTGGCACATGAATTTGCCAATTTTTGTATGACATTGTGAGACGATTGTATATTGTACTGAGAGCTCTTGGATTATAATTTTGTATGATATTTTTTCAAGATCCATGATATATACACAATATATGATAATGGGTTTTTAGCTTTATGCTTTCCTAGTAAAAACATATGTGTTATGTGTGATTGATCTTTCTTCTTGATATTGCAATTGGCGATTGTGTTTTAAATTATGCAATATTTTTTGTAAAAGTGATTTTGTATTCAACAGTGGCATATAATTGCTAGATCAGGAGAATCCAGGAAATACATAATTTGTATTAAAATTTCTACATGGTATCAGAGCTGTGTTATAATTTTTCTACATGGTATAAGAGCAGGAATTTTTTGGGTGCGTGATTTTGTAGAGAATATCTAAAAATTTTGATGCAAAATTTTCTAAAAAATATAGAATATTTGGATTCCTTGCAAAACAATACCCAAATTGAAAAAAACAATCGGTCAAATTAGAGCTCGCATGAGGGAGATATCGTCGATTTAAAATCAGCTCTTTTTGTTAGAAAATTTTGTGATGGCGGGACAATTACAATGTGTGTGAGTTGGAAAAGGAAAGGTGTTCCTTAAACACAAAGCCATGGGACAAGCCAAGAAGATTGGGATTTGAGTTAAGAATCTCTATAGACTTGATGTAGATGTGATTTCTACGGAGCTTCCTACCATTTGGCAAGTGTGAGAAATCCGTGCAATTGTCCCTTGAAAGGGAGCTAGATTTGCATGCAGGAAAGAGTGAACCTAGGGATGTGGAGCAGCCACAAGATGGGGATCATGGAGTGGGAGCTACCACTCATGCAAGGAAATTTCATGCCAGATGGGCAGAGGGAGTGCATGCAGCTATACCACTAGGTGATAGGTGGGGCAACATGCATGGATAATCCCAAGAAGAAATTTTTGGGCATGATTCATTGAGAGGGTGTGGATCTCATGAATTGAACCTGACTATGAGGACCCCTCAGAGTATCAGTAGAAATATCAGTTGGATTGATGCAATCAGATGTTGTGAGGACATGAAATCAAAGTGACAATGTCGGATACTGGAGCGCAGATCAGATTTGGTAGCAAGTGTAGAGTGCATGGATGCAGGTGTCAGCACCGCAGTGGTTCCTAAATACATGTGCAGTAACTAAGTACAAGTTAGAAGACTTTGATAATAGATGTATTATATTGATTTAGTTGTTTGGAGGCTATTCAGTTTTGAAAGTGTTGCATGCTATAGTTTCTTGTGCAAGAAATACTAGAGAAGTGTTGCATGCAAAGGTTGCAGGGCACATGCATGGAGTTGCATGGCGCATGCAAAGACATTCCTTTCTTGTTGAGAGGGAGTGTTGAAGGTTGCAACAAGAAACATTGAAATTGGCATTTGGAAACATAATCCTTGATCCTAGTGAAAATTAAGCACCTACACTAGGTGGGGCCCACACAGACTATTTTTAGGTGGAGGTCTATTTATAGATGCATGAGAAAATTATTTTTATAGATGATTTCTATTTATAGATGGATGAGAAAATTCTATTCATAGATGATGGTCTATTTATTTATGTATGTGCAAGTTCTATTTATAGATCGCATTTCTACTTATAGATGCATGTCGACTAATATTATCCCTTAATAATAGTTGGAAAATAAACTACAATATATTCTCAATGAGAACTTGAAAATAGCTAAGTGAATTCCGAGTTAAGAGGTTGGTTGGTGGGACATTCAGAGTGACTTGAGTTATTTTTGGCCACCTATAAAATTTGTCATATCAAATGGTGGCTAAATCATTTTTGAAGCCTTCAAGAAACAAGTTTTATGGCAAAATTATTAGTTCTTGAAGTCTTGTGAAGGCATATTTTCTTTTGATTAAATCTTCACTGCTATTCCCCTCTTAAAAACTTTGAAATTCTACTGTTGACATGAAGAAAAGACTGTTGCAAAACTCTATTTTTCCCCTCCCTTCACTCAAAATTAACATTAATTTTATTCCCTTTATTCCCCATGAAATTCCTCCATTTTTCATTTTTTCCCTTCTTCCCTTCATCAAAATCCCTTTTATAAGGTTTGAAACTCACTTTTGGACCTTACCGAAACCCCCAAATCCATCAAAAAACCTTGAAAATTTCATAAAAAATAAGATTTTTGACTATAGGCTTAAGCCCCTTTGGGTTAAGTCCTAAACCACTTCCCCACATATGCCCATGCCCTAGCACCAGATGCTAGACCCATCAAGCGCTTATTGCATCGGAACAAATCGAAGCGTGCAAGTCTATTTATTATGTTAAGACCTCCAATGCGATTGGCACTTTTTATATAAACCCCTGACCCCATTGCCGCTTTATATAACCTCAGAGCTTGTAATTGGGCACTAAAATTTGTGAATAAACCATCCCCAATTTTATTTTTCCTTTGTAAAAGATAAAAACACCTTTTTCTTATGTTTTTAACTAAACGCACCAGTGTCATGTTTTTAATGAAAAGAACCATTGAACTTTTCCCAATCAAACGGTCAACAGGATCTCACATCGAAGATTTTCTAAATGGGTAGATTGAAAAGGCCTCCACCATTGTTCTGATGTGATTGGCCCTTTATATGTTTAAACCTCGGTTCTTTTAACCTTTCACATATACCCTGAGGCCCCGCAATCGGGTGCCAAACTTTATATATAACCCACCTCCGAAGTCGTTAAACCTTTGTTTTTCATTAAAATTTGGGTTTTCATGTGTTATAAAGGGTTTTTGTCGGTTCATGTTTTTAAACGAATCCTGACCATTGATCTTGAACCAATCAATGATCGGGAGAATCTTGCATCAGAGATTTTACTGGGCGCATTGTAATATTTTATAGCTCCCCCTCCAATTGGCCACTCCTCTGATTCATCCTCCACATACAATTGCTTCGGCACCTGCTTAACCTTTGCCCTCGCTGATCGCAATCCTCCGATTGCATCTGCGCCGTCCACGTGTCAAGATCCGACGGTCCAGATCACACCCCTTGACCTTTGTTAAAATCATACACCCCGCTTTATAATGTTCCTTGGCCACATCTTAGCCGTTGATCTCTACAGGTCAATGGCCCATATTGACCCTTTCTCCGCCTCATTTATTTTTCCATTTATCCCCAAATTCAATCTCCACCATTGATCCTATACATCTAATGGTTCGTAATAATCCCGATAGGTTTGACTCCTGTGGGTCCTGCCTACCTTCATATTTGATCTCGACCGTCCAATCTTAGATCTAGCGGCTCATATTAAAACCATATTTATTTTTCCCCGCCTCATTTCACCCGTGCATCTTATCAATATTGCGCTCACTCTCCACCGTTCGATCTGAGGACCCAGATCTAATGGTTGACGTGCGTTTTCGTGTAAATTCAAGCGCGAAGGTTAACTCCCCAAGAGCTACGTGATATGGGCGGTATTGTAATGCTACGTGTCACCTTCTAATGCATATCATTTTTGAAAAGGTGAAACCACTTTCCTCCCATTTTGCTGCGCGATACTGCTGATTTCTCCACCAGAAATTGCTTTCCCTTGTTTCCATTGTGTTTCATCGTGTGCAACCTCCACCATTGATCTTTGCAGATCAACGGTCCCAATTTGATTACATTTTTTTCTATCGCCCTCCACCATTCACCAAGGGATTTCACGATCAACCACAACCATTGATCTCTGAGGCATATCTGATCTAACAGTTCAGGGCCATCCATGAAACCCCAATTTTCCTTCATGCCTTTTTCATTGTTGATTAAGGTTTTAACCCCATTTATTTGCATTTTCCACCATTTTCATAATATATGTGACCCCTTTGCATTATATTATTACATTTTCTCCCGACCGTTGATATCTGCAAGATCAATGGCCCTAACTTAATCTCTGCACCATTCACTCCACCGCTTTCATTTTTTTGACCTCCGCGAACAATCTCCACCATTGGATGCCTTCATCCAACGATCACTATCCAAACTCGAGCCTCTGAAGCAGTTTTACCAAATATGTAGTATTTCTTAATTGTTTCTTGGTTTTATGTAGGTGTTAAAGGATTTCCAATTATTTTAAAGGAAAAAAAAAGTCAGGGATGCTGATCCTCCAGGTTTTCATTCATAAAAGAGTATCCATCTACAAGGTTTCATGCCACGTTTCATCAGTGCATCATGAGCACTGATGCCATAAGAACCCTCTGCGCACCTGCACATCAACAAGACACAGTGAAAATTAAAATAAATAGAGAGTATCAGTGTTGAAGATCAAATCAAACCAGAGATGAAGAATTGAAAGTTGAATCACAAATTGGCTGGATTACGGCTAAGACTGACAATCAAAAGCCTAATCCACTAAATTAAACACAGTTCAAGAACATAAGATAGGAATTAGGCCTGATTAAGCCTAACACTCAGAATCAGATCAAATTAACCATGTTTAAGGAGAAATCAAAAATATCTATCAGACCGAGAATGCCTCCACTGCCACATCAGAGGCAAATTAATTCCTCTCAGCTACTAAAATCCACCTGTAGCCTCAAAACATTTAAACAGAGGGCCAAGTAATGACCAAGAACAGAGGATATTTTCCTCAATACAGCCGAGCAGTTATCCCAAGCCAAACAGAGTTATTGCAAAGATGACACAGTGCCTTAAAGTCAACAATTGCTTCCCAACAAGCTTAAAATTTAATATAAACCAATTAATACAGAGAAAATATCTGTAAACTTCTCCATTGAGCCCCTCAAAGGTTGAGAAGAATTAAAATGTATTAATTGAGCCTGTAGATCTTTTCTATCATTCGAACTCCTCATTTCTCTATAAAATCTTCTTAAGGAGCTCATTGTAAAGGTTGGATTTGGGTTGGTTGTATAACTTTGAAATATAATTGTGCTCAAAACGTCTACTTGTAAATAGTGTTCAAAGGCTCTTGAAGCTCTATTTGTGACTAAATAAGTTAGGCTGAGAAGTGAAGATGATTGCTGAACTGAAACATTGGACTTGAAGATTGTAACTGGTTTGACATCAATACACAAGATGTTTCTTGGGATCTTGGTCTATATCACTAGTGAAGTGATTCTTTCTTTGTTATTTTTTTTCCTCTCAAGTATGCCATTTTGTCCATTATTCTCTGATAAAGAACAGCAAGAATAGAGTTAGGATTTACTGTTTAAAGTACCCTTCTATGACTGATAAGATTTATCTCAATGTTTTCCTCTAAATTGTTTATTTAAGAATGATTCAATACAATTTTTAAGCAGTTAGGAATGATGGCGTTCCCTCATCCTACTATTTTCTTTAAAAATTGTTCTTGAATGCTATTTTCATTATTTTCTTAGTAAAGATAGACTAGAAAAGTGCTGGTGTGCCTTGTTTTCTAGTTTCTCTCTCCCAAGGTAACTCTGAAAGTTTCCCTAAGTGTATGCTGAAAGCAGACTAGATTTAAAAGTATTTTATCTAATCTTAGGCTACACTTTGTTTATCTTATGTATTTTCATCCTTTCTGAAAGTAATTATGCAGATTATTGGATTGTTTGTCTATTTATTCAGCTTTAATACGTACTTGTCTAAGAAGGTTTATGGTGAGCCCTGCCCTTTGGTTAGTTATATACAGTTACTTAAAAGGCTTTTCTTGTTTGGACAGACTGTTAAATCCTGTTGGAAATTAGTGTCTGTTTCCACCCTTTCAACACTTTTATTGTTTCCATTCCATCACTTAATCTCAAAGATCTTGTGATATAGATGGCTTTCCCCTTGGACCAATCTTCAAAATTGTTGCACAATTAAAGCCCTTTTATGACTCCATAGCCAAATGGACTAAAAACTAGCGTTATATCTATCTTTTTAGCCAAAACTTGTTCTGATTTCTTGCAACTTCACACCTTTGAAACTCTTTCCATTTAGGACTTTCCACTCAACTAATAATCATGCTCAACCATCCAAAAAAAAAAAAACCCCTTGCTCTTAATAACTAGCCTAATATCATACCCAAAATCTTTAAAGATAAATCAATCTTTTCACTTATTGGAGAGATCCCTCTCTGGATTCAAGAGGGCTAGATCCTAGAATCCCAAAGTGTTTCAAGTGTTCTCTCCGCAGTTCTGGTCTCACCAATCTACTGGAATTATGGGGAACTAACATTTCTGGCGACTCCGCTAGGGACTTCTGAGTGATTTTCATCTTACGGTAATCATAGGATATCAGTAATCCCTTTGTTTCAAGAATATTTGGTATATTTTCCAGCTGAGCCACCAACAACTAACATTTCTGGCAACTCCGCTGGGGATTTCTGAGTTCCTAATTACTTACCAAGCTTTTATAGACTCATTAGTCTTCCAAACAACCATAAAAACTCAGAAGAAACCCAAAAACATTTTAGATTGGTACATGGTGGTGGACCATAAAACATTTTACCTCCAAAAGAGCTAAAAAATTCCACCTGGTGACTCCACACTCTGAAACTCCCAAAAGACCAAATGGCTCCACTGGTAGAGGACCTTGAACTGATTGAACAGACACAGTGACCTCTTTTTCTAATTTACAAACATGGTTTAGATACAGACCCAGAAGACAAACATATGGTCATGATGGAAAAGTTGATGTACATGCTTGGAAAGAGAGTGGATAGGTTTATGGCTAATCTAAACATTGGTGATCCAGAGCAACATATACCTTTCCCTCAGCAAGTGCAAACTCTATCACTACAAGACATGTATGATGAAAAAGATTGTAAAGAAAATAATCAAGAAAAATTTCTAATCATGATGGAAAAAATGATGTACATGATTGGAAAGAGAATGGATAGGTTGATGGCTAATATGAATATTGATGATTTAGAGTAACCTATGCTTTTCCTTGGTCAAACACAAGCCCAATCACCTCAAGACCAAGATAGTGACCAAGATATGTATTATGATCAACACATTATAGGAGATGATGAGAAAATTTACGAAGGAAGCAATAAAGAAGGTTGTCAAGAAAGTTATGATTATCTTCCTATGTCTTGTACAATGCTGATAAGAGATCTTCATGACCAAAATGAAAAAACATATAGTGAGCAGTGCTTTGATGAAACGACTAGCTACTTTCAAAATGCAGAATCTGATGTAGGAGGAGAAACAGTTCATATAGAGACTTCCCCTAAAGTCTACAACCCATATCAGATTACACATGAAGAGTGGCATCTTGAAAATGTAGGAAAAACAACTCATGAACCTTATACGCAAAATGAATATCATAATAAACATGAGGAGGTTTTTACACAAGAAAATCAGGAAACAACAGAAAATCCTCAAAGGTTCCCTGCAAGCACAAGTGAAGTTCCTGTATAAGAGGCTCAAGAAGACATCAGGCCTCAAAATTAGCCAACACAAGAGAAAGAGGATGGCCATACCTATGTTCCAAGCAAAAAGAAAAATCCTTCTCTCTTGACAGAGGAAGATATTGATATAGTATTGAACAGAATGCCAGCCTTTAAACCTTCATCTGAACCAAATGCTTCTGCTCATCTACCTACTCCATCTTGTTGTCTTGATACAAAAAATAAACTTGCAGATCGACTAAAAAAAGAGAAAACTGATAACCTAATATTTTTGATTGATGAAATTGTTTATTATGATAATTTTCCAAATTTTAATCAATTTGATGATGATGATGAGTTTCAGGCAGAAACTAATCACGCAGGGAAACTAGTGTTTGATTGGTGTTATGAGTTTCACCATCATCATCTTGAAAGAATAAATCACCCATTTCAATCCATCACAAATGGCTTTCACATAATTGGGAATCAATAGCCTTTTAACTCAAGGGGTGAAGAGAAGAGAAATGAAGAAATTTTTGAGCAAGTCGAAACCAAGGAGCCTTCTATTGAAAAAGAGAAAACCTTTGAAGACACCCTTGCTCAAGAATATAATAACCTCTTCACAGAGTCCGGTCCACTGAATTCAAGCATACCAGGGCTACAAGAGGACGACACTGCCAAATATGACGAATCCTCCAGTTCAGATGATGAGGAATATGAAGGAGAAAAACAAATAGAAGATTATCCTACTGAGGATATAACAACTTCTCAAGAAGAAAATTCTCCCATCACTGATATTAATCTGCCATTCAAAAAACCTGAATTTATATCTGAAACAAGCTTACATTTAGAGAAAGAAGAAATTTCATTACTTTTTGTTTTGCAGGTCAAGAATGATCATGCTTCCAAACAACGTTCTAAAGAGTTAGTCCTCAAAGCTGAAGTCTTGGAAGTAGACAATCTACCAGATATGGAGAGCCAAAAAGAAAAGAATCTTCATCTTTTCTGTATTGATCCTTTGGAAGACTGTGTGCAAGTCCCAACTGGCTCAAATTATCAAGCATGGATCCTTTGTAAGAGCCAAAGACATGAAAAGATGTCACCTTCTGTGATAATCCTGGTTTTGAAGATTAATCTTCAAAATGTATTACGGATACCCCTGACAAGTAGCCAGAGTTTCTTCTTCTTTTTAACACTACTCAACTAGCTACATTGGCACTTTTGTATCATATGAGAATGTAAATATTCCAAGATATATTAGGTTATATAGGAATGTCAATAAAGCTTAGTTTTGAGCAATTATATAGTTTTTGATTTTTGTCTCCGAAAAAAAATTAAAAATACAAAAATAGTAAAAGAAAGAAAAGAGGGCAGAATGTAAAAAACAAGAAAGGTACAACCCATACCAAAAAAGAGAGATAAAGTTTGAAAGTGTGCAAGCTCAAATGCCACTCCTGAAAAACACACTTCTAATTAGTCATATAGCCTAATCATGACTAATTAGTTTTAAATTTACTGCTGATAGGTTAGTGAATACGATTTGCCAAACAACTTAATCTTGGCTTGTTAGTTAGGAAGATTAGGATAGAAATTAAAGGTTCAAACAAGCTCAAAATCTGAACCTTAGTTTTCAAAAGAAAGAATGACTCCAATCTGTTTAAAACTGTGAGTCAAAAACAGAAGTAGACTGGTTCTAATAAACTCAAAATCTGAACTAGAGAACAAGGAAAATACAGCTCAAATGGAAATAAAAAACAGAGCTGAAGAAAAGAGAAGGCCATGCTTAAAAACTTTTAGATCTTAAGCCTTCCATTTTGATTTAATTTTCTGCAAAATAATATCTATGTGAAACTTGTTTTTTATGCCATAGATCAGCAACAAGTTAGATTGTTCAATCCTGACTTGTATGCTTTTAACTTTCTGTTTTAGAAGTTAGAGAATAAAAATCTATTAGACTATTTAATCCTAACAGATAGTAGATTAGGTAGAGAAGTTTATAAACTCAATTGTTTAATCCAAGTTCATGGAGAAATAAGAAGTAGATTTAGATTAGTTTGTTGCTTTCAAAAAGAATAAAATGTTGTAAAATATTCTGCCAATCCAAGTGCACTCTGAAAGAATAAAAAATGTTAGATCAGTAGCATTGGGTAGGTAGAAAGCTTGTGTTGATGAAGTTCCATTGATTTCCATGGCTGCTAACATTTTCAAAACAGAATAATATCATTCAAGTGAAGAAATTTGCATCCAAATGGATGAGGCATTGATCATCCCCCCAGAGAATGCAAGTCTGAAGTTCTTGATGCCTTCAAGAAGGCACCATCCCCATGTGGAGCCACTATTAGCCACCTATAAAATTTGTCTTATAAAATGGTGGCTAAATCATTTTTGAAGCCTTCAAGAAACAAGTTTTATGGAAAAATTGTTAGTTCTTGAAGTCTTGTGAAGGCATCTTTTCTTTTGATTAAATCTTCACTACTGTTCCCCTCTTCAAAACTCTGAAATTCTGCTGTTGACATGAAGAAAATACTGCTGCAAAACTCCATTTTTCCCCTCCCTCAACTCAAAATTAACCTTCATTGTATACCCTTTATTCCCCATGAAATTCCTCCATTTTTCATTTGTTCCCCTCTTCCCTTCATCAAAATCCATTTTATAAGGTTTGAAACTCACTTTTGGACCTTACCGTAACCCCCAAATCCATCAAAAAACCTTGAAAATTTCATAAAAAATAAACTTTTTTGACTATAGGCTTAAGCCCCTTTGGACTAAGTCCTAAACCACTTCCCCACATATGCCCACGCCCTAGGACCAGGCGCTAGACCCATCGAGCACTTATCGCATCGGAACAAATCGGAGCACACAAGTCTATTTATTATGTTAAGACCTCCGATGCGATTGGCCCTTTTTATATAAACCACCGACCCCATTGCCGCTTTATATAACCTCAGAGCCCACAATTGGGTGCTAAAATTTGTAAATAAACCATCCCTGATTTGATTTTTCCTTTGTAAAACATAAAAACCCCTTTTCTTATGTTTTTAACTAAACGCGCCGGTGTCATGTTTTTAATGAAAAGAACCATTGATATTTTCTCAATCAAATGCTCAACAGGATCTCGCATCGGAGATTTTCTAAATGGGTAGATTTAAAATTCCTGCACCATTGTTCCGATGCGATTGGCCCTTTATATGTTTAAACCCTGGTTCTTTTAACCTTTCGCATATACCTTGAGGCCCCGCAATTGAGCGCCAAACCTTATATATAACCTACCTCCAAAGCCATTAAACCTTTGTTTTTCATTAAAATTTGGGTTTTCATGTGTTATAAAGGGTTTCCGTTGGTTCATGTTTTTGAACGAATCCCGACTGTTGATCTTGAACCAATCAACAATCAAGAGAATCTCGCATCGGAGATTTTATTGGGCGCATTGTAATATTTTATTGCTCCCCCTCTGATTCATCCTCCACCATCGATCTGATCTGCAGATCGATGACTCATAGACAATTTCTTCGGCACCCACCTCACCTTTGCCCCCACCGATTGCATCTAGGCCGTCCACATGTCAAGATTCGATGGTCCGGATCGTACCCCTCGACCTTTATTAAAATCATACACCCCACTTTATAATGTTCCTCGGCCACATCTCAGCCGTTGATATCTTCAAATCAATGGCCCATATTGACCCTTTCTCCACCTCGTTTATTTTTCCATTTATCCCCAGATTCAATATCCACCATTGATCCTGTACATCTAACGGTTCATAATAATCCTGACAGGCCTGACTCCTGTGGGTCCTGCCTACCTTTATATTTGATCTCGGCCGTCCAATATTAGATCTAGTGGCTCAGATTAAAACCATCTTTTTTTGTCCCCACCTCGTTTTGCCCGCACATCTTATCAATATCACGCTCACTCCCCACCGTTCGATCTGAGGACCCAGATCTAACGGTTGACGCGCGTTTTCACGTAAATTCAAGTGTGAAGGTTAATTCCCCAAGAGCTACGTGATATGGGCGGTATTGTAATGCTACATGTCACCTTCTAACGCATATCGCGTTCGAAAAGGTGAAACCACTTTCCTCCCATTTTGCTACGCGATACTATCGGTTTCTCCACCCGAAACTTATTTCCCTTGTTTCCATTGTGTTTCATCACGTGCAACCTCCCCTGTTGATCTCTGCAAATCAATGGTCCCAATTTGATTATGCATTGCTCTATCACCCTCCGCCATTCACCAAGGGATTTCACAATCAACCACAACTGTTGATCTCTGAGGCATATCTAATCTAACGGTTCAGGACCATCTGCGAAACCCCAATTTTCCTTCGTGCCTTTTTCATTGCTGATTAAGGCTTTAACCCCATTTCTTTACATTTTCAGTCATTTTCACAATATATGTGACCCATTCGCATTATATTATTACATTTCCTCCCGACTGTTGATCTCTTTAAGATCAATGGCCCTAACTTAATCTCTAAACCGTTCACTCCACCGCTTTCCTTTTTTTGACCCTCTGTGAACAATCTTCACCATTGGATGCCTTCATCCAATGGTCACTATCCAAACCTGAGCCTCTGAAGCAGTTTTACCAAATACGGAGGATTTCTTAATTGTTTCTTGGTTTTATGCAGGTTTTAAAGGATTTCCAATTATTTTAAAGGAAAAAAAAAAGCCGGGGATGACGATCCTCCAAGCTTTCATTCATAAAAGAGTATCCATTGACAAGGTTTCATACAACATTTCATCAGTGCATCATGAGCACTGATGCCATAAGAACCCTCTGCACACTTGCACATCAACAAGACACAGTGAAAATTAAAATAAACAGAGAGTATCAGTGTTGAAGATCAAATCAAACCAGAGATGAAGAATTGAAGGTTGAATCACAAATTGGCTGGATTATAGCTAAGACTGACAATCAAAAGCCTAATCCACTAAATTAAACACAGTTCAAGAACATAAGATAGGATTTAGGCCTGATTAAGCCTAACACTCAGAATCAGATCAAATTAACCGTGTTTAAGGAGAAATCAAAAATATCTATCAGACCGAGAACGCCTCCACTGCCACATCAGAGGCCAATTAATTCCTCTCAGCTACTAAAATCCACCTGTAGCCTCATAGCATTCAAACAGAGGGTCAAGTAATGACTAAGAACAGAGGATATTTTCCTCAATATAGCCGAGCAGTTATTCCAAGCCAAACAGAGTTATTGCAAAGATGACACAGAGCCTTAAAGTCAACAAAAGCTTCCCAACAAGCTTAAAATTTAATATAAACCAATTAATACAGAGGAAATATCTGTAAAATTCTCCATTGAGCCCCTCAAAGGTTGAGAAGCATTAAAATGTATTAATTTAGCTTGTAGATATTTTCTATCATTCGACCTCCTCATTTCTCTATAAAATCTTCTTCTGGAGCTCATTGTAAAGGGTTGGATTTGGGTTGGTCGTAGAACTTTGAAATATACTTGTGCTCGAAACTTATACTTGTAAATATTGTTCAAAGGCTCTTGAAGCTCTATTTGTGACTAAATAAGTTAGGCTGAGAAGTGAAGATGATTGCTGAACTGAAACATCGGACTTGAAGATTGTAACTAGTTTGACATCAATACACAAGCTGTTTCTTGGGATCCTGGTCTATATCACTGGTGAAATGCTTCTTTCTTTGTTATTGGTTTTCCTCTCATGTATGCCATTTTTTCCATTATTCTCTGATAAAGAAAAACAAGCATAGAGTTAGGATTTACTGTTTACAGTACCCTTCTCTGACTGATAAGCTTTATCTCAATGTTTTCCTCTAAATTTTTTATTTAAGAATGATTCAATATATTTTAAGCAGTTAGGAATGATGGCGTTCCCTCGTCCTAATGTTTTCTTTAAACATTGTTCTTGAATGTTATTTTCATTATTTTCTTAGTAAAGATAGACTAGAAAAGTGATGGTGTGCCCTGTTTTCTAACTTCTCTCTCCAAAGGTAATTCTGAAAGTTTCCCTAAGTGTATGCTGAAAGCAGACTAGATTTAAAATTATTTTATCTGATCTTAGGCTACACTTTGTTTATCTTATGTGTTTTCATCCTTTCTGAAAGTAATTATGTGGATTACTGGATTGTTTTTCTATTGAGTTAGCTTTAATACGAACTTGTCTAAGGAGGTTTATGGCAAGCCCTGCCCTTTGGTCAGTTATAAACAATTACTTAAAAGGATTTTCTTTTTTGGACAGACTGTTAAATCCTATTGGAAATTAGTGTCTGTTTCCACCCTTTCAACACTTTTATTGTTTCCATTCCATCATTTAATCTCAAATATCCTGTGATATAGATGACTTTCCCCTTGGACCACTCTTGAAATTGTTGCACAATTAAAGCCCTTTTATGACTCCATAGCCCAATGGACTAAAAACAAACGTTATATCTATCTTTTTAGCCAAAATTTGTTTTGATTTCTTGCAACTTCACACATTTGAAAATATTTCGATTTAGGAATTTCCACTCAACTAATAATCATGCTCAACCATCCAAAACAAAACAACACCCTCGCTCTTAATAACTATCCTAATATCATACCCAAAAGCTTTAAAGATAAATCAATCTTTTCACTTATTGGAGAGATCCCTCTCTAGATTCAAGATGGCTAGATCCTAGAAGCCAAAAGTGGTTCAAGTGTTCTCCCCACAGTTCTGGTCTCACCAATCGACTGGAATTACGGGGAACTAATAGTTGTAACAGAGTGATTCTGGTTGTAATAGAGTTGGAAGTGCAGTTGTGCATTAGTTAATGCAAGTTGTAAATCAGTTTAACTCAGTTAAGTGAGTTAAAGTCAATTGTACTAGTTGTAACTACAGATACACTAGTGAGAGATCAAGTGAATTAAATATTAATTATTTCACATGTAGTGATCCCACATGCAACTGATTTTTTTACTATTATTAACTGCATGCATGTCAGATCTAGTGGAGACCTAGTTGAGATGTAGGTGAAAGGGACAGATTGACTATCAATTGTGACATTATCGGTTGCACATGAAACCACACACACATTGGATGTGCTTATGATTATTGCATATTCATGGCAGGAAAGGATCAATCATTCCAAGCTTCTTGACCATCAGGGATTGTGCAATGGAGGCAGGTTGTCTAGAGGCAGTAAATTAGCACATGAATTTGCCAACTTCTGTATGACAACGTGAGATGATTGTATATTGTAGTGAGAGCTCTTGGATTAGAGTTTTGTATGAGATTGTTTTATGATCCATGATATATACATAATATATGATAGTGGGGTTTTTAGCTTTATGCTTTCATGGTAAAAACATCTGTGGTATGTGTGATTGATCTTTCTTCTTGATATTTCAATTGGCGATTGTATTTTAAATTCCACAAGTTTTTTTGTAGAAGCGATTTTGTATTTAACAATGGCATATAATTGTTAGATTAGGAGAATCCAGGAAATACATAATTTGTATTAAAATTTCTACAATTGTCGAAAGGGCCGATAATTGGAGGGTTTGTTGGTTGTATGATAAACTCTGAACCTGGGTGAGGACCCCTCAAGCCAACAAATGGTTCTGTTTCTTGCACTAGCATCATTTTAAGGGATATTTGATGTTGTGGAACCCTTTGTGAAATGAATTGAAATATTTTTTGGATAGAAAGGTCCTCAAATTCACACTCCAAGAGAATCGAAGTACTAAGCTATATGACGAAAAGTGCGTATAGAAATACATCTATACAAAAGTTCATGTGATATTCTTTTTCTCCTTTACAAATGAGTTGCAGGAGTGACTACCACGCTTAAGTGAATTCAATACATGTTTGAAGGATGACGCAGTCAATGAGTGGACTCCTGAATTGATTTAGCAAGTAGAGAAGTTAGATAATAATATCACCCGTGCAGTAGATCATTGGATCGATTGCCTCTTAGGTATATTTGAGATAGAATTTTCCATCAATCAATTTTTATCCTATTTTGAAGCAGAAAGAAGGTTTTTCAAAGGCCCTAGAGGTAAGTTCATGCACTCTCTGAAGTTATTGCTGAAAATGCTATTATGTGAATGTAATATTCTCAAATGGGAAAGCTCAGCAATGCATGCCAAAATAACATATTTTTCATAAATATATGCAATGAAACTAAAATTCATCTCATGGATCCATTAAATCTGATATTATAGTAACTAGATCTGAAAGGAAATTAGAAACAAATCACTATTGCATAGTTAAACAGACCTCCCATGCCATAAATAGCTCAAAATCATGCAAAAATAGGGACTGCAACCATGTGTGAAAGTTGGAATACCATGACAGCATTATTTTATTACCTTTACAACAACAATAGGTTTTACATCAGATCTAGAGCAAGTATGTGGAAAAATTTTTAGATTTATAGCAGATCCATGCACTATACAAGCTCTTTTATCAATCCCCCTCGGGATTTTCAGCAAAACACCATGTATAAAGTGTAGATATGAGATCTAAGACTATAGATATATGGAAATATTTGGATCTGGAAAGTGGATCTGATCTGATATAGACAAGAAAATGATCTCCTCCAACATATCCCCAAAGTGAAGAGCAGATCTCCAACACTCAGAAAATTAGCTCTTCGAATGGTGCACTAAATCACCCTGCAGCAGCTCCTTCATAAATTACACAAATCTGGACTTCTTCTGCATTGTAGGGGACAAAATAATATTGGCATACAAACAAGATATGAAAATGAAGCTCAATACCTTCAATATTGTCCTTCCAATGGATTAGAACAGTCGTCCACTGAAAAGAAGCATTGAAATGGACTAGATCTGAAGATTTAATCTTCACTTGTTGCAGCTTACTGAAACAGAAAAACCCTCAATAGGATCTGTGCTGTCAAAGGAAGATGAAGCTTTGCCTCAAGCCAGATAGTGGACAATATGGTGCAAGACCCCTCCAAGAGCTCCTCAAGGAAAGAGAAGGAATTCCTAAACAAGAAGACCTTGTGCTAAACAACACTTTATCTCAGCTAAACAACTAGAGAAAGAAATATGTCTAAACAGACCATATACTCAAAAAATCATAATCATAAGCTAAACCCATATGGCTTCCATACTCCTCCTTATAAACAATGTGAGCCTTCTCACCTTTGGTCCCACTCATTATGGTTTCCATCTTCATGCAATGAATCTCCCTCCAAAATTGCGTTGTCCCATCATCAATACCACTCCTCGATAACAACACTGATGGATTTGGTTAATCTTGACTAGATCTCCATGCAAAGTCTTCTTCCACACTCAAGGTGGCTTTATTATAACTATCTAAACATATTCATATTCCCACTGAGTTGTCTTCATTAATGTTCCACATCCTCCATATTAACTTTGTTGACTTGGTCAAACTTGACTTTGTCCACATGCATTGAGCCTTTGTTTACACATGGAGGTGGTTTTATCCAGTTATGAATATGATCCCTTTCCCATTAAGAGGGATTTTATTGCTGCTAAAAATATTTATGGGCCTCCCCACCCATTTATTTATCTAACTATGTGTTTGGAGAAAAATTAATATTCCAACTAGATGCATGCTAAGTTAGGAATATTACAGTGAATAGGGTTTTCTGTGTGAACATATTTCTTGAATGCCTTGAAGAGGCCCAACTATGCGTAGTGAAAAATTTTTCCTCGAAGATTTAGAAAAAATTATTTATCACCCTTTGAAGCCTAGATATGATAGTAAAGGTGAACCAGAAGCTAGTAGCTCTAGGGACTTTGAAGGAGAAATTTCATCACACCAGAAAACCTTGAGTTTGTTTCCAACCCCATCCACTCCACTTCTACACTCACATCACAGAACACCCACTCCACTGTGCTGTCCATCTCCACCTCCACCTCCCCTAGAAGAAGATATGGTCACATCAATGAAGTTACCTAATTTCAAAGGCATTGGGAATGAGGATATTGAACACTTTTGGTTTGTGACTAAGGCCCATGGCAAGCTCAACAAGTTAATAATAATGATATTAAGAAAGCGCAGCTGGCTACTGCTTTCCAATATCGTGCATTAGATTGGTACATCAAGTTGTTAGGACCCTATATTATACCTTTTTTATCATACATTTTGTTGTCATTCCACTCTTTTCCAGTCCATATTTAAAGCTTATATTATCACTTTCATTCATTCTTCCAAAGGTATATAACGTTCTTCTCTTTACTATATGTTTAACTTGTTTCACATGTAATTTTACAATACTTTCATATTTAACCATTAATCGAAAATATATAGTTGCTGAAATGGTTTAAAGATTGTAGTTAATTCATCATGGTTGTCTGAAGACTGCGTTGCTGAAACAGTCAACATAGTACGCAAATCCCGTTTCTGAAATAGCCCATGCTTTGTGATTCTGAAGCAGCATTTCAGGCATGACACCAACAAGAAGAGACAAGTAAGGGAGCTGTTACACTAGCCGTAACAATTGCACCTCGGAGCCAGTACCATCGTAACCATTGTAATAGCATTTTGCTATCGAAGAACAGAATATTCTATTTAGTATAGAATATCAGATCGGGTTAAGAATAGGATATTCTATGATGTAACCAATTGTGTAATAGATGTCTCCTCTTTAAAAAGAGGAGACATAAGCATTAAAGGGAATTACAGACTATGGAAGGTTCATTTTGAAAGAGACTTACAGAGAAGGACGTGAATCCTTTGTAATATGTTACTTTTGACAGATGAATAAAATCTTGTTCTGAGAATTTCATTTTAGTTCCTTCTCCTGGGGAATCTTGTGAGAAGGAAAGGGCCCGCCTTCTTCACAATATTCAGCCATTTATTTCCATAGTGTGTTAACTATTCTTTTCATTTATGCCTTGTTAAAATTTGTTTGCTGAAATCATTTATGCAGTATTGGAACTCTGTTATCTATTGCTGAAACTCTATTTCCATTGATTGTTGCATTATTTTCATACAATTCATTCCTAGGTAACTGTGGGTTATTTTAATTGGTAATCTTATTTACAGAATGAGTTTGTGAAAACGTGGTAATCAGAAACAGGTGTTGAAGATTCCTACTTGGGGAATAGGGTCCTGTTCTCTATTATAGCATAATTGGTATTTTCTTCTGGAGATTGGTTTCCTTTCCTAGATTGTTATATTTTTAATGTAATATAGGATTATTTTGGTGATTATCTATAATAGAAGGATTGTCTTTGCTGTAACTCAAGTAGAACTTCAGTTTGTTTGAAACAAGGTGTGATTAGTGTAATTTTTACTACAACTTTTCATTGCTTTTGAGATTGAGCATATACAGTGTGTGATTTCCTTTGAAATAAACAGACTTCCCAGGGTTGACAATTTATGTAACACTTGATTGTTTAAATAAATAAGAAATTAAAGTGACCAAAATTTTGGCACCACTACCGGGGAAGGCAATTATAAGTTTCAAAAGCATTGATGTTTTTCTTTTAGATGTGTAGATTGCATGAGAGGACGCGGAACCGATAAGAAAACTAACCCTACAGGTGGCAAGGGCAAAGGAAGGGGAGGAAGAAAGACTTTTATTGACGAGATTGTATCAAAAGCTGAATCTTATCAGAGCCTAAGCTCTCAAAGGCCAAAGCCTCAACAATCCCCTCAATCGAACTACGAAACAAAAGAAATTGTGAGCCCAGAAAACGTTGAGGAGCCAGCAGAGCCAGTAGAAAGCGTTGAAGAGCCAGTAGAAAGGTTTGAAGAACCAACAGAAAATGTTGAGGAGCCAGCAGAAAACATTGAAGAACCAGCAGAAAACATTGAGGATCGAGCAAGTGCAGTAGGAGACCAAGAAATGGAGGGGAATAATGACGGATTCTTCGGCAGAGGACAAGTAGATCCTGAAGGAGAGGGAAAAGATGAGAATTCTCTCTCTACCTTGGGGTTTCCTATTGGTGATCTCCATAGAGGAGAAACCCCCGTGAATAATATTTCACTTTCAACCTTACCTAACTTCCATGGTTTATCTTCTGAAGATCCTGATGAATTTATTTTCGAGTTTGATATATTATATAGAAGTTACAATTACATTACCAATGCCCAAAAACTGAACCTATTTCCAGCAACACTAAAAGGAAATGCACAAAGGTGGTTCATGAGTCTTGGAGGCCATGCAATCACAACATGGGAACAGATGAACATAAATTTCTGCTTAAATATCAAAACTACTGCAGGATAAGAGAAAAAAGAGAGGAACTATTTAAGATGGTCCAAAAGGAGGACAAAAATCTGGAGGACTTTGTGGAAAGACTACAATATAATTTTTAGAGATCTAATCATCCTGATGTAAGTAAAGATATTATTAAAACAATATTATTAAAAGGAGTAAGGGATGACTGTCTAGATATGCTAAATATGCTTAGTAAAGGGGACATATCTAAATAAACATATGATGAAATTTTTAACCTCTGTAAGAGATGTTCAAGAGGAGTTGCAAGGAACAAGTCAAATAGCAGGGATACCACATATTCAAGAGTTCAAAAATCAGCCAGTGGAGGAGCAACAAGAGCTGAAATAGGTCATTTACTTGAGGAATTTAAAACTGAAATGTTAAGTTCTTTTGCTTCACAGATTGACATCTTGTAGGTTAAGAAGAAACAAGCCAAAGCAGAAGCAACTTGGCTGTCTTTTGTCCCAAATGCAAAGATAAACACCCACTAAAGGAATGCCTATTTGACAAGGTGCCAATTTGCACCCTTTTGAGAAGGATCATGAAATGAAAAAATGCCCTTCTTTACCAGGAATAAAAGCAGCATTGCAACCAACTGAAGAAGAAGCTAAAGCAGTATATCTGTTGACACAGAGAAGGCAATGGAAACCACGAGGACAAGGTATGAACTCTAATATGCCATTTACATCTTCTAATCATTGGAACAATTATCCTTCTTTTAGTCAAGCAAATTACACTCCCTTTAACCAAATGCAATACCCGCCCTTCAATAAAATGAACTACCCACCCATGCAACAAAAAAACCCTCCCTTTATAGATCCTGCAATTTGGACTCCTTGGCCTCCACAAAAACAATCTTATTTTAACCAATGGAATCTGAATTAGAGGGGTCAACAAATCTCGTTTCCAAATCAATTTCCTTAATTTTAGCAACCACTTCCTCTACCATCAAGTGCTCCACTAAATAATCAAATGATGAGACCCCAGCTACCTGTACAACCAAATCCTAACACCAATAATAAAGTTGTGCAAGTTATTGATATTCAGAACTAGCCTATACTTCCAGTTTTCCCTGCACAATGTAATGACATTCATTTACGATCTAGGAAAATAGTTGAACCCATTATCGATGATGCTACCTCTTCTGAGTCTGATAAAGAAGAGACTGAAAAACATGATTCACATAAAGAGGTACAAGCAAACTTTAATAAGAGTGCTGAAACAACAGAACCACCATTCCCTGAGCATTTAGTTCTAACTAAAACATCTGAGTCACTTGCTTTTAATATTTTAGGGGAATTACAGAATCTGTATGTTAAAATTCCACTTTTACAAGCACTAGGAGATGTACCAATTTATGCTAGAATGTTGAGAGATATTTGTGTTAAGAAACCCAGTAGGAAAGCTAAATATCCCCTTACAGTCCATGTTATGGGTGATCTATCTGCGTTAATGTTCAGTAAAGTTCCTCCAGTTAAATATGGTGATCCCGGCCATCCTATTGTCACAGTGCAAATGATAAAAACAATAATCCATCAATTTCTGGTAGATTTAGGTGCTGCTATAAATATTATGACCCTTGAAACTTCACAACTATTACAGCTAAAGAACGTAATCAGAGATACACCAACCATTCTAGAGTTAGATGACAGTTCTACAATCAAACTGGAAGGATTTATTGAAGACCTAGTTATCTCAGTTGAATCCTGAAATTACCCAGCTGACTTTGTGGTGTTACAGACTAAAACAAAGTTGGGGGGACATCCTCTAATTCTAGGAAGGCCCTGGTTAGCCACAGCCGATGCCTTTATCAGCTGCAGATCTGGTTCAATGAAAATTTCCAATGGATATGAAACTAAGCATCTTACTCTTTACCCTCATGCTACACCTATGATTAATAATGATAATTCTATATGTATGACCATGATGATCATGCTATTCAACCTATTTTGACTACCGAACAAGCTTTAAGCCTTAAAGATACCACCGAGGGTGAGGTAATTAATAATTTTATTTGTGAACCCTCATCTTTGATTTCAGAAACACATAATCAGCTGGCTGCACTTTTGAAATCAGATACCTAGGAATATCTTAAACCTAAAGATCATCCCCAAACATCAACCACCATCTCTTCTAACATCATACTAGTAGAAATTGAACCTGGCAAAACACTAAACATAAACCCCAAATTGACAGTTGCTGAAACACAACAATTAATGAAGTTACTTCTTGAAAATAAGGAAGCATTCACATGGGACTATACAAATATGAAGGGAATCTCTCCTGAATTATGTGCTCACCACATCTATATCAAGGAAGGTTGTCGACCAGTCTGTAAACCCCAACGATGAATGAACCCTAATTTAAACGAAATTTTCAAAGATGAACTTCAAAAATTGCTTAATGTAGGGTTTATATACCCTATATCTGACAGTGAATGGGTTTCCCCATTCGTAATAGTTCCTAAAAAAAACAGAAAATGGAGAGTGTGTGTAGATTATAGAGCCTTAAATAAAGCCACTCAAAAGGATCACTTCCCTTTACTGTTCATTGATCAGGTGTTGGATAGTTTGTCAGGGAAGAAATTCTTCTCCTTTTTAGATGGGTTTATTGGGTACAATCAAATCAGAATTGCACCCCAAGACCAAGATAAGACCACTTTTACTAGTCCTTGGGGAACTTTTGCTTATAGATTTCTCCCATTTGGACTATCTAATGCTCTAGCAACTTTTCAAAGAGCAGTTATAGGAATATTTTCTGAAATGATTAATGACTCTATGGAAATATTTATGGATGAATTTACCCCTTATGGTGTGTCTTTTGAAGATGCATTACAAAATCTTGAGAAAGTACTTAAACGATGTATACAAGCTCACCTCTCCTTAAGGACCGAAAAATTTCATATGATGATGAGTGAAGGAGTAGTGCTTGGACATTTTATTTCATCTCAAGGAATTCAGGTAGATCCATCCAGAATACAAGTCATTCAGAATCTTCCTATTCCTAAAACACAAATAGATGTGAGAAGTTTCCTAGGACATGCAGGATATTATAGGAGATTTATTAAATTTTTTTCCAAAATAGCTTCTCCTTTGTTTGCATGTCCTAGGACATGCAAAGAAATATGATTATGTTGGCCCTCACTCTTTATGGATGCAAAGAAATATTTCCAGGCTTGTGATAGATGTCAGAGAATGGGTCAACCTAATCATAGAGATGAAATTCCATTAAACCCCTAGTTATTACTTGAACCATTTGAAAGATGGGCCTTAGACTTTATAGGACCCATTAATCCTCCATCCAATCAAAGAGTTTATATATTAGTCTTCATAGACTATATGACTAAATGGGTGGAGGCTAAAGCACTCCTTAGAGCTAATGAAGAAGCTGTCCTAGCTTTCTTGTTTGAAGAAATCTTTGCTAGATTTGGAGTCCCTAGAGAGCTAGTTATAGAAGGAGGACCTCCTTTCACTTCTCATGGCTTTAAAGCCACCCTTAAAAAATATCATATTCATCATATAATGACTACACCATACCACCCTCAAGCCAATGGACAGGTGCAGAGTACAAACAAAGTAATATAAGCCATTCTAACAAAAACAATGAAGGAAAACCGAAAGGATTGGTCTCAAAGGCTCCCTGAAGTGCTATCGGCTTATAGAACTACCTGGAGAAATACTACAGGATTTCCCCCCTATGAATTGGTTTATGGTAAAAGTGTTTTTTTTCCTGTAGAATTTGAAATTAAAACCTTAAGGACCGCTTTAGCTATTAACCTTGATTTGACTCATGTACAGATAGCCAGGTTGCAGCAGCTTTAGGAATTTGATGAAAAAAGATTAGATTCCATTCATAAAACAACCATGATCCAACAATAGAGAACAAAATGGCATGATAAAATCATCAAGCATAATAAATTCCAAAAAGGTGATTGAGCTTTATTGTATGATTCTTGGTTTGAAAATTTTCAGGGGAAACTACGTACAAGATGGCTGGGACCTTACGAAATAGATATTGTTTTTTCCAATATAAGAGTAAGGATCCTAAAAATTGATGAATCTAAAACACCGCTATTATTAAATGGTCATCGGCTTCATCTGTACCAACGCCCTATTTCCAAAGAAGATTTGAAGGCCACTTGCATGGCAGACACACATTATCTCTTTTTAGGGGAGCCTTCTGCTCCTCATTGCATTTAATTTTTCTGCATTGTATTTTTAGCAGTGGATTAGATTTCTTAAACTAATAATCCCTATCAAGGGCTGGCATGTTACAATTTATTATTTTGCATATTCTTAATTCAGGAAAGGCTTACCAAGAAAGGACAATTTCACCACAAGCAGATCCAAGCTGCATTTTGAGAAGCATTGCTCCTCTCACTTCAACCCATTCATAGTTCATTTCCCTATCTCCCAGTAACATTTCATCATTCATTCCCTTCATTCATTTTTCCTTTTCATGTCATTTTCCATATTTTTCCCATTCCTGAAACACCATTTTTCAGCAAATATCTTCCCTATTTTTCACATTGCTGAAACACCATTCCTTAGCAAACATTTTTCCACATTTTCCCACTGCTAAAACATCACTCCTCAGCAACACTTTTTCCACTATTTTTTCACTGATGAAACACCAATCTTCAACAAAATTTCATCCATTTTTCCCATTGCTGAAACACCATTTCTCTTTCCAAAGATATGACTATGCAACATTTTTTGTCATGAAACCATCTTCTTCAGTTATTTCATTCTCACTTCTCTTATTCCTTATGCTAATCCTATCCTTTCACTGTCTTCTCCTATGATGAAATAGACCTCTAATATAGTCTCCCTCATGTTTCAAAAAGCCTCTAAATTTCTTCCATGACTATTGAGCTAGTATAAGCAAGCACTATATTTTTCGAAGTATGAATTAAAGGTAAACATGAGGTATGTAATTTTATATGTAAGTACAATTAAACTATGGTTAATGAGAATATTTTGTTTATTATCACCACAATACCCACACATTTAAATACATCATTTCAGCCATAGTTGGGGGGTAATATCAAAAATTTACGCCATCATTTCACAACAGGTCGATTATCGTAATTTATTTCTTACTTATTACCTCATCTCTTCACAGTCATTCCATGTTCTCATTCATAAAACTTAGTCTGTTCGAGTGTGGTCACTTGAATCTTTGATTGTGCATTTTTCCAAAGCTGATTAGCTATGGGAGGACCTACTATTTGACATGAACTTGGCATGATGACCCTGCTCGAATTATACCCAGAGGTATACCAGATTTTTTAGCAGGCAGGCTGGGTAGGATATTTTCAGAGGCTTCAGGAATTTGATCCACAACAGGTTCTTGAATTTGCATGAAATCTTCAGCAAGATCATTCTACTGTCCAAGGAGTTCGAATTCTAGTCTCAGAGGGTGACATAGCACAGGTTTCAGGTCTACCGGTCATTGGCACTCGATCGTTTAGTTGAAAGCATATCATTCTGAATGCACGACATGATTTTCTTCTGCCAGGAGAAAAAGTCGAGATTAAAGGCCGGGGTGTCCAACTTCACTCATTACCGCCTCCTTGGCCGAAATTTTTTGAATTCGTCAAACATTACCTCACATGTGAAGGCCGCTACCAGGTACTCTACCAGCATGATTTTGTCTTACTAAATCATTTACGACATGGTAGATTGTTGAACATTCCTTATTATTTACTTGGATGTCTTAAAAATATGTTGTATTATTGTAGACGGGTAAAATTCCCCCTCCTTTCCCTCACCCATCACCGTCTTTTTCAGCTACTGATTTGGAAGGGTTTTGCTCAACAAAACCCTCCCTTAAACAACCTACCCATAGACCCTCAACAAGCTACTGAAATTCCTTAGCAAGATACTGAAATTCCTCAAGAAGTTGCTGAAAATCCTCATGAAATTGCTGAAAATCCCCATGAACAGCAACCACAGAACATCCCTGACACTCCAGAAATTCCACCCACAGAACCAATTGATCCAATTCCCCCTCCTATCATACCAATTCCATCCCATAATTTGGCATAATCATGGGACCCTACTGTTCACATATCTAGTGATGATTCACAAACAGATAACCCCTCCTCCTCTGCTTCCCAAAGAAAAAGGAAAACCACGACCACCTTTCTATCAAAAAGACAAAGAAGGGACTCAACCAAAGCAACCAATACTTCTGATAGCCCTTCCCCTCAGGAGAAATATACTCATAAAAGAAAGAAAACTACTATTTTTTCTGCCTTTTTACCTAGAAGACGAATGAGGGCATCAAATAAAGCAACCACCATTATCGCTACCCTAGACTCTTCACCCATTCTTTTAAAAGCCCATACACCACCACAACCCCAAATCCAGGAATTTTTACCTGTCTCACCCAGGGGCACTAAAATACAAGAACGAGATGCCCAGGGTACTGCGACATCATTTTTTTCAAAACAAGTAGCTATCACACAAGAACCAGCTACTCATTCAGTAACTGTCACACAAGAACCATCTATAGCTGCCACACAAGAACCAGCTATAGCTGAAACACAAGAACCAGCTGTTGATGTACAAAAACTAGATGCCTAGGATGCTGCACATCATGTAGCTGTCACACAACAACCATCTACTCATTCAGTAGTTGCTACACAAGAACCAGTTACTAAGACTGTGACTGTTACACAAAATCCAGTCACCTTGGCTTCCCTTTTACAAGAAAATGAGTTTCTAAGATCACAATTGGAAGCCTACAAGAAAGAATTGGTAATGGAAAGGGAAGCATATGACAAGAAGCTTAATTTGTATACCTTAGCTCATGCAGCATCCATGGCAGAAAAAGACAAAGAAAATGATCAGTATAAGGAATACATGTGCAGCTAATGTGGGAATATTTATCCTCAAGCAAGATATAAATTAATTCAAATCCAATGCCGAGAGCATATATGTTTTCTATATTCAAAGAGGAATGCCCTACTATTACACAAGAACCAGTAGATCCTTCAAAAATTTCAGAAAAAGAAGCTGATTTACAAGTACCCTTCCCTACTGTAACTGATTCTGCTACTTAGACTATACCTCAGCCTACCACTTGCAATGCTGAAACACAAACTGAACCATGGGATGAGCTGGAAATAATGAAAAAGTGGAGGAAAGATTATGCCATTTCACAAGATAAAATCTTGCAGCATCATATCTTAGTTTGGCAGAATCATATATATTCAAACTGGGAGATCTTGGAGTAAACACTCCAGCAATCTAGGGCTCATAAGAAGTAGAATAAAGAGCTAAAAGGAAAACTGCTCCAGATGTTTGAATTGGCACAAAAATTATTGAGTGATAGGAAACCATCTCTAAATTGCTCTCTATTCCTCATAGAATGCCTTTCTTTCTTTCAAATGAAAGCAATCAAAGATGAGAGACCCCATGAGGTGCTTACATCTGAACAGTTTGCGAAAACGTTTGCAGAAGCCTCTACCAGTGATCAACACTTACTGTGTGAATTGTATCTTCAAAATGAAGCCATCCCTAAAAATAGAAGGTTTAATCTTAACCCTCTTGTTGGTGACATTCAGATCAGGGCATTTGCCTCTTTCCTTGCTAATCAAATTACATGGCAGACTGCTTTTATTGGAGCCAGGCACAACGAAGATAATCGTTTTCTCTGGATAAGGCCAGAACCACAGAACCCTGCAATCTTTGTGGCAGAATATTATCAATTTTTGAAGAAACCAGGGATGACTGAACACATATGACAATTACAGGTTTCAGTACTCCAGGAATATCAACACTTTATCGAGACCAAAGAAACTGTTGCCTTAAGAGCAAACAACATGTTTTGGCAACAATATTCTAATGAAAAGCAGGAGTATAATCCTTCTAGTCCTATTAATCTTGAAACATCAATATCTAGGGTACCAGACTACATCAAGTGTGTTCAGAAATGCGCTAAAAAAATGGATAGGATATCACTTTCATTTTCCTATTCTATGGATGCCAACAGAGGAATATTATGCTCATCATAGGTTGGCCAAAAAGAATGAAGCAGCAACTTGGAAAAAGTTGAAAAATGTGCAAGGGTTCAGAGCTTCAACAGATAGTACCTTCCATAGCTACTACCTAAGTAACTTGCATGCCAAAAGCCAATATCCAGACTCTGATTCAGACTAAAGTTTCCTGAGGACATGCAACCATTTTAGTTGGGGGGGATGTTAGGACCCTATAATGTACCTTTTTGATCATACATTTTGCTATCATTCCACTCTTTTCTAGTCCATATTTAAAGATTATATTATCACTTTCATTCATTTTTCCAAAGGTATATAACGTTCTTCTCTTTACTATATGTTTAACTTGTTTTACATGTAATTTTACATTAATTTCATATTTAACCATTAATCGAAAATATATAGTTGTTGAAACGGTTTAAAGACTGCAGTTAATTCATCATGGCCTTTTGAAGACCACGTTGTTGAAACAGTCAACATAGTACGAAAATCCTGTTGCTGAAACAACCCATGATTTATGATTCTGAAGCAACATTTCAGGCACGACAACAACAAGAAAAGACAAGTAAGGGAGTTGTTACACTAGCCGTAACAATTTCACCTCGGAGCCAGTACCATCGTAACCATTGTAACAACATTTTGCTATGGAAGAACAAAATATTATATTTTAGAATAGAAGATCAGATCGGGTTAAGAATAGCATATTCTATGATGTAACCAACTGTGTAATAGATTTCTCCTCTTTAAAAAGAGGAGACATCAGCATTAGAGGGAATTACAGACTACGAAAAGTTTATTTTGAAAGAGACTATTACAAAGCAATTTGTCACCGTCCCTACAATCCCCATCCCGCACATTGGAGGGCTCATTCTGTGACCTGTGAGCAGAGACAAGACTTGAAAATACTTTCATTGCATCCCTCTGAAGATGAGTTTTCATTGCCCTGAAGACATCTCCCTACAAAAAACCCTAAAAATAGCTCTTTTTCCATTGGCGCGGTTCCACAGTTCAGCCCTCGCGCCAAGGGGGCAAATCCTCCAAAGAGGGCGTGCCAATCGGCGCTCTGTCATAGAGCCGCGCCCGTGCCAACCATTTTAAGAGGTGTTTTAAAAAAATAAGTGGCGAAAGTTTCATCCTAACAAATTCCTGGACTGATATCTATCTTGAGTTGAGAGTTTTGGCTATGGATTTCCATAGAGAGGAAGTGGTTTTCCACCTCTCATGGAAGGTTCCTTGATGATAGGGCCAATCCAATAATTATGGGGATCCCAACTCCCCTTCCTCCATCTATAAAAGCTTGCTCATCTCCCTTGCAAGCTAGTCTTCAAATCTCCAATTTCCCAAGAGCTTTCACATCCTTATGCTGCAAGAGCCTTCTTGATTCCCTTAAGGCCAAATCCAAGCAAGGAGACTATTGCCAAGTATCCGGAGAGAGAGGCTTGTCCCATCCTTGATGGGCTTTATCGAGACATGTTCTTCTGATAACCCGCAAAAGGAGAATTCGGCGTCGAAGCTTTGGTTGTATTCTTCTTTTGACTCATTAATGATAAGCGACTATTGGTTATGGTTCCACTCTTGTTCTTGATTATGTTCATGAGTTATGTCCTCTTCGACTGACATATAGTTGTATATACTAGATTTTATGCTTGCGTTTGTGTTGTTTCTTGCATGTGTAGGTGTCTGATCACGGAGATCGTGAGGATTGTGATCTTCCAGGGCAAAGGGACGGGAGCACCACCTCTTCTACAAACGACATCGTTGGATTCCAGGTAAGCCTTCACCGCAAGTCGGTTTATTTGCAATTAGGAACCTGCACTGTAGCATGTTTGATTGTTGCTAGACCTGATCTAGGCTAGTAGGGATCGCCTCTGTCCACAGAGGGGATTTACCTCCTCAACAATTTGGCGACTCCGCTGGGGAATCATCTTGCTGTTTGATTTGTAAGCTATAGACGGAGCCTGAAGCACAGCCAGATAGCCTTCAAAACAATTTTTCTATGCATTAGCGGAGTAGATCAACGCTGCTTCAGTCAATCTCCGGTTTAGTTTACGGACTGAACAACTTGGAGTATTGTCTTCTATTTTCAGTCAACTTCTTGGTCTTGCTTGCTTGGTCAGCTCTTTGGACTGGTTTTTCCTGTTTGTTTGGCTTTGTTTTAGCCTTGTCATCACTTGTCTGTGTCTGAGATTACTTGTTTTTCATTTTTCCATAGTAAGCTCGGCTGGCGCGCTTTTCAGTGTGACAGTCGCGCCCATTGGTGCAGGTTGCCTGTGTATCACCCGCGCCATTTCCTTTCTGGCGCTAATTTCAAGCTCACAGTCGCGCCAATCTTGTGAGCTATTAGGGTTTGCTATGTTTCATGCTTTCTGAGACTGACTTGTGATTTTGATCTTGTTTTTTCGGCTGTTTGAGTGCACTGGAGCCTAGTTTGACTGGTTGTAACCTTCATCCTTTGGTTGTTTGCCTATTTCTTTCGATTTTTCATATCAGCCCTAGGGCATCTAGGTGCTTCTGTGATTCAAGCCTCCCTTGGGATTTTTTGGTTTTCGTTTGTTCAGTCGACTTTGGGATTGCTTCCTTGCATTCGTTTGACAGTTGTCTATCATTTTATTGCATTTTTTGAGTGACCAATTTCGTTTTCATTTGAATTTTTCTTTGCTTCATTCTGGGCCTAGATTACACGGCTCATTGGTGTCTTTGGTACTTTTCTTGGTTTTGAGAGACTTTTGGTCGATTTGAGATATGATTGTTCGTGCCATTGGGTGAAATTTGCTTGTTTTTCTCTCTTAATATCATTTCTCGAATTGCTTCTCATTTGTTTTTGGTTTGTTTAGTGCATCTAGCTATCAAACATTGAAAAAAAAATCTCTTTTGCTTTTGGTTGATTAGTGAAAATTAAAATCTTTTTGATGTTATTAGTAATTAGTGAATTTTAAAGAAAAGTTTTGATTTCATTAGTTGCATTAGAGATATCACTGATTTTCTTCCGATAATTTTGTTTGTGTAAAAAGCTCTTAACTCTTCTGTAACTAGCTTTCATCGAACAAAATGATATACTGTGGCATGTAGTTTTGCATTTAGGAGATTTTTGAGACAGCACATTCGTTAGGGCCTGAAAACTAAAACGTAATTGAAGATAAACTTTAAAATTTACTCAATTTACACTAAGGCAGCATTGAAATCTAATGAAACAAATTTAGAGGTCTAGGTTAGAGACGTGTTCCAGCTTCTTAAAACCTAGTAGCTGTCGTTCGCCTCTTGGCTTTAGACAGCACTAGTACGAACTTGTGCTCCCCGTATCGTCGCGTATATAAAGGGAGACCCCACTAGGTTTCAATCCTTTATCCATAGGAAGCCGAGTCTGCCACCCTATACCCGTGATACACCGGACATAGCATTCGGGGAGATTTCTTGCACGTACGAAAAGTTATTGGTTGATTTCTCTTTCATTATTGAAACCAAGGTGTATATTGCAGTTCACGGTTATTTGGTACACCCTTTTGCCTATTGTTCCTGAGTAGTCATTTGATCTTTTATGACTCCATAAATTTGAAAGGATCATCAAGCGCTTGTCCTTTCACACTTGTTTCCAATCTGAAAGCGATAGAGTCACCTTTTGCCTGTTTCTCGACTCTTAAAAGATGAAACAACAAAGTTTTGTTTCAATGTTTTAAAAATTAACTGCCCAGGAAATATTCCTGGTTAAAGTTAGTTTCCTTAGGGTGTTGTTCTGAAGATAGTTTCTGATGGCAACTTTTCCGGAGTTCACCAACCAAGGAATCCCCTCTGATGGGAATCTTGGTCCTTTTCCTCCTTTTGGAAATGTTGGTGCTCCTTATATGGCAATGTTGTCCCTTCCTGGGTTAACTGTTGGGTTTCCTGTTTGGTTGTTTTCAACCTCTGTGGTCTCAAATTTCTCGGCTACTGTTCAATCAGTTCCTCTGCCTGAACAACATCATGTTGATTCCAAGGTGGACCTCTCCCCTTCTTCACCTGTTTCTACGTCCTCCTCTTCTACTTCGCTTGGTGAAAGTCTGGATTCAAGTAACCAGATGGCTAAGAAGAATAAAAAGAAGACAAAGAAGAAGAAGTATGATAAATGAGAGGCTAGCTCTGCGGCTATTGCGCCTAAGAAGCCTTCTCTTGATAAACCTTCCAACCCTCCATGGAAAGTCAAGTTCCCTTACATGTTGTGCACAAGAGACCATCTTCTTCGAGACTGCCCTAGCATTCCCAAGGTGCTCGAAGTATGGTCCAACGGTCGTCCTCCATTGCCTTTGGCTTCTGGGAGTCAGGTTGGGGGCACATCTTCAACTGGTGTCGGTAAAGCTCCTAAGAAGTAGGGTAAGCTCACCAATCCCTGTAAGTTGTGTGAAGAGCACCATGCCATTCACCTTTGTCCGTATATGGATGAAGCCAAGCGAGTTTTGGACAACTCAACTAGTTCTACACCATGCCTTCCAGCTGGTTATAATCGGCTTTCTTTGAGTCTTCCACCTGCTGATGCCACGATTGGTCAAGATTCATCCTTGGTCGATCCCACTCCCTCAGAAATTCAAATTCAGGAATCCATTCCCGACCAACCATTGGTCGTGGGATCGGTTGAGCTGGCCCCATCTACGGTGCACCAGGCCTTTTCCGTAGAGAGTGGATCTCACACCCCCCAGGTTCTTCTTGTTTCTTCAGATTCCTCGGATTTGGAGAAAGATTCTCCTGTCCCCGTATCTCAAGGAGTTGCTCCTCCGCCTCCCGTGTTGGAGGTCTCGGAGGATACTCCTCCCACCTTCAAGATGGAGGTCGTGGAGGATGCTCCTTCTTCTTCCGTAACATCAGGGGAATACCATCTCAGTTCGATGGTAGCCCCTCCAAGTAGTTTGGTCGCTTCCTTCGATTGGAGTCGATTTGCAGGATACCGCCTTCTGTCTTATGTGCCTTTCGAGATGACAGTACAGGCTTTTGGTCTGGTCGTACCCAGCACCATTATAGATGAAGGTGCATCTCTTAGTGTTTTATCCTCAACTACTTGGCAAGATTTTGGTTCACCGCTGCTTGCGCCTGTTACGCAGAATCTGTTGGCATTTAACAGAAGAACGAGTCAACCCTTAGGGATCGTTCCAAGGTTACCTGTTACTTTGGGAGGTAAAACCGTTCATATGGATGTGATGGTTGTTCCAGGCCCCTTGGATTACACTTATGCCATGGGAGCACTTGTCTCCTCCCTTTTCCGTGTGATGTGTTTTCCACATGAAGGACGAATCGTGACCATTGATCAGCTTTCGTTCTTTGGTCCCGATGTAGCAACTGGCTTGCCATCAACTCTTCCTAGTTTTTATCCACCCGTTGTATCTTCCCCACTGTAGGTCAACTATGTGGCTACCTACCCCATGCCTGTGCTCAGTGAAAGTGCCATCGTGCATTAGGTGCTAGGGGCATTAGGTCCTGACTTCTAGGATGTTTTTCTTCCATCGGGAGTGGAAATATTAGAATCCATGACTTCTTGTTCATTATGATGAAGTCTGTCGGAGCATAGTTCTTTTCCAGTGTCAAGCTCCTTAAAAAATGAAACCAGGCCGTTGGAGCAGGGTTCTTTTCCTTGTGTCAAGCTCCTTAAAAAATGAAACAAGCTGGCTGGAGCAGAGTTCCTTGTCTTGTGTCAAACTCCTTAAACAATGAAACAAGGTTGTCGAAGCAGAGTTCGTTTCCTTGTGTCAAGCTCCTTAAAAAATGAAACAAGGATCTTGGAGCATAGTTCCTCCACTTGTGTCAAGCTCCTTAAAAAATGAAACAAGGTTGTCGGAGCAGAGTTCCTTGTCTTATGTCAAGCTCCTTAAAAAATGAAACAAGGTCGTCGGAGCATAGTTCCTTGTCTTGTGTCAAGCTCCTTAAAAAAATGAAACAAGGTTTGTCGGAGCACAGTTCCTGGTCTTGTGTCAAGCTCCCTAAACCATGAAACAAGGTGTTTGAGGATAGTTCTTTTAATGTGTCAACCTCGTTAAAATAATGAAACATGTTCCCGTTCAATTCGAGTCTTTGTTTAGATCTCGTAAAATCCCAGTCGAGTCTTTCTCTTGATCTCGTAACTTGAACCTTCACTCCATCTTCCTTTCATATGGAATGAAGCTTGGGGGGCATGTACCTCGAATTGAGTCACCATGCTGGGGGCATGCTTACTTTTTCAAGCATAGTTTGTTTCCGTTTCAAGCTTGTGTAAAAATGAAACCGGTTTCAAGCATAGTTTATATTTGTTTCAAGCTTGTGTAAAAATGAAACCATTCCCATTTTACCTCTTGTGATGGCCATTTTATCAGCCTGTTTTTGCCAGATGAGCCTTGGTTTTCTCACTCCATCGTCACTATCTGCTTGGCCGATCATATGCCTTCACTTGGTTGTTTTACCCATTCATGAGGAACCGCTGCGATGAGTGGTCTTGTTAGCCAGCCTCTTGACCTTTATCTTGTTTTGAGAAGTTCCACCATTACCGGAACCAGTTGCTACCCTTTATACCACTCGTTCCTCCAGGAGGAGTCATCTTTCAGCTCTTTTCTGACTCTCTAAACATGAAAAGATTGTCGAGGCCCTTGTCGTTTCGATCTCGTTAAAGTGGCCACGAAACGACATCTACCCAGTATACGTTTACCCCTTTTTCGGGCTGGGATGGATTATTTACGAAAAAGGAATACCCTAGCCTATCGCGACTAGGAGGTTTTCTCGGGTATTGTTTTCTACCTTTTCGGGTCCGAGGAACTATCTACGAAAAGGGACTGCTGGAGTTTACTTTTCTGCTGTCTTTTCAAACTCTCTAAATATGAAAAGACGCCGAGTTCTTCCTTTGTCAGACTCGTTAAACCCTGATGACATTGGATTCAGTCGAAATGATGTTCTCTGAGTTCCTCCTTCCTAGGGCTCGTTAAATGTACTAGGATGGATTCGTCTGAAGGATGAATTTATATGACAAGCATATGGTATCCTCTTCAAGCTTGTGTAAAAATAAAGAGGTACTCGCCAAGCATGGTGGGGAAACTGGAACCAACATCATTGTCGTGTCGGCAGTATGTCGCTCTTGAACATGGCACTTGTCTGCATTCGTGTCGGGTTGGGGATATCTCATCTCGTTTTCCACTTGCCTCCGTGGGTTTGGGTGATCCCTTTTGACCTCTCATCTGCTCTTTGCCTCGTCACTATGACCTCTGATCTTTTGATGTCAAATACTGCCAAATCCACTGTCGTGCCGCCAATATGTTCAAGAGAAGTTGACCTCTGCAAATATCAACCTTCCTCTGATTCTCATACGATCCTGATTCACAAAAAAAACATCATGTTCCTCTGTCTCGTGTCGATGATGTGGGAAACATTATGGCCCACCTTCGATCAAGGTCACTTCCTGTCGACTTCAGCTCATTATCCGGGAAGCTGATCTAGAGACTCCCTTATGGTACCTTGGAGCCTGCATGCCTCAATGGCAGGTTCGTCGCATTCGACGTGAGGTTCTCATCATTGGCCTCCGATCGAGTGATTCTACGGGTGTTCGATGCCAGCTCATTGATTCACATGTCGTAGATTGTACCTATAGTACCTTGAGGGCCATTTTCATTATTGGTGGTTCCTCTCGCGTTTGTTAACAACTTTCATCATTGGCTGGTAATCAGACGATGTTCTTGCATGTTCGACTTCAGCTCACATATTCGCATGCTTGAACTTGTACTTTGTTCGGGTCGAGATGGAGCGCAAGACCCTGGATTGTGTTTGTTGTAATCCAGGCTGCGATATTGTGGATTATTATGATTATTTACATGACTCACTGATTGGATGGCTGCGACCATACTTGAGTCTATTTATCAATCCTCACTGGATGGCTGCGTCCATGCCTTGGATCTAGATTATTGTACACTCTGTTATGGATGGCTGCGCCCATACCACGCATATATATCATGTATCTGAGACATCAGTTGTACTTCGCTCCGCAGGTTTTCCGATGGCAGTGTTTTCAGTCGGCATGTTCTCGTAAAGCATTTCACCCCTCTCTCTCTCTCGGGCCTCATGCTTTAGGGGGCATATGTTACACAACAATTTGTCACCGTCCCTGCCATTCCCCATCCCGCACATTGGAGGGCTCATTCCGTGACCTGTGAGCAGAGACAAGACTTGAAAATACTTTCATTGCATCCCTCTGAAGATGAGCTTTCATTGCCTTGAAGACATCTCCCTGCAAAAAACCCTAAAAATAACTCTTTTTCCATTGGCACGGTTCCACAGTTCAGCCCTCGCGCCAAGGGGGTAAATCCTCCAAAGAGGGCGCGCCAATTGGCGCTCTGTCATAGAGCCGCACCCGCGCCAACCATATTAAGAGGTGTTTTTTAAAAATAAGTGGTGGAAGTTTCGTCCTAACAAATTCCTGGACTGATATCTATCTTGAGTTGGGAGGTTTGGCTACGGATTTCCATAGAGAGGAAGTGGTTTGCCACCTCTCATGGAAGCTTCCTTGATGATAGGGCCAATCCCATAATTATAGGGATCCTAACTCCCCTTCCTCCATTTATAAAAGCTTGCTCCTCTCCATGGCAAGCTAGTCTTCAAATCTCCAAGTTCCCAAGAGCTTTCACATCCTTATGCTGCAAGAGCCTTCTTGATTCCCTTAAGGCCAAATCCAAGCAAGGAGACTATTTCCAAGTATCTGGAGAGAGAGGCTTGTCCCATCCTTGACGAGCTTTATCGAGACATGTTCTGCTGACGACCCACCAAAGGAGAATTTGGCGTCGAAGCTTTGGTTGTATTCTTCTTTTGACTCATTAATGATAAGCGACTATTGTTTATGGTTCCACTCTTGTTCTTGATTATGTTCATGAGTTATGTCCTCTTCGACTGACATATAGTTGTATATACTGGATTTTATGCTTGCGTTTATGTTGCTTCTTGCATGTGCAAGTGTCCGATCACGGAGATCGCGAGGATTGTGATCTGCCAGGGCAAAGGGACGAGAGCACCACCTCTTCTACAAACGACAGCGTTGGATTCCAGGTAAGCCTTCATCGCAAGTCGGTTTATTTGCAATTAGGAACCTGCACTGTAGCGTGTTTGATTGTTGCTAGACCCGATCTGGGCTAGTAGGGATCGCCTCTGTCCGTAGAGGGGATTTACCTCCTCAACAGAGACTTACAGAGAAGGACGTGAATCCTTTGTAATATGTTACTTTTGACAGATGAATAAAAGCTTGTTCTGAGAATTTCATTTTAGTTCCTTCTCCTGGGGAATCTTGTGAGAAGGAAAGGGCCCACCTTCTTCACAAGATTCACCCATTTATTTCCGTAGTGTGTTAACTGTTCTTTTCATTTATGCCTTGTTAAACTCTGTTTGCTGAAATCATTTATGCAGTATTGGAACTCTGTTATCTATTGCTGAAACTCTGTTTCCATTGATTGTTGCATTATTTTCATACAATTCATTCCTAGGTAATTGTGGGTTATTTTAATTGGTAATCTTATTTACACAATGAGTTTGTGAAAGCATGGTAATCAAAAATAGGTGCTGAAGATTCCTACTTGGGGAATAGGGTCTTGTTCTCTGTTATAGCATAATTGGTCTTTTCTTCTAAAGATTGGTTTCCTTTCCTATATTTTTATCTTTTTAATGTAATATAGGACTCTTTTGGTGATTATCTGCAATAGAAGGATTGTATTTGTTGTAACTCAAGTAGAACTTCAGTTTGTTTGAAGCAAGGTGTGATTAGTGTAATTTTTTCTACAAATTTTCATTGATTTGAGATTGAGCATATATAGTGTGTGATTGCCTTTGAAATAAACAAACTTCCCTGGGTTGACAATTTATGTAGCACTTGATTGTTTAAATCAATAAGAAATTAAAGTGACCAACACAAGTATGTCCAAGAAAACCCTAATGCCACCTTCAACCAAATAAAATATGCCCTAAAAGAGCAGTTTAAGAAGCCTAAGTTATACACGTAGCTGGTGACAGAAATAAAATAGATTCATTAGGAACTTAATGAAATTGTATGGGAGGTAGACCAAAGAATGAAGCACGCCATCAGAGATGTTGGATTTTTCATTGATGATACTTGACATGAGGAATGATTCATTTCGATTTTTCTCCCACATCTGCGCCAACACTTAGATGAGAAAAATATTACCACATATACTGAGGTTGTGGAGGTTTAAATGAAACTAGAGGATACTCCAACATCGGTTGCGCTTGGGGCTCGATAGATACAGATTCAAAGCCTACGCAAGGACAAGGGAAAAGAGGTTTGTGCAGAGGTTTGGTGCATAAATGTAAAGCTTCTGGGCACCATAAATATCAATTTCCTGTCTTCAACAATTGTCTGAATGCTGGGGGTCCTATTCCATTGAAGAGTCCTATATGGTGCACAATATGTCAAATCTTTGGATTTCATGACATAGGTTCATGCCCAAGGATCAGAAAATATCAACCTGAATTGAAGTAGTTATTTTGCAGATTATGTTCCTTATTAGGGCATGATGAGGAACATTATCGCAGTTATGCTATGATGTTAGATAAAGATGAAATATATAGGATGCAGGCTGAGCCTACTTCATCATCATACCCCTCTAGGCATGGAGGATTTCAAGGTAGAGGAAGAGGTCGAGGAGGTGGATTAGCTGGACGAGAAAGAGGAAAAGTCATTTTCTATAACTATTGATATGCTGGTAATTATGCGCGTGACTTTCCTAATCAAACACGAATGTCATGCAGGTATTGTAGGAAATTTGATCATGTAATAGAATATTGTTCTGTATTGATTGCTAAAATGCAGGAGAATAAGATGCAGAATCCAACACAAAATCTTCAAATGGTGAGAACTAAACCCCATGAAGAAGATCCCAGTGTGAATTTGGTTACTATGAGCAGTGTAGCCATTAATGAAGATAAGGGAAAATAACCAACCAATGATGTATGGATTTTTAAGGCACCTGAAAACAAAGAAGGATTTAATATTTATAGTGAAAAGGATACTTTTGTTGAAACACGAAAAGAATTTTCAAAGGTAGCGCATCAACATCTGGTAGACCAATGAAAGGAAGCAATAGGAGATGAAGATATCAAACCGTTTATACAAGAATGCATAAACTTACTGGGCAAAAAAATGCAGTAGAAAATCTTTAGGCTCTAATAGATAATTGCGTAGAGAAGGAAAAACCAATGGTAGAACAATGAGTGGTCAACAAAATATACAAGAATAAGAATAAAACAGGTAGGGAGATGATTTTTACCACTTAGATTGTATCTTATAAGATGGACCAGGCTATTCTAGATCTGGGATCAAGTGCTAATGTTCTACCTAAGAAAACATGGCAGTGCATGGGAGAGCCAAAGCTAGACTGGTCTACCATTATGTTGTGCATGGCCAATCAGTAGAATATCATTCCCTTAGGGAGGTTGTCGCAAGTCGTGGTCAGTATCGAGGGTGTTAAGGTGATGACAGACTTTGAAGTTATAAAAATTGTAGATGATACTAATCCTTATCCCGCGCTGTTAGGGCTATAATGGGCTATTGACATCGATGGTGTTATAAATCTGAAGAAAAAGAGAATGTAATTCAAAAGCAATGGAGTGAAGGTCATCATTCCTTTAGATCCTGCAAAAGGACAAAGATATACAGAACTAGTGCAAGCTGATAACGATATTGATCAAATCTATAAGCTGACCTTGCGCGACGAATATTGGATTAATCCAACCATAGATGGAAATCTCAACTGGGAGAAGGATAGCTCTTTTTTTTAGACTCTGATGAGGAATTAGAAAACTGGCAGAACCAGTTACATGAGGTATCTGTGCTGCGTTGTAATAATATTACCTGATACCTGTGATGTATAACATATGAGGTATGTGAATTGCCACATTATGATTGGTTAACCAATATAAACATGTTTTTAGGGAAGTTTGAAAGGACTGTGCCTGAAGGATAGAGATTCCTGCTTTGGATCTTGGCTTGCGCGCTACTCCAGCAAGATGGTGGGAAACTCATAAGGAAAACATGGGAAACTAGGAGGAATGTGCGTGCATGATGAGGTTACGGTTTGAATGTCTAGTTACTAAAAGGGAAGATGTCTACTCTGGAAAAGATGATCCGCGCAAACATTTTGTTATGTGGATAAAATCCTTCTTGTGGACAAGAAAGATTTCCCTAGTATCCTAAGGATATCTAGAAACAAACAACCAAATGCAAACCATTTTCTCTAGACCATTTTTATTCAGGATTATTAATCAAATAATCAAGAAGATATGCTCTTACCTTAAGTCCAACGCTTGTTGTAATATTCAATCAAGTCGCTCCAAAAGAGGTCAATTCAACATGTAAGACCTGCAATCAAAGATTGGAAAAATGATTAAAAGCACCTGCAAGATATAATAATTCAAAAACACTAATCTATCTCAATGATCAATGAATCCAAGAATTAAATTACTCAAAGATATACATGAACAACTTAATGAGAAAATAGAATCCATTTGTATTAACTTGTATGATAAGAAGTAACCTTACAACCTTATCGCCTTGATGTTATACAAGTTCTTCCAGGGTCCTGAACATCCATTTCCCTTCGGTTTGACAAGCCTTCTCCTCTCTGAACTAGCATGAAACTATGGACATGAGTATGTGATCGTTCTCATGTCAACGATGCCACGTATAGAAAGTATGATTTATTTAGCAATTAACCTCAAAGCAACCAAGTTCTAAGTACCCTTGAGACTGAAATATGAGTTCAATTTATAGGAGAATGAGGGAGGCTTCAGTTCCATAAAGAGGGGGATAAAGTCCTCTCATAAATGGATTTTAGCTCCAAATACCAAGGGATAATCTCCATTAATTAAGGGATAGAGGTTCATGAATGAAGGGATGAAGCTCAACCTGATAACACTTCTAGAAGACTCTAGCTGGGAGAATATTTGACCAGCTGGGCTTCTAGAACTTACTTTTTCTTTTATTTTACCTTTTACGGGGGTCCATAGTTTTAATAAGTAGAACGTACAGGATGTTCTGAAAGTGATAAAGCAAGAAAATACGGTACCACATGCAATGACTAGGAAAAGTGCAGAATTAGTCTTTTTAGGGTTTTAATGAGATTTTCTCTAATTCCAAGACTTGGTTTAGGAACTTTACGATTTTGGACATATAAGGGAGCATAAGATAGGTAATGATGAGCCCATATAGATAGCTAACTATTATGGTGACAAATTTTAGTGTAACAAATTGCCCCCTAAAGCGTGAATTCTGAAGTAGTTCTGAAAAGTGAAGTGTTTTATCATTCCAAGGATTCGGTTGTAGGCATACTGGTTGAAACCTCTAAAAACATTCAATGAAAACATATATATATATATATATATATATATATATATATATATCATCGCTGAGGTAGGCATTCCCATACTCAGATCAAAACTAACTACATGTTCTGATACAGAAATGATTTTAGAATTACATCAATAGTATACACAACATGGACGCAATAATAATTCATAAGTAGTCTACTGTATCATGAATAATAAAACTCCTCACAGCCTGGATGGTAGAAACTAGATCCAGGTCTTGATTTCTGCTTCCCGAACTAGTATGATTCTATCCATGCGATTGATTGTGTCGAAGTTGAGCATGGTAGAAACCACTTGATTACTAGTCAATGATGTGAATTGTTAACAAGTGTGAGAGAAACCACCAATAATGACAGTGGCTCTCAAAGTACTCAGTACAATCCATGAAGTGTGAATGAATGATTTGAAGTTGAACACTTCACAGAATCATTCGATCGAAGGTCAATGATGCAACCAAGGAAAATTTTAGGGGCGAATTTTAGCCCAAAGGAAAATTTTAAGGGGTTTTAAATCTTGATAAGGAAATTTTTAATATCAAATCCATTTTCTATAGTTTTTAAAATTATCCCTATAATTAATTATTAAATATTAGCCCACCAAAATAATTGTTCATAAAACTGAAAAAGTGAAATTTGCTCCTGATTTTCTTTGGTTGGAGCAGATTTAAATGACATTCACTCCCGATTTTCTTTGTTTGGAGCAGATTGTAATGGCGTTCACCTGGATTTACTGGGTCATAGGGAGGTTTTTGAGTTATTTGCCCCATTTTTTGACTTGTTGGGGCTTGGAAGTTAGAGGTGCAATAAAAATTTCGCCCGATTTACCAGGTCAGAGAGGTGGTTGGGGCTTGGAAGGGGCTTCGAGATTGATGGAGGTGGAGATCTGCCATAATCCATTGACCGATCAGAAATGACAGGCTCAGCGGCATAGTGCATGCATTTACGAGGGCAACTAGAGTAGCAACTCCAAGGTCCAAGTCTCGATAGTCCATTTCCCAAATCCCCGGTGCCATGGAGATAAACCCACACCGCGAGGAGGAGCCAGATCGATGGAGGTGGAGATTGATGGATATTTAGACGCATTTTCCATTGAATGATCAATGATGATAGGCTCAGCTGCACAGTGCATGCATGTACGAGGGCAACTAGAGTAGGAAGGTCCAAGTCTCAAGATATTTCATTTCCCGAATCCCTGGTGCCATGGAGATAAACCCGCACCGTGAGGAGGATTTTGGGCAGTGGTGTTGGCCCTTGGGTTACAACTTTCAATTGTAATTATATTTTTTTTTATAAATTTGCTGAGTCCTAATGCTTCAAGTCACAAGTGTGCTGTGATTGCTTTGGCCAGTCTAACAGCGCTCTGAAACTGGTGATTGTTTCAAAGTTCAGAGAGTATAAGTGTGGTGAATGTGGTTGCTCTGTGCTAGTCAATGGTGAATGCCGAAGAACACACAAGAATTTTTAGAGGTTCAATGTGTGAAGAGTGCAAATGTTCCCTTGATGTGGTTTAAATTCAGTGGAATTTCAATTGATCTCTTATGCAAGGCTTTCTTTGAGAACAATTCCGGAGGCAAGTGTGATTTTCAGGTTTTGAAATTAATATATTAGTCAAAAAGTGTTGGCTTTATCTTTACAGGACAACTTATAGGACAGCTATAATATTCTTATAGCCTCTACTTGATGCTTTTGTTGCTTTTTTTGCTAGCCTCTGACAAATGAAAATAATGTCTCATCTCAGAGTTTTGAAGAAAATCAAGTATTTAGACAAATATGAAAACACTAAATTCTATCGTGGATGGCCAACTGAGTGAATCAAGTGACACATCTTGTTACAATGAGATGTTCAGAATTGGTATGCTTTTAGGAAAAGGTGACTCACATCAGCTGAGTGTTGCTGGAATTTTCAATTCCTTTCCTAATTGGTCCTCCATTTTCCTTCATTTATTTCCACTATGAAAAACACATGTTGGTTGTACAAATGGAGAATTTGACCATTGAGATGTCGTGATGTGCTAGGAGCCTAGAATATATTCGATGTTAAGCACCTCAAATTTTTTTACTTATGGTATTTGAACCTGTACACATACAAAGGAGGGTTGAAGGTTTAAGGACTCTACACAATAATAGTTTTCTTATGGAGTTCAATCTGTAATCAAGGAGAAAGGAACAAAGTGAAGTGGATATGGAAGCGTAGATTAGTACTAGAGTGAATGAGCTAGATGATGTATTTGGATTTACTTATGAGTGTTCCCTCCTCAAGTAGTATCATCATCATGAGGTGCCAAACTGAAGGAATATGGGACATTTGGAATTTATGAGAAAACGTCTCAGGAAACTTAGATTAGTAATGAAAAATATTCTGGAAATGTGCAATGGTAATAATGGATACCAATCCAAAACATGGTAAGACATTACTAAGCACAATTAATGTACAAGCATACATGCATCTCGAGCTTAGTAATACTGATCCATACTAAAGTTATGTGATTGAACAACAATATTGTCCTAATGGCAGAGTAAGTAATGTTGAAGGACCACAATCTCTGTGTGAATGATAGAAGAGCCTACATCGAGCCTTGTATAACATATGAACAAAGCACAAGAATGTTATGTGAGATAAAAGGATGTAGTAGAGTGCGAGTGACTGCATATGTGAATTAGATGCAAAGAGCAGTTGTGAGAGCCAGTGAAGAAGAAAAGGTTGAGTGATGTTATACATACTATATGAGTGGAATGAGAGTTATTAGTGATATTGAATAGGAGACAGAACCAAGGGATGAGTTCTAAGGATATTGATGAAGAGAAGGGAGCATAGGGCTTCTAAGCATGTCTATAAGGAGAACCAAGGGCCAAGAATTGGTTAATAAAGAGATGAAATTAAGCCAAGTGGGAGCCACAATAGAGAGTAGTAAATTATTATGAACAATAGGTTAGTGCCTACAAAATAGGAAGTTGGTGCATCCATATAAGTGGGTGTTTGAAGGATAAATTGGGGGTTGATGTGCCAGATTTGTAGCAACAAAGGTTGTGGTCCATGGAAATAAGAGTTGTGGTGACCAGAGTTGCAGTAATAGGAATTGTAGCAACCCAAAGTTAGGGCACCCATGAGTTTTAGTGGTATTGTTGTCTTGGTTGAGTTTTAATACCCCTTCTAATGGTCAAGCCAGAGTTGCAACACTATGGAAACGTTCAATGGAAAAATGGAAGAGAGTTGTAGCACTCTGCTGATCGTAGCATGTGTACACTGTAGTTGTAGCATCTCTTGTGAAGTCTCAACTGAAATTGCAACATCATGGAGGAGTTTCAACCACACAAAGGAGTTGCAACAATGCCCTTTTGATCTTGTCTACCAATATTATTATGAAAAATAACGTTTTCACAAAACAATATATAAGAATAAGCATAAAAGTGGTATAAAAAGAGAAAAAACATACCTACACCAGGAATGAGGTGATATGGGATAAAGAGTACATAAATAGATGATGGGAAGTGTAAGAATGGTATCAAAAAGGTTATAAACGGGTGTTGAAAACATGCCAATTTGGACACCCATCTTCCCCCTTCCAAAAATATTGCATGTTCCTTATGAAATCATCATTCATTTATATTTAGAGAGAACATGGCTCCCATGGAATTTTTTTATACTAAAATCTAATTTCCTTGTTTCATATGGAAGGAAATATCCCCCTTTCTGTTGTATGGTAATATGGTAGGCAACCTCTTTTTTATTAGTCTGTTTGAAGTCCCTATAATAGGACATGTTCAGAGACCATATCATTAGTAATGAAATTTCAACCCAACCAAGTATCTTTGCATTCCCCCATGCATATGACATAATTCTATACTCTTTTTAGGGAAATATGTAGGTTGCTAGGGCTAAATGGGTCCCTCTTTTTAATGTCCCTTCGCCTATTTCCACCTTAGTTTACACCCTTCCTCAGTAGGTTCCCCAAGTATATTGATATAATATAGACATTGGGTGACAACCTCATTTTTATTCCTTAATGCAAAGGCTACTTATGGGGGAGAGGATATCCAACTCTTATAAATTTGAATAACTTCTAAGGGCATTGGAGTGTTCTCCTCTTATCCACAAATTGTTGTTGAAATTATTTCCTGCAACCTTGTGAGATACAACCCAATCCACTTGGTTGGATATAAAAGAAACAAAATATCTTAATTTTACATCCCCCATGAAATTATTGGTGTTCCAGAGAAAGCCATGGAATAATAAAATATTATGTTGATCTAGCTTAGAAAAGAGGTTCTTCTCCTTGGGAATGTACTAAGAGTAAGTCATGAGAAAAGTTAGAGTATTAGTGATTTCAAAATACTTGCTAGTCATTAATTCAAAGAAGATACATATATAAAAGGTGTAAGATGCCAAATTATCTAGTATCTACTATCAATGCCTCTATTCCTTTAGTGGGCATATATATTGGGTCATCCTGTAGTAGTGGAAGGTTCTGTGGCTGGAGTCAAACATAGCGGTGGGTACTGAGTCTAGTACAGGAATTTTTCCATCCTGTAGTGGCTGGTTAAGGACATCCTCTAGTGCCAGCCACTCCTGCTCATACTTGAAATCTACCCAAGCAAGGAAATCCATGATGGACTTATTGGCACTTATTAAATACTCCAGTGTTTTTTTTGAAATTGTGATTTTTTCATAACTCAGAAAACTCGCAATTTGTTTGGGTTATTTCTTGGGATGGGAAAATCAGAAAAAATAAATATATTCCAATATTTTGGAAAAATTTTCACTTTCACATAATCTTGTTATAGCCTCTGCTTGATGCTTTTGTTGCTTTTTGTTGCTAGCCTCTACTTGATGCTTTTGTTGCTTTTTGTTGCTAGCCTCTGACAAATGACAATAATGTCTCATCTTAGACTTTGAAGAAAATCAAGTATTTAGACAAATATGCAAATGTCTACACTAAATTCTATCGTGGATGGCAAACTGAGTGAATCAAGTGACACGTCCTGTTACAATGAGATGTTCACAATTGGAATGCTTTTAGGAAAAGGTGACTTACATCAGCTGAGTGTTGTTGGAATTTTCAATTCCTTTCCTGATTGGTCCTTCACTTTCCTTCATTTCTTTCCTCTATGAAAAACACATGTTGGTTGTACAAATGGAGAATTTTACCATTGAGATGTTGTGATGTGCCAGGAGCCTAGAATATACTTGATGTTAAAAACCTCTAGTTGTTTTACTTATGTTATTTGGACCTGTCCACATACAAAGGAGGGCTGAAGGTTTAAGGACTCTACTCAATAATAGTTTTCTTGTGGAGTTCAATTTGCAATCAAGGAGCAAGGAACAAAGTGAAGTGGATATGGAAGCGTAGATTAGTACTAGAGTGAATGAGCTAGATGATGTTTTTGGAATTAATTATGAGTGTTCCCTCCTCAAGCAGTATAATCATCATGAGTTTCCAAACTGAAGGACTATGGGACATTTGGAATTTATGAGAAAACGTCTCAGGAGACGTCGATCAGTAATGAAAACTCTTCTGGAAATGTGCAATGGTAATAATGGAGACCAATCCAAAACATGGTAAGACATTACTAAGCATAATTAATGTACAAGTGTACATGCATCTAGAGCTTATTAATAGTGATCCATACTAAAGTTATGTGATTGAACAACAATATTTTCCTAATGGCAGAGTAAGTAATGTTGAAGGACCACAATCTCTGTGTGAATGATAGAAGAGCCTACATCAAGCCTTGTATAATATATGAAAAAAGCATAAGAATTTTATGTGAGATAAAAGGATATAGTAGAGTGTGAGTGAGTGCATATGTGAGATAAAATGATGTAGTAGAGTGTGAGTGAGTTCATATGTGAATTAGATGCAAAGAGCGGTTGTGAGAGCTAGTGAAGAAGAAAAGGTTAAGTGATGTTATACATACTGTATGAGTGGGATGAGAGTTATCAATGATATTGAATAGGAGAGAGAACCAAGGGATGAGTTCTAAGGATATTGATGAAGAGAAGGGAGCAGAGGGCTTCTAAGCGTGTCTATAAGGACATCCTCTACTGCCAGCCACTCCTTCTCATACTTGACATCTACCCAAGCAAGGAAATCCATGAAAGATTTATTGGGATTGATTAAATACTCCAGTGTTTTTTTTGAAATTGTGATCTTTTCAGAACTCAGAAAAGTTGCGACTTGTTTGGGTTATTTCTTGAGATGGGAAAATCAGAAAAAATAAATATATTCCAATATTTTGGAAAAAACTTTCCGCATTATTATAGAGAATATCATATGGAAGGAGATATCCCCCTTTCTGTTGTATGGTAATATGGTAGGTGACCTCTTTTTATTAGTCTGTTTGAAGTCCCTATTATAGGACATGTTCAGAGACAATATCATTAGATAATGAAATTTCAACCCAGCCAAGTATCTTTGCATTCCCCCATGCATATGACATAATTCTATACTCTTTTTAGGGAAATCTGCAGGTTGCTAGGGCTAAATGGGTCCCTCTTTTTAATGTCCCTTGGCCTATTTCCACCTTATTTTACACCCTTCCTTAGCAGGTTCCCCAAGTAGATTGATATAATATAGACATTGGGTGACAACCTCATTTTTATTCCTTAATTCAAAGGCTACTTGTGGGGGAGAGGATATCCAACTCTTATAAATTTGAATAACTTGTAAGGGCATTGGAGTGTTCTCCTCTTATCCAAATTTTTTTGTTGAAATTATTCCCTACAACCTTGTGAGATACAACCCAATTCACTTGGTTGGATATGAAAGAAACAAAATATCTTAATTGTACATCCCCCATGAAATTATTGGTGTTCTAGAGAATGCCATGGAATAATAAAATATTATGTTGATCTAGCTCAGAAAAGAGGTTCTTCTCCTTGGGAATGTAATAAGAGTAAGTCATGAGAAAAGTTAGAGTATTAGTGATTTCAAAATACCTGTTAGTCATTAATTCAAAGAAGATACATATATAAAAGGTGTAAGATGCCAAATGGTCTAGTATCTACTATCAATGCCTCTATTCCTTTAGTGGGCATATATATTGGGTCATCCTCTAGTAGTGGAAGGTTTTGTGGTTGAAGTCAAACATAGTGGTGGGTACTGAGTCTATTACAGGACATTGTCCATCCTGTAGTGGCTGGTTAAGGACATCCTCTAGTGACAGCCACTCCTGCTCATACTTGACATCTACCCAAGCAAGGAAATACATGAAAGATTTATTGGCACTGATTAAATACTTCAGTGTTTTTTTGAAATTGTGATTTTTTCAGAACTCAAAAAACTTGCAATTTGTTTGGGTTATTTCTTGGGATGGGAAAATCAGAAAAAATAAAAATATTCCAATATTTTGGCAAATTTTTCCACATTATTATAGAGAATATAATATTCATTGACATTGAGATGCAGGGAAAAAATTATACATTGAGGCAAAATTTACAACATGTTTTGCTTCAGAAGCTTATGACTCATGTACTTCTTTCCAGATGGGTGGCTACTGTGAGCAGCTTCCTGAACTCTTATGCTATTTTCACAGATAATTCTACCCTGAACAAAGCAAGTTTTTTTCTTTGCGATAACACATTGCATCAATGGTTTAAATCTAGAAAAGGTTTTAAGGGAGTCTTACCTAGAATATTTTAGTTTTTGACATTAGGGGTGAGGGTGCAGTAGAAGGAATTTATTTTTTCTTTAAATCTGCATTGCTTCCTTGATTCTTCCACATAGCGTAAGAGGTCCCTATTGATATATTTCCATTCTTACTAAATATTTGTTGAGAACTTGTCTGGACTCTGGACTATGGACTTTGTTAGGAGGCAAAGCCATGAACTAGGAGAGATCCATAATTTCTCACCATTTCTTTAAAGTCTGGCTGTGAGAACCATACAGGGCTATATTTTAAATGAACTGGACCAAGTGTTTGAGAGTTTGATACTGAGAGAAGAATCGTCTTGTGATTGGATAGTGTAGTTTGGATAATTGCAGAATTTAGAATTACTCAGAGAAAAAGGAGCTTTATAAGAGAAACCTATCAAGTCTTTCCACAATGAACCGTGGCCCTAGCTCTGTATTGCTCCAATTGAATTTTCCATTAAAAGGGTCCTATTCTGAAATCAGGTCTTCAATGGTCCTAATGGTTAAGAACATGTTGGTTTTTTTTCCATTTCACTTATTAAACCTATAGAAATGGTCCATTCTATTGATTAAACAAGTGTAAAGATACCATTCCATTGATTTACCCTGCAAAGGGTCCATTCCGTTGTTCAAACCCATTAGATGATTTAACGCTTGCAATTTCTTTTTCCCATGCTTGTTCCATGCATGTAAACACAAATCATAAGCCCACCTAGAAATGTGGCCCACTTGGTGTCTTAGTGTAAGAACACTCTTGAAAATCCTTATCTCCTCGTCAAGCTCATGAAATATTACTTGCAATTATTTCAAATTTTTTTTACAATTGTTCATCTAGGAAAATTAAAGAAATTTGCACCTATGATTAAATCATAAATCATTAGGGACTTGGATGTTGTGTATATGTGAAGTTGTTTCTAGCCAATTCTTGAAAACTACCTCATAAGGAGCTTCTCCTTCATTTGTCCTTGCAATCCATTTAGTCGCTAAAACCATCCTTGGAGCATGGCTGTTAATTAGCCCAAGCTCTCCATATTCTCTATGAAGGGTGTAAATGTCACTAGTAACTCTGACTAGTTTCCTTCCTCCTCAATTTTATCATGGAAAATGATAGAGGATATGTTTCAAATTCTTATAACCAATTCATCAAGGGAAAGATAAATAAAAGAATCACTAGTAACTGACTAGTTTCCTTCCTCACTTTTATCATGGAAAATGATAGAGGATATGTTTCAACTTCTTAGAACCAATTCTTTAAAACTTAAGGGAGAGGTGTTTTGCAAAGGATGATTAAAGTTATTGTAATATTTTGTTGTTTTATTTAAATCTTTCAAATGTTCATTAGGTGATTTGGAGATATGAATTAATTTAGTGGAAATTTTTATATATTTTACATTGGAATGATGTTCTTTGTTTTATAGATGATGAATCACGATGTTATTGTTTTGTGTATAATGATTTATTTTTTCTTTTGGGCTTGGGCCTTGGCACAACATTTTAATAAAAAAATTCACAATGGTTTTTGTGAACATTACACTTATTTTACTTTGAAAGCTACTTACAAATCTAGTAATTCTCAACTCTTGGAAACTATTGATGTAGGTTTATAGATAGATTTGAAATTTTTCTTTTGGAATATTCAGTGAGATGTAAAAAGCTAATCTTGGGAAGAAACTATCAAGGAAAATTGATGTATTTTCATACTTTAAAAAGTCTCAATCCAAGAATACACATTCTCTTCATGCTTCAAGCTCCTTTGAACAATATGTTATTGAGAGAGATGTTAAATCTTGTGAAAATGCATCTAATATCCATATGATGGATGAAATAATAGGTTCCCCAAGTGATCAGGGTGAGATAAATGCAGTTTCAACAGAAATTAGTGATGAAAATGTTAAAGGAATTTCCTTGGAAGGTGACACAAACCATTCACGGAAAAGGAAAAAAGGCCAGTGGACCATAGGGAGAAAATTACAAGATGATTGGGTCTCAAGTTTTCCATTTATTGAAGAAATACCTCCTACAAATGAGGATTTACGAGAATTTAAATGTATTGCGTGCAGTTGGAAAAGTTGCAAGGTAGTGAAATTTCAAATGAATCTAGATACAGTACAAAAGCATGCAGGAAAGGCTTATGAAAAGAAAATTGTAAATGGTAAAGAGAAATCTATTGTCAGATGGAAATCTTTGGAGGAATGTCGACATATGCAATGTGTGGAATAATACAAAAAATATTTAATAAGTAAGAAGAAACTTGAGGCAAGTGGAGGAACCATCATATCTCAATTTAAAAAGATGATGGAAAGAAGTTTGTTATCCAAGACGATACAATTGAGCATTGTATTTCACATCTTATGTAAAGGTCATCCTATGACATATTATCCAGATCACATGAAATTTCTATCTTTTCTTCACGTGCCAAACTTTCCATCTTCTCATTGGTCTATAACTAGTCGTTGGGAATGGGCAAGATATCTAGCTCAAGTAGAAAATGATGATTTGAAATAGGAGATTGCAAATGATAGGTTTTTGGCATTGTATTTGGATGAGGTTACGACTATTGATAATACTTCATGGATCCGCATGAGCATTTATATGGTTAATGACCATATTAGGCATTCGTATCTACTTGGGATTAAAAATATGAGAGAGACTTCTACAACTGGAAATATTTATGAACTTGTTCTTAATACTTTGAAGGAAAGTGGTATGGATCATTTAATGATTGCAAAAAATTTGGTATGTGTTGGAGCAGATGGAGCATCGGTAATGCAAGGGCAAAGGAATGGTCTTTGTGTTAGACTACAACTATCAGCTTCACCATTTATGCTTAATATTAATTGTATGGCTCATAGGATGAATCGTGCATTTAAAATAGTAAGAAAGTTTCCATCAGTTTCAAAAGTTGAAGATCTTGTACATGAGACTCATGCATACTTTTCTCGTAGTCCCTAATGATATTTAGAGTTTCAACAATTTGCAGATGGTGTTACAGATGGAAAAAAACTACTGAAAGATGTTGATACAAGATGGATCTCATTAAATGGACCATCTCAAAGACTATTTAGTGAGTTCAAATCTTTGGTAGGGTCGATGTATGAAAATCACTAGAATGTAGACAAAGCACAAGATCTTATTTTTCAACTAACTGATATAGAAACATTATTGACATTGGCTGGAATTCTTCCTATGCTACATGAAATGAATGTCCTCATGAAAATGTCTCAGAATCGCACAATGTATATTGATGAATACATAAATGCGAGAAAGTCATCATGCCTTGCATTTGATAATTTGAATATGATGCCGGACTCTTTTACTGGTCCAGAGTTTACAAGTTGGACTAAGATCATCAATATAGAAAATACTGGAATTTTTTTTATGTTTGATGAAAAAGGGATACTATGTATCACAGTGCGTGGGTATATGTTCCCCTTTCATTATATTAGTAAGACGGGACAAATCACCAAATATTGCCCCATGTCAAGAGACCAATTTGATAATATTGTGATCTAAGTGAGACAAAATTTGATAGAAATTGCAAGATCACTATCATTAGAGATAAGACAATGATTTCCTCGAGATGAATTGTTGGAGGCCATGTGTGTGGTATACCCTCAATATTGGAACAATTGTCAATGTCCAAGAAATTTAAAAGCTGATTTTCAAAAGAGATTAAAATGTTTAGTATACCACTTTTGCAAGAAAGTATCGATACATGGAGAACATATTGAAGGTATTTTAGATTCATCAAAATTGTATCAACAAGGTGGACACTTTGCTAAAACAATGTGGAAACAATATCCTTTTTTGGAGAATCCTAATGAAAATGGTGCTATAACAAGATTATGGAATACTTTAAGTGCTAGCCAATACCTGCAAGAAAACATATCAGAATATTTCAAATTAGCAGATTTGTGTCAAACCATGATTTTGGCATCAGTGGAGGATGAGAGAATGTTTAGTGCACTATCATTCTTGAAGTCAAATTTGAGGAACAAGCTTGATAAACATGTGGATACATGTTTAAGATTATATGTAACAAAGTATGACGTTAACAATTTTCCATATGAAAGAGCACTAGCGCTTTGGCGATCAGATTGTGATAGAAGGGGAGAAAAAAATATAACAAATTTATCTAATGAACTTGATATAGAACATAATGTTTTGGAGGCTCATAATGACAGTACATCTAGAGAAGATCATGTTCACAATGTAGAAAATGATGACCAAGATGAGAACTGGGAAATTGAAATACCCTAGGACTTTTATTTTGGTATACATGTTCCGTTGATCATGCAAGATTACTATATGTCTAATTCAGGTAAAAATGGGTTCTATATTTTGTATTTTTCATTATAACATTGCAGCTACATTTCTTTCATGCGTGTTATTTTAAGATTGATGCTTCATATTTAATCCTTACATTATTTGTTTCTTATTTGTGATGGGAAATGAAGCTGGATTTGATGATTCCGGGACCTATTTCTTTTCACATAGATTGTGTCTGGCTAGTATTAAATGATAAATATCTGATTTAACAAGACTAACATAAAGCATCAATGGGCTCATTCAAGTACATGAAACTACCTTGATGTCTAGCTCTGACATCTTGGAAAATTTTAATGGTATATATGTTTCTTGTGTTTGGGGAATTTTGTTGAGTTTCGAGTTTTATATTTTCTTGGAAAATATTTACTGATATTTGGAAAATATGTGATTTTATATTGGTATAGGAAGTGAAGCTGGTTTTGATCTTTGATTGGAAATGAAGTCGGATTTGTTGAAGTTGGGACCTATTTCTTTTCACATAGATAGTGTCCTAGTATTAAATGATAAATAACTAATTTAAGAAGTCTAACGCTAAGCAACAATGGGCTTATTCAAGTACATGAAATTGTGTTGATGTCTAGCTTTGATATCTTTGAAAATTTTAGTGGTTTGTTTGTTGCTTGTTTAGAGGATTTTGTTGAGTTTGAAATTTTTGGTTTGTTTTGGTCAGATATTTTTAGTCCCTTGAATTCTTATGGGTTTCATATCATACATAGATCAATAGATCTAGTTTTATTATTATAATCATTATTGTTTTCTTTATATATTTGGTGGTTTGAGGAAAGATATTTTATTTCCTTTCACTTTGTGGCATGATTTCGACATCTTCACCTTTTAGAATATAGTAAAATATTTTTTTTATTATAGATTTTTCTTGGAAAAGAATTATTGATATTTGGAAAGGGAAAAAAGCCCTGGGTAGCTAAGCGAAGAGAAAAATGGTCTATGTACTAGGTTCCTGCACATTCATCATAGGAAACCTATTGGCATGACACTAACATTCCTTTTATCCAATTACACTTTTGATGCCAAGGCGGAGCTGAGTTCGATGACCTGGGAAGAACAATGGTAGTTGATCATAATGCTAAGGAGATTAGAATGTTGGTTTCACAAACAGCTGACTATGCCATCAATGCTAGTGGAACCAAAGGAACCACATCAGCTTACACATTGGAGGATACTAATTTGCAATATGTTGCATCTTCTTGCTTCTTGCTCTTGACATATGCAAAATACTTGAGCTCCTCCAAACAAGTAGTAACTTGTGGTGGGATAGTGACAGTCACTCCTCACAGGCTAAGAGCACTTGCAAAATGCCAGGTATAGATTCATAATAGCCCAATGCTTAATTTTCCTATTATTTCAAAAATTTATTAATGTATGCAGTATCTGAATCAATTTGTGTTGATGAAGGTTGATTACATACTGGGAGATAATCCTATGAGGATGTCATACATGGTTTGATATGGTTTCCTCTATGGTTGGATATGGATAGGGTTCTAAGACAAGATATGGGGATTGACACTAAGAAGCTAGAGTGGGTCCACCCATCTATAGGAAGTTAGGGAAGCTTGAGACCATATGGCCAATGGATAACATCATTACCTGATTGTTTCTTGGTAGACTATGTTGGAATTTGGGTAGCTCAAAGGAATTTTTGAGAGGTGAAAATCCACCAAAAGGAGTTGGTTGGGAAAGTTACCCAAGTAGTTGGAGTTTTGAACCAAAGATGTGGGTTTGGACCCAAGACAATTAATTATTTATTCTAATTTAAAAATTGTCATGATCATAAAAACTGTCTTCAAGGGGTATAGTGCCTTTTATTAATGTCACGTGAAGAATTCTAATAGTAGACATCCTTCCTATCTGGTTATGTGGTGTACATGTCTTAGGATATCAACTGCTTTCATCAAAATTTACTTGTAAATACCTTCAAGAGAGACACTTGCAACTTTTCTTGGCTCACTGAATTGTATCGATTTGAGTTGGTATACATATATACCAATCTTGACATTGAAAGTCTACATAGAGCTTATACTACAAATTTTATCTTCTAATGTCACTATAGCTATATGATAAGCCTGGTGAGCCTTCGCTCTCGATATCCTTTATTCTTAGAAATAATTTGGGGAATATCATTTCCTATGATTAAATCCTTTTAATATACTTATGCTTAGGAGGTGGTCTTATCGGGACTGATGTCACTTATTATAGTCTTAAAAATAGTATTTTCTCTATATATGCCTAGAATAAAGGGTCTTTAGCACCAAATTTGATGTGACATACTACTGTAATATTAGTGAAATACTTTCTCCAAGATGATGACATGAAGGAGAGTGATGGCTTAGTTTATAATTATTGGCTTTGAGTTTATTTTATGCATAAAATGGGTTTTAGTCCTCTTGAAACAACACATAACATAAATTTATGAAACAACACATAATTCAAATATTTTGGAGTGATTTCAGAGCATTTCAAGTGTGCTTAGAACTTCGATATATATCCCAAGAAGTTTGGTCTAGAGAGAGATTATTTTCCACCTATTCAGATTCTTCTAATAGAGATTAGAACAGGACCTTCATTATTCTTCCTTAGGTTACAAAATTATCCTTTTGGTCCTCTAGAAAAAATAACATCTCTACCATTTGTTCTAGTGTATGTGCCCAAAATAATTGAGCCTTAAGTCTATATAATGTTATTTCCCCATCCAAAAAAATCCCATGGAGGTCTCATCTATATGTAAAATACATTGATAAGCTAGTATCACACATTGATCAGATGCATATGAACCAACCTGTCTACTATTCTCTGTTTTGCATGTGTCAATGAGAGTTATACCTTAAGTGTGATGATGCCTTTTTGTTCTGAAGCTTCTTGCTATCAATAGTATACCACAAGGTTTAGGCTTTTTGATGCCTTTTAGGATCCCTTCAGGTTGTTGGCCTTGTTCTACAAACCACTCATTCAAGACAATGTTAATGACTATAATATCATGCCAGCAAACTCTAGAAGATCTTTTTTCTTAGCAAAACTGTATGATCTTCAGAAGTTACTCAACACAGGTATACTTTAGTTAGGCCCACAGGAGGACTATCATGAACACTTTAGGATTATTTTCATACAAAAGGTTATTGTCACAAGGGTGTTGTATCAAAACACTACAATTATAGTCTTAAGCAACTGTTGTAGGGAAATGATGAACCTTGAGGCTTATTGCTGCAATAAGATAAAGCTATTTTATATAGTGAGACTTCTTGACAACACAACTACTGTGGAAATGATGAGATCTTAATTCTGAGTCCCTTTCACTTCTTCAACTTAAATATGCCAAGTGAAAGTAGCACATGTCTTCACTTAGGTCATTACTTAAACTGATCTCTTTTTGCTGAGGTAAAGTGATTCTCAAAACATTATACTGAAACTTCTCTTCCTGAAAAACCTCTCCTATGATGGAAAGTGTCAAATTGGTATTTAATGCGCTTTATGAGTTTTTGAGAATATGATCTGGGTTGTATGTTGGGCTTGTAGGTGCTTGGCATTACTGGTGGGTTTTATGATTTTAGTGGGGCATTGCATATTGCAAGCTCATGAGAGTGTCGCTGAGAGAAGTTAAAGGGTGTTGGGTGTAACATTAGCTGGTACAGTATGTTGAATATGGTTTAAGAGTTTTTGTCTAAAATTGTCCCTATTGACAAAAATGGTGTGACCAGTTCACCTTGCTAATATTGGTTGTAACTATGGTTAAGATGGCTATGCCCAGATTTCTCAATAGTGGAAGTCACTTGTAGTTTTTATCACCAATTTTAGGATTGCTGCTATATCTAGGTGTAACTAGGTGAGGTGAGCTAGGGGGATGTCAAGTTACCATGGTTTCTTTGCTGTATCTATGGAGAATTTTATAGAAGCACCTCTTGGGCAGTAACTTTTTTACTTGGTTTTTGTTCTTATATTCTGTACGATTCAAGAATTTCTATATTTGTTGATTAGAGATGTCTCATAGTAAATACCATAGACCTGGCTTTTATTTCTGCGTAATAGGCAACAATCCCACTGTTTTTCTATCCACCATCTCATGATCTTTGGTTTTTTTGTTGGGCATTTTTTTACTACAATTGACCAACTCCCCTATCTTAGATTGTAAGATTCACATATCGGATAACTTAGGTTCCAATTTGTAAGATCGGGTCTTATCAGTGATGGACTCAACATGATGGGCTTTACCTTGTCAAGTTCCTAGTTTCATCTCTTTTTCTGTTATCATCACATTGTCTCATTGAGGCAAAATGTTGTTCTTGTCCATTCATCAGGGCTTATATTGTTGCTAGATAAAATAGACATTTTTGTCTTCTATTTATTGTGCCACTGCTGTTAAATTACTTGATATTATATTCTCCAAACATGTCAGAGAAAACTTGGTGGTTTTATTTTATTGGAGGAACCTGATTCTTAAAAAAGAGTTTTGCACTACATCTGCATCTTCTCATAGTCCACAAGAGAACTTACGAAAGATTAAAGGATTAAGAAATTTATGTTCTTTAATTTGATGTTCTATAAAATTGAGGTAACCAAAACGGGTAGTTTATATAACATATGACATGGTAATATTTTTATTAATTCCCTTGATATTTTGAAGAATGCTCTATTTTGTATAATTTTGCAGATATGTAGCATAGCGGAAGAATATTTTGCACCCTCATCATCTATTAGATGGATTAGCAGAGATAATAGGAGAGAATGATTAACTTCACAACTCCGACATGGGCCATTTGGAGATGTTTTGAGGTCCACACATGTATAGTCAAACCATTTTTGTTGTTTGAACAAAACACATCATTATTGCATATTTCCTTGAGCATTAGATTTCAAAATCAGTGTAGTTGTACTTGTCACAAATTCAATGTGTAGTTAATTTTTTCTCATGGAAACATATGCTGCAGGATGCCATTATTCTTCCACCATGGGTTGTTCTTGCTATACGACCAAGGCCTGGTGTGTGGGATTATGTTCATGTCAATGTTGATGAACTTGTGGTTAAACAACTTTCTGTAGCTGAATATTTGGAATTCAAGGAACACCTTGTTAATGGAAGGTAGTGATCTACATTGTGGATTCCTAGTCCATTAAATTAAAAAAGGGAAATGCTATGAATGTAGATGTCAATGATGTTTTGAAAGTCTCATAACTAAATAGCTTCTATAAATTGTGGATTTAGTTGATAAAAATTGTGAAGTTCGTTCTTGTAGATCATAGCCATTCCCTATTTATGTGTATTTTTAAATTTTTCCTCAAATTTTTTTCTTGTGCTAGAAAATATAAAATAAGTTAATAAATATTGTTACTGGATACTTGAAAATTCATCTATCCACTTTAGGTGGATCTATAATGGGGGTAAAAACTTAAATCCAACTATTTTTGCTCTCTTTCGTATTCTCTATACACAATCATAGGTGCACAAATATAGATTTTCTCCTCTTTTTCTTGGAGAAGAAAATCATACAGTTTTTTATTTTGCAGTATCAAGGATAAATATGTATTGGAGCTAGACCTTGAACCTTTCAATGCATCCTTTCCTCACCCAACACGGCCATATTCCATTGGTAGTGGAGTTCAATTTTTGAATCGACATTTATCCTCGAGACTATTTCATGATAAATAAATCATGTAGCCCTTGCTGGATTTCCTTTGAGCACACAACTACCGAGGCCAGATCATTTTATTTCTTTGGTTCATATGTTGTATCATTGTGTTTGATAGTTTAAAAAGAATGCAACCTATGAAAAATAGATCTAAATCAAATAGCAAAGAAGTCTGTCCTCAGTCCTGGTTGTTCTAAAGATATAAAATATGAATTCATTAAAAATTCTTAGGGCTACCTCATCTTTTGTTTAGGCTTCTGTTATTTATAAAAGCCTAGATATTTAGCTCCTTCACACTCATTTCAAATCAAACTAAAACAAAAGAAAACTAATTATGAAGATGCTCTTCCTCCAACTACATTGTTGTTTTATTTTTGTTATATGTTTATATTTATTTATTCTTGAAATTTGATGACAATAACCTGTCCTTGAATAATACTTTCTAGGAGCAAATTGGTATCATAGTAACTTACTATTATTATTACCATTTTCCATCACCATTTGACCAGAAACTTTAAGTTTGTTTGAACGGAGATGTTAGAGGCTTCACTGAGCGTGATGATGACAATAATCAATAAGATAGTAACTTTGACTTTAATGCCTTAGAGAGCTTGATGAGTTGAGCAATAGAAATTAGATTGGCTAATCAGCATAGTGTTTCTATGCAATAAAGTGTAGGAGGAGTGTAGGAGCAGTGAATATGGACATTTGGAGCAGTGGTGGTGTAAAATACAGTTGCGAATTTTGGCAATAGTTGCAGGCACAATAATGGTGTATGGTAGCAGCCATTCACATCTTTGTCTAGCAGTTAGAGCAATGCAATTTCATCTAACTATCATTATTATGTTTAGCAACACACATGAGTATTGTTTCTCAAGGCAGTGACATAGAGGAGCATTGTTTCTTAATGCAGTGATACAAAGGAGAATTATTTCTCAAGCCAATGACACAGGGGAGGATTTCCCACTCTAAGAAAGGTCTTCTTATGCTTCCAAACCATATTATTAAAGAATATTTTTTGGGGGGTTTTAATTCTCCTTTAGGACCTTAAACATTGACGTATTTTAAGTGCGAATTGGATTTTGTGCTTATTATGTTGGTTTGGATTTTTATGCCTTGAATGTTGTGATGGAATAACCACTTCAAGATACTGAGTCTATCACCATAGAACTTGAAATTCCATGGATATGCCACTATTATGTTAACCCTTCTCACAGGAGTGTCAGGTCTGCATGTTGAATATTCTACTTATGTAAAAGTGCTGATAATGAATGTCAAATCATATAAAAATTGAGCTTATCTCATGGGTGTTGAGATAGTCATCACATGAATCTAAGTTTTGTCCTTCATACACATTCTAATACTGTGATTATAAGATATTTTGAGAGAAGGTAAAGATCTTTTCCCAAGAGTTACATTCACTATAGTCACAAAGACACCACACCCATTACATCATAAAGATATTATAGGTGTGCCAAGATTTTTATTGAGAGATCAAATAGGTTTATCACCTCTAAATGATAGAATATAGGCTTAGACAATCATTATACACTAAGAGATCAAATGAATGTTTAATATATTGCCACATTCATCCTAAAGAACATATGTTTGTTGAGAATATCATGTAATACAAATTCTATAATATTATTGAGGTTGTTTGTCAATATGTCAAGACATATATGTTTAGGTCCATTCATACTTTTCAAACATATATATTAGATCTGTCTCCAAAAAACCACTTAGATAATCACCACAGGAACCTGAATTTTGTTTACTTGAATGCTGGAAACTGAGGCATCTGAATCCACAAATTTAATCTATTATTTGAATGTCAGAGGCATGAACTCATAATTACAAAATATAGGATGATATTAATTGTTTTTGACCATAGGATCTGTATCTAGAAGCAATGAAGTAGAAAAGTATGTAGGCACTTACATGATACTACAACGTATTTCTTAAAATGATACTTAAAGGCGCCATTGGATTAAATCAAATGCAATTTGGTGGTGTTAGGATTTTATTTACATAATTCACAATGATAAAAAAATTACCAAATCTACCCATTCAACATAAATGATAAAGACACTCAACTACAAGTTTCAAAGCAGTGAAGAATTCAGAAAATTTTCCAGATTTGAATGGATCTGACTTTTATGGCAAGAGTATGATAAAATCTGGTGTTTGCGTCCAAGGAATCAAATTTATTTAGCATAACATGTATTATTTTCAAATTTGACGGAACACTCAATATTGTTAGGTATTAAATTTCAATGTTTGTTTATGTTCTGTGATTAGATGGTGGGGTATATTTCTGAACAAAAACCCATTTTTGGTGAGGATTTATTGAAATGTCTTCTTAGAATATTTTTGTGCAGAAAAATTCACTGGCTGATATGGAATTTTAAGTCATCTTGGTTGAAGAGAATACTATATGCTGATGATGGTACCCAAAACAAACTCTATGTTGCTTTGTTGAATACTTTATGATTTATTTTTCTTTCATGAACTTTTGGGATCCTCAGTCTGGATTTTTCAACTTCTGTTGGACACAAGGAAATATGTGCCTCCCTTGGTTAAATCTCATTTTTTAGCATCAGTGTCATGGGGATTTCACATTTTTTGGCAATGAGTAGCTACATAATTATTCTTTGTCCTTCTAGAGAATAATTATTCTTTGTCCTTCTAGAGAGTCTTAATCCCGATTTGTAAATTTGTATTTTGAAAAATATATTTAGATCTTTTATGTCCAATGGTACTTCCCTTATGCATGCAGAAGGGTCCCTGCCACTCCCCTAGTCTATCAGGATGAAAATTGCATTGGGTGTGGCAAAAGGTCTGGCATTTCTTCATGGAGGGGCTGAAATACCAGTGATTTATCAGGATTTTAAAACATGCAATATTTTGCTAGATTTGGTTTGTACCTACAACTTCAAAATTATGAGATGGCTCAGTGTTACACTTTGGATTCTCTTAAGTCTTTATGGAGAGATATGTACTTGGTGCAGGAATACAATGCCAAGTTGTCTGATTTTGGACTAGAAAAAGATGGACCTGAGGGAGACAACACCCATGTTTCAACTCAAGTCATGGGAACATATGGTTATGCTGCTCCAGAATATGTAATGACTAGTGAGCACTTTAACCAATTTAAAACCCGTGGCAATAATATCTTGGCGAGGAAATTTTAAGATTGATACAGGTCAACAATATTTCTAGCCTCTTTAAGGGTCCTATCTAGTAAATGGGGCAAGTAGAAAAACTGACAAGTTTGTTCTGGGAGAATTTTTTAGGTCTCGTCTTATTGGCCTAATGTTGAATGTAGACTAACCAATGTTCAAGACTCATGATAGCATGGAAAATTTTAGGGGCTAATATTCACAAGTGGGCTAATTTTTTATGTTTTTTCCAAAAAATGGATTCGCCAATTTCCATTTTTCCTGAAAATGATTCGCCCAAATTTTACAATATAAAATTATTTTACCCTAAAAATCGCCAAAATTATATTGGTCTTCATGTAAAATCATTATAACCTTTAATAACTTTACAAAGACATCAACAAACATTTTGAATTTTGCATCTTATATACTAGTGGGATTCGCCAAGGTTTCTAAATTTTAAAATAAAATTCCATCCTTAAAATTTTCCCTGCAAGACAGTTTATATGAGGTTGAATTTTCCTTAATTTATGAAAAAAATATCTAAACATGCATACATCTCCTAAAAGAAACATGTGTTTGGTGATACATATTTAAGTTGATCTCAATGTAATCTTCATTGGATTCTCTCTTATTCTTGACTTACATATTAGCATAGGCATTGCCTTTTTTACATTGCCTATTACTGATGCAAATTTTAATAAAATTTAGCATAGACATTTCAGATATTTACAAAGATAAACAAGACTAACTGAGTAAATGATTAAGGTTGGAAGTAAAGAAAGTCTGCAAACTTCATTTTTGTTCAGTGTCTGGATGGATGCATGCAACAATAATCCTACTAAAACCTTTAGATGGAGAGGTTATTATAATACAAAATTTGGCTTTCTTCAGTTCATACTATCTAGGATTTTAGCTTTACTAGTTCACACTCTACTATTTTAGACATCTTCCAGGCTTCAAAATCAATAATCTCCTACCATCTAAAGCTAAAGTGAATAATCCCCTAATGGAGAACTTTGGATAAATTGGAATATCCGATCTTTTTCATATAGGATGCTCTTTGCAGAGACCTAGATCAGTGGGAAGGAGGGTGTCTTATTTGATTGCAAAAAGGGCCTGGACAGAGATACTATTGTAAGGGTCTCATGGGTGGAGGTAAGAGGTCTCCTCGAGATCTCATGAATCTGCATACTGAGGTGGCACTGCTCTCTTCCTGTAACTTATTTCTTCTGTGTGTGAGCTCTACAAAGGAGGGAGGTGATCTTCATGTTATGTGGGTTACTGGGAGTTATTCTAAGGCTCCTCCATTTGAGTCTGTTTTGGGTGGAAAATCCTACAAGTCGAATTGTGCCCTGACTGGATGAATTTATAGCATCAAAGCTTCTTTATTCAACATAACAGAAAATCTATTGTTTCAAGTGATACTATTGTTGAAGTCATATAAGGAAGCCTTTTTTGCTTGCATGTTAGATAAAACCTTTGTACAGTGCAAAACTTTGTAGTGATATATTTTTCTAATATTTGAAGTGTTTTATTCCACTTATAACATCCAAATATACAATGCATATAATCTATACAATTATAATATAACTTCATACATTGTGGTTCTCTCTCTAAAAAAGGTTCTGAGAAATCCCTAAGCTCAGAAAGATTTCCTTCACTGAAAACTACCAAGTCTCTGCATCTGAAAGAATTTGAACAATAATAGTTTTCCTTCCCATAAAACATATCGATCCCCATTTTTTTACCATCTTCTTCATCTCATGGATATATTTGCAGAGCAATAGCGAGTTCTAATAATTTTATAGAATCTATATTTGCATGACAATATTTTTTCTAGAGTTTTCTCTTCATGGATTTTTTGTTATGGGTCTGTTTAAATTTGAATATTCTACTACCTTCATGATCACTAATAAAACTCATCACCACTACTACACATGGGATCATCACCAGGATCTACACAAAAATCATGTGGCTCAGAGTCCGAGGACTCCTCAAAATCCTCTCCAACCTCAATATCAGTGCTAGTAGTAGCATGAGCAACAACACTACACTTAGCAGAACTAGAAGAACATGTTTTCCAAACTGCACGAGAACTACTTCCCTCATGAGTCACCTGTGCCATGCTTGGTCTCAGTGGTCCGCTTCCTTCAACTCCTGGTTCAACGACCATATCTGCATTGGAACCAACACCCCGAACTCCACTAGACAACGGTTCACCATATTTTACTAGTGATTCGCCATTTGTGCTGGTGATTTTCCATGATTTTACAAGATAATATAATATCGTGAAAGATTTGCCAAAAAAATTATATATACATATTATATTATTAATAAAATTGCCTTCCATTTTTCCTATGTATCATGGGGATTCGCCCATTTATTATATATATAAATTTAGGGGGGTTCTTGAAATTTTCCCTGGATCATGCAACTTGTTGTCGAAGGCGAGAAAACTGCCATTAGGGCATCTAGATCCCAAGTTACTGATAGGATTCTAGATCATTTTCTAGATGATGAGCTGTCGTCGATAGAAAGTGACCCATCGTACGAAAGCCTACGAAACGAAACCATTAGATCAAGTTTTGAAGAAATTATAGCAAGGACTGATTCAGGGATGGTCAATGTGAATCGAAACAAATGTTTGCAATGAATATTTTATTTGAACTGTCTCTTGAACACATAATGCCACTGCAGATGGTTTGGTGACAATTGACCTAAAGCTAATACCCAGAAACTGGCTGAAGACTTTCAATGAGGTTTGATTAACTGTTAGACAAAAGATTTTCCCAACCTAGGTATGAGTGTGATAAAAGTGTCTAGTTCAAGAATGGTATACTACTTTCAGAACAAAGTGTGACAACTATATTCATTTTCTCTCTTTTTCCCCCACCATTTCTGGCAAGTACCTCTTTATTTTTGACAAGCTTGAGGAGGATAAAATTTTCTTGTTGTATAAGCTCATCCTTTGGATGAGTCCAAATTAGTAAATAAATTGAACCCTAAGAAGGAGTGGTTCATTCCATTTGTAATTGACAAGTCCTTTACTGTTAAGTTTTAACGAGTCCAGTATAGGTGAAACTCAGTGTTTTCAGTTTTAAGGAGTTAGAAGAAAAACTTAAGAAAACTCCGTGGGTGTACCTTTTCGTAAATTTAGTCTCTCAAGCTTGAAAAAGGATAAAATAATGCAGGAGAAAACTCTATTGACCATGATTAGTCAATGTATACCTTTTTCGTAAATAGTCCATTTCAGTCCAGAAAAGGGGTAAACTTATACTAAAAGGACGACCGTTCATTTCCTTTAACGAGTTTGAATAGTCAAGTACTCGACAATATTTTCATGTTTGTTGAGTCTGAAAAGGTCTTAAAAGAGAACTCTGGGGTTTCACTATTTCATAATTTTCAAGAGCCCGAAAAAGTGATAAAATTGTACTCATCATCAAAATAATTCTTTTCACCTGAAAACCCTGTTTTATGCACATAAACTCAAAAAATTAAACATATTCCAATAAGTAAAAACTTTTGAAAATTAAATTTTTAAAGTGGAAAAAAAATAAAATAATATTTTATTCATTCAAAAAATCTTATAAAAAGTAGTTCAAAAAAGTCATTTTCACCTTTTGTACTCAGAGTTGAAATTTTAGAGCTCTTGGCCGAAAAAGTTACGGAGGTGATAACGGGAGAACCGACCACTCAAATAAAAAATTGTCGAATCCAGGTAATCTACAACACTCTTCTCTTTCTTTTCATCCATTTGACTTCTCTTTTTATGTTTTGAAATCATTTTTTGAAGAGAAAAAATGTTCAGAATTCCGCTCTCGGGGGTCCACGGGTCATGTATTGGTTACCTGCAGACCCCGATAATTTTCCCAAAGGAAAATTATCAGGCTACCATGGTTTTTATGAAGAGCGCATGCGGGGGTCCGCACTGTCTCTATATAAAAACTGTGGAGGTGCCGTGAGAAAAGGAAAATTATTAAATTCTCTCAAAAATGGTTAAAAATTCTCACTCTAAAAGCTTCTAACCTTCAAATGCGTCCATTTGCAGATTACCACAATGTTGGAGTGTAGAGAACGCAAGCACGAATAGGTAGATGATGCGGCTATGAATAATCTGGCCACAATGCGTGTGTTGATAAATTGTGGATTGTATAAATTTTGGGAAATTCAGGGCATGAGGGCACAAGTGGAACTAATGACCTGGCTGGTGAAAAAATGGGACATCCAAGAATAATGTTTTATCATCACTAATCACAAGCTAGAACTTGAGCTTGAACACATTTACTTTCTCACTGGTTTATCCAAAAGAGGCGAACATATTTCTTTGTTTGGAGCTAGGCAAGGTGGCCTACCTATTGCTAGCTATAAACAAGAGTTCTGTAGTGAAGAAGATGATCCCAAAGATAACCGTATAGATATAAAGACTATCCTACGTCTTGATCTTAATTTCATTGTGTTCACCGTGACCAGATTGTGTGGGAGTGCAGCTCCATGTGTGGCTACCAAGTCTCAGATGTAGACAACAGTCGACTGTTGTAGAGGTACAATTTTCAATTGGTGTGAAGGGGTATTGGACAATATGAATGGCCAATTGACCAGAGAAAAAAACTCAAAGTTGAAAAACTTTGGGTATGGTTCCATCTTGGTTTCTTTTTCTTTGGAGAGGATTCCATCCCTCGCCCCTCAGCTGATCTCTGTTGATCCTGGTGAACCTATAGAGCCTCGTATGGTATGATGGGTTGCACTGATGTCCCGTCATGGTGGTGATGGTTGTGTGGTAGTTTGATTCACTTCAACATATTTTCATTGGCTTCAAAACCAAATCTTTGCTATTGAGGATTTCCCGTATGCGGGCATAGATTTCCGAGGTGATATTGAGATGTCCTTACCTCCAGGGGTACAATGGGATGAATCAGGTAAATGAATAATTTAGATGTGTTTTAACTCTAATTTTTTATTTATTTTTTATCGTCCAATACTGATAACAAAATTTTAAATGCAGATGTTGGTCCATGAAGGCCAGCCACTCTCCTCCGCTTCAAAAGGAAGCCAACAGAGCCTGTTGCATAGCCACAAAATCATGAAACAGAAATCCTTACTGACTTGGAGCACAACCTAGAGAGGTTGACTATAGATATCATAGAGACATCGATAGATGATATTCCTCTTCGTCTCCAGAGACACGTTACTAGTGTTCCTGGTCATTTTAGGAGATTCCTGTGTAGGGTGGCGTGGGCGATAGTTTACTATCATGATCATCACCATGGATAGTGGATGATCATCGCAGACTATTGTATTTTTTTTTTGTATCACTATCTTTCAGATCATAAGGTGTTTTAAACCTATGATCGCAGACGATGTAATATTTTTTGAAAACACAAACTCCGATCTATGATATTACTACTTTCTCTGGCTATCTTGTTGAACACATATCGAATGTTGTTTTGGTTTACTATTTTAATGCTTCAAATGTCTATTTATAACATTATTAGCTAATGCATCAGCCAATGTATTTAAATTTCTTGGAATGTGCTGATATTCGATGTAATCAAATTTCCTTTCCAAGAGACGAACCTTCAAAAATAATCTCAATAACACTAGATTTTTAATTGTGTATACTCTATTTAAATATAATACAATGAGTTCTGAATCTAGCCTAATGATCAAACGTTGAATTCCAAATGAAATGGCACCAGATAATAACTCAATCACTGTGCTATATTCTGCAACATTATTCGTTGTTTGACCAAGGCTTACCCCATGTATAGAAATTAACTCATCAGTGGGTGAATAAATAACCCAGGCTATGGAAGAAATATTCCATGTACTACAACAGGCACCATCAACAAAACCAATGTACGTTTGAAGGGATTTCGACGTCTTAAATATCAAGAATAATCAAGATAAGCAGTGATAGTAGTAAAAGCAAACTTAAACTAGACACACTCATCTAATCTAAGGCATCTAACTAGAAAAATAACTAATCTACAAGTGAGATCCTCACACAAGAATCAAGCATAATATCTCTTCAGATAAAGTCCATTTTTGGGTTTATCTAAAGAGACCCTGTCATAATCAGTCAATTCATAAGCCCCTTTTGCAAACACTCGCTTTAAAATATAAGGACCATGCCACATTGGTTCGAATTTCCCAGCTCCTAGCTTATCATTAGCTTGATCATATACCAAGACTAGGTCACCTTCTGAAAAAACACGAGGTGTAACACTTCGGTCATTCTAAGATTTAATGCATTTTTTATGAGCTTCGGCTGCTAATGCAGTGGTGTGCCAAGTCTCATCTAATTGTGCTAAGTACAAAAAGTGTTTTTCCTCTTCAGAGGTAGTTGGTAGTAACTCTATGGCTAATTGGAGTGATAGTATTTCGCATTCAATAGGTAACACAGATTTTAAACCGTAAACTAGTTGAAAAGGAGTGAACCCTGTTGCAGTTTTTGCTGAGGTTCAATATTCCCATAGTGCTGAAAAAAGCATGGTATGCCAATTTGATTTATGAATTCTAATTATCCTTTTAATCATGGTGGTTAAAACTTTATAAATGACTTCAACCTAACCATTAGCCCGCAGGTAATATGGAGTAGAATTATCATGGCACAGGCCAAGTTGATCGTAAATTTCGGTCATCATGATATTTCAAAAATGACTCCCATGGTCAATAATAATAGCTTGGGGTATGTTAGTCATCCATAATTTTTACTTTCTCCAAATATGACTAAATATAACAAACCCATATTTCTAGAATAGAATTGTAAGAACATTATGAATTCTAGAAATCTCATTGCCTTCATCTTTTCAAATCCATTAGTGGACTGAAATCTTCCTCTATGTCTCCAAAAAGGTTAGCATGTTGTTGCTTAGCAACTATTGTTCCTTATTAGTTGTTGTTGTTACTTATCTAGGATCCTCAAGAAACACTACTGAATAAAAAGAGACTATATGTAGGCCATTTTTCACGCCTATATCAAAATTCAAACCGGTTTTCATAGTTTGTTCACCTCTCCACCATAGAAATTTCTCCTCCGCCTGCATATCCACTTCCACCCAGCTCCTTTTCCCTCGCGCAGCCTCTGAAAGTAGTAGAACCTCCACTGCAGGGTTTATTAATGTTTTTGGTTTAATTTTCAGGGTTCAATGAAAGTTTTTAAGGCCAAAAGGCCTTCTCGGGGTTTAATTAAGGAGCAAAAGAGAGGATCACTACCTCTAAAGCCAAAGTAACTGCACAATCACCAAAAATGAGCATTCAGTGGTTATTTTTTTGGTTTTAAAGGTGTTGGTTACGCAAATGAGACCCTCGGCACAACAAAGACACCTGCACACAACAAAAGCAAAGAAAGAACTGTGAAGATGAAGTTAAAAGGCTGAAGAATCGAAGGTTAAAGGCTCAAAGCACAATCAAAGCCTCAAAACAGAGTTTTAAAGCCTAATAATGGTTTTAAAATTTAGAGGACAGAAGGCTTAAAGGGTCCTTAAAATGCATAAAGGATGATGATAAAGGCTTCAGGAAAAATTAAAGCCTTAAAGCAGAGGATTAAAACCTAAGTAGGATTCTGAAGTTAAAAAACAAATAAACGAAGGGTTCAAAGAAATTAGATAAAGTGTTAAAAGATAGTGAAAGGCAGTTTTAATGATAAAATAAAGGAAATATAGGCTTAAAGACAACCTTGAATGCATCAAACGAGTAGTTATTCACTTAAAAAACTCAAAAAGACACCTTTCACTTACCTTATGTCTCAAAGGGAAAATTGGCAGCTATTACAAAAAAATATATTTTATAAACTGTCAGACAGTTATTGTAGAAGGTAGAAAGAAGCCTCAAAGTCAAACTTTTCAGCTGTTTCATCCTTAGGAAGTAAAGATAGACTTAATACATAGATAAGTAGTTGGTAAAAATTCCTACCTTATGCCTTGCATGGTTTCTAAGGATAGGAGTGCATTTACTATGCTATTAATGACATTTTGAACCCTAGATGTTTCCACCTCCTCATTTGCAGTAGAAATATTGCATTCAAACTCATTGTATGGGGGTATTTTGATAACTCTTTGAAGTAATATATAGTTCTGCTGAGATTGAAAATAAATTGATGTACTGGAACCTGTGGATGTTTTAACCTGTTTGTGGATGAAGAAAGCTCTGCCATTGGATCCCTGAGCTTGGTTGTTGGTGAAGTATTCTAAATTGTCAATGTTTTCTCCTATTTTCCATTTTGTTTTCATCACTTCTTACTTACAGTAGAGTAAAATTTTTAGGCTAAGAAATGTCTCCTGGAAGCATCGTAGACCTGTTTACTCTTCACTGTCTTTATGTTTTCATCTGCTGAATTTTTGATTGAGTAAGTTTAACTGCTTTTTCAACCTTTAAGCTTGTTTATTTCAGAAGTAATTCAATACAGTTTCCCTCAAGATGATTTATGGTTTTCACTGCTTCTTGTTGTCACTTTAAAAAACAGTTTCTGAAGTTTCTTTTCAAAGTACCATTGTCCAAAGTTTGCCAAAGAGGTTTGTTTTGATCATACCCTTTGTACTTCCTCAAATAACTATTTTGAAAGTCTTTATAACTGCAGTCCTAGATGTTTAGGAGTTCCCTCTTCTATGAATGCATTTATCTATTTATCTTGAATGTTTTCTTATCCTTGAAAGTGAAATATTTGATGAAATAGAGCATTCCTCAACTCTTAGATTTCATTTTGAAAGTTTGTCTTGAGATTGTTATCTGCTAAAGTATAAATTTTAGAATTCATGGTTAGCCCTGTCTATAAATTACTTCATGTTCAGATAATGTTTTAAGTCCCTTTGTTGAGAAGTACATATAATTAAGGATTCTTAATTGCCCTTAGTTCTGATTTTCATTCTAAAACCCTTAATGTTCGTTTTCATTTCACCTGAAAGACTTTTTTAATCCAACAACCAAGTTATATTTTCCCTTTGATACCCCTGATTCATCTACAAAATTGTTATCATTTCCACTTGACTCCATTTCCCAATGACTTAGAGATTTCCCTTTCCTATCTATGTTGCCTAGAACATCATGTCCCATCAAACAATCAAACAAACTCAAGCTTAATAACTAGCCTAAAATCAACCCTTTACAAGAAATCAAGTTATATCCATACAAAACATATTTGAGAGATCCCTCTCTGAGACTAGGAGGGCTAGATCCTAGAACTCTAAAGACTATTTTTTGTGTTGCCTTGTCATTTAGTATGCCAATCTGCTAAATCACAGGATCCCAAAATTTTGGCGATCACAGTGGGACCTCTAAGTTCATAGTTTCTTAGCAAGCTCTTATAGACTCATTAGTCCTTCAACAAACCATAGAAACTCAGAAAAACTCAAAAACATTTCAGATTGGTTTTTAAATAAATCACTGGTGGTGGACCATAAAACGTTTTACCTTCAGGAAAGCTAAAAATTTTCACCTGGCGACTCCACTAGCCCTAGTAGGCCTATTACCTCACTAGATCTCCAGATTTCCTTAGGATTGTGTTAAGTAGCCTTGAGGAAGTTTAGAAGCCTAGTTATCTTATTGTAGAAATTGCTGTGAGAGGAAAACCTTTGAAAAATGGTCCAAAAAACCTCTTCCTCTCTAAAAATTTGAAAAACTGAAATCTGGCTTCACATAGGATTAACACGAGATCCCATCCAGATCCTAATACCCCTACCATAGTTGACAATCTAGAGAGGATTTTGTGGCAAACTTCTAGACCGTGAAAATCAACTACTGATAAGACCATTCCAAGAACAAGATCTGTCCCTGAAAACCTCACAGTCTTGAAAGATCCTCACTTTGACTTACCTCACACAAAGAACCTCTTTAGAAATAAGTCTCAGAGTGATTTAAACCAAGATGATTTTGAAACCACATATTTGCAATAGAGCTTTAGCAGAGAAGCCTCACCTTCTACTCCACCTGATTATTAGCTTCTCCATCATTTCAGCTCCTTCCATAACAAATCTTCTCATCATCAGTTTGCTGGCCCAAATGTTTCTTCCACTCCTATCCACACATCCACCGTTCAGAACACTCCATTTAAACCATTTTTCCCTCTTGTAAATCCCCCATTATTTTCAATCATGGCAACATGGTATGCTCCACTAGTTTTACCACAACCTATGGTTCCTTTGCTAAATGATTATCAGTCCAAAATTCCCCTTTTCACTGCAAATGAACCTACTACTGCCTAACAACATGTAGATAAAATGAATGATGCTTTTGATTACATGGAAATAGAAGAAGAAACCATTAATATGAGAATTTTTGCTCAAATTTTAGGAGTAGAAGTCAAGAAATGGTTTAAAAACTTAGCTCCTCACAACATAAATTATCTCCCTTCTTTATATCAAACATTCATTAACAAATGGGAAATTATAAAGAACCCTCTCCAAATCCTTCCAGACTATACTAATCTCAAAAGGAATATTGGGGAAAGTGTCCATGATTACTACACTAGATTCAATAGTGTGTATAATGCACTTCCCCTAGACATGAAACCTCCACTAGGCTTATCTTTGGCTAAATTCCCAGAAGGCTTTGATCCTGAAATGGCCTGCCAGCTAAGGGAAAGAGACCCCCAACTTTATAAGATATGCAGAGGGGAGCCATGAGTGTAGAGGAAAATATAATTGAGAAAAGAGCTAGGTTGAGAGCAGAAAAAAGAGTTACATACTAAGATGATACAATGGATTCAACCTCATCATCAGATTCTAAAATTGATAACTTAGTAAATGTAATGGAGAGAATGTTGGAAAGGATAAATCTGAATCATAGAGTGCCTCTTAGAGCAACCCAAAACAGAAATAGAAACCAAAATATTAGAAGAGACCCTAATCAAGATAGGAAGAGAGACAATGAACAGCAGATTAGGCCCCCCTTTCAAAAAAATTATGTTGACCAAGAAAAATAAAGGGAATTTGAAAGGTTGGAAGAAAATCATGTAAACTTGATAGGATCTGACAGTGAGACAAATGTTTTTCTCACTAAATAAGAACAAGGATTCTTCTCTTCAGAACAAAATGAATATAATAATGAGGATTTTGAATATTACAGATTGGGTTTTGAAAATGCTATCATGGAGGTACACAAACAATACAATCTCAGAAGCAAAGGTAGCCCAGAGAGTTCCAATGATAAAAAAACTAATACTACTATTAAGAAAACCTCAGAAAATCTGCCTAAGAAAATAGCAAGTAACAACAACACTTTAGCCAAGAAAACTGACCAAAATAAAGACAAAAACATCTAGCAAAGTGTTGAACAAAGATTCCCTAGTACTTCTGCTACTGGCCCTAACAAATCTGTCTCAAATAACAGTTCAAATAAATTTCAGCAAGTCAAAATTGTTGAAAGAGTTGTAAATGACAAAATAGATGTAAATATGACAAAAACAATAGTTCCTTTCAGCCTTGAAGGAGAAATTTCCAAGATTAAAATCACCATACCCTTAGCTGAACTAGTAATTCAGGATGTATACAAAAAACAAGTTTTGAAAGCTCTGAATATGGGCAGTGACACTGATACTTTAAACTTGGTAGATGATAAACCAGAATTATTGTTTGGTTCTGAAGTTGAAGGGAAATACCAAGAAGGCACTGTCCCTCCCTTCTATGTCAGCTTGAATATACATGAGAAAATCTTGCACAATGCCATGCTAGACTAAGCTGCTTTTCACAATATTATGCCCAAAGCAGTAATGGAAAGCCTAGGCTTAGAAATTACTAAACCATACAAAGACCTGTATTCTTTTGATTCCAGCAGGGTCAAATGCTTAGGCTTAATCAAATATTTTTGTGTTAACTTGTCATAAATTCCTGCTAAGAGTCTAGTAATGGACATAGTGGTAGCTGAAATTCCCCCTAAGTATGGCATGCTTCTATCTAGGTCATGGGGAGCCAAAATTTAGGGGAGCCTTCAAATGGACATGTCTTATGCCACCATCTCGGTATTTAACCAAACTAGAATACTATACAGGGAATCCCACATGAAATACATGGTGAGCGACATAGATAGAGCAAACAATTCTCCTATCTACTCCATCCATTTAGATTTGGATTCCTTTATCTTATATAATGAAGATGAAATTAGTCAACAAGAAAAGGAAAAAAAAGGAGAATTTAGTCTACCAGAACAATCAAATCTACCATCAATTCAAGAAAAGAACAGTCCAGATTTTAGCAGCCTTGAAAAGAAAAAATAAAATGAAAAGGAGATTAAAATACCTTGGAAGATAAACTTTGATGGATCTTGTAGCAAATTAAGTGTAGGGGCTAGTGTATGGATACAAAACACAAACACAGGATTTTCCTATAAACTAGATTTTCCATGCACAAACAACATTGATGAATATGAAGCCCTCCTTATTGGCCTACATTTTCTTAAAGATTTAGGAGCCAAAAAAATATCAGTCCAAGGGGATTCTGAGCTAATTATCAGACAGATTAAAGGGGAGTATTCAAATAAAAACCCAAAACTCATAGAATATATAAATGCTTCCCTTGATCTCTTGAAAACCTTTGAAATATGAACTCATTTTCATCCCAAGAGCTCAAAATCATCTGGAAAATGAACTTGCCTTTGCTACTAGTAATTGCCAAATACCAGAGAAAAATGAAAAATATGATATAAAGGTAAAAAACAGACCTGCAATACCTGACAATCAAGATTATTGGCAAGTGTTTGAAGGAGACAAACACATAGAGGATTTTCTACAATCAAAAAATGACTTTGCCATACCAACACCTATTTCAAGCCATGAGGAAGATTGTTTTAATGAAGAACAAAACCATGAAACAACGTTGTCTTTTTCTGTTGATATAAACCATTTTGAACATCCATTTAGAGCAGTAATAGTTGACAGCATGGACCAGAAAGACTTGGAGGTTTTACGTTGTAAAAATGATACAATCCCAAGAGGTCTTACACCATTAGAACAACTTTTTGATTTTAATGATGTAGCCAAACAACCAAGGATGGAGCCTATAGAAATAGACATAGAAGAACATAATATAGGCAGCCCAACAGAACCCACAATGATCAAGCTATCTAGCACTCTCCCAGCTCACATTAAACAACAATACATAGACCTTCTCAAAGAATTTAAAGATGTATTTGCATTGGGATACAAGGATTTAAAATCATATGATACTAGCATCATTCAACAAAAAATTCCTCTGAAGGAAAATAAAAAACCTTTCAAACAAAAACTCAGAAGAATAAACCTTTTTTTATTGCCCTTAGTTGAAAAAGAGATTAAGAAGATGTATGATGCTGGGATCATAGTTCCCATCAGGTATTCAGAATGGGTTTCCAACTTAGTATCTATTAGGAAAAATACTAGGGAAATTAGGCTCTGCATTGATTTCAGGAATCTAAATAGATCCTCCCTTAAAGATAACAATCCCTTGCCAAAGATGGATCATATACTTCAAAGGGTGGTTGGGGCTAAAATAATTTCACTGTTGGATGGGTTCTCAGGATACAATAAGGTTTTAGTACTCCCAAGTGACCAACATAAAACTGCTTTTACTACACCTTGGGGTACATTCATGTATGTAAAAATGCCATTTGGTTTGATGAATGCAGGGGCCACCTTCCAACGGTCCATGGACATAACCTTCTCAGAAGACATAGGTTATTTCATAATCATTTATCTTGATGACATTATTGTTTTCTCTAAAACTGATGAAGAACACTTGATTCATTTGAGAAATGTAGGAGATATGGTTTATCTTTGAATCCAAAAAATACACTCTTTGGTCTCCAGGAAGGAAAACTTATTGTCCACATTATTTTTGAAGAGGGAATCAAATTAGACCCTAAAAGGATTTATGGCATATTAAAAATCAGCCATCCTAGAAACCTTAAGGAATTACAATATTTCATTGGGAAGATAATTTTTTTAAGGAGATTCATCCCTAACCTTGCTGAGCTATTGAGAAATATCACAAACATGCTTAATAAAGAGGTAGGTGTTAAATGTACAATACAAGCTAAACAATCATTTGAACTGATAAAGCAAGCTTTAACTCAAACACCAGTTCTTATTAGTCTTGATTTCACCAAAGATTTTACATCTTTTCCTTTGCATCTGAACATACAATAGTTGCAGTATTGCTGCAAAAGAATGATATGGGGCATGAAAAAACAATATCCTTTTTTATTAGGGCTTTGAAAGATGCTCCACTCAAGTATAACATCATGGAGAAACAAGCCTTAGCCTTGGTAAAAGCATTAAAAGACTTTAGAGTCTATATTCTGCATTCTCACATCATTGCTTTTGTTCCACACACAGTTGTCAAGGATATTATAAGTCAAGACCCTGATGTTAAAAGGGGAAAATGGATTGCTATTATTCTAGAATATGACTTAGAAATCAAGCCTACCAAACTAATCAAAGGGCAGGGATTAGCTAAACTCATGGCTGAGTCAAATTTCCAAGCACTTGATATGAATATGGTTGATGTTTTAGAAGAGATAGAGGAATGCACAACTCCATTCATTAAAGAAACATTTGTGAATTCACCTTGGTATGCTGATATCATATATGTGCTTCTTTACCTGAATGCCCCTCCTTCTTTGGCCAAAAATAAAGCTATATTTTTGAAATAGAAGGCTTTAAATTACTGCATATTAAATGGGGTTTTATATTGGAAAAATACTGTTGGGATATTGCTTAAGTGTCTACTTGAGGTTGATGCAAGAAAAATCATGCATGAACTGCATGAGGGAGAATGTGGAGGACATCTATACTGGAAGACTACAACAAATAAAATCCTCAGATCTGGTTACTATTAGCCCAGCCTTTTCCTAGATACTCAGAAACTTGTCATGTCTTGCCATAAGTGTTAAATTTTTGATGGAAAAAGAAAAATTTTACCCTTACCCTTACATCCCATCAGTATTGAGGCTCCTTTTCAACAATGGGGCTTGGACTTCATTGGGGAGATTCACCCATTTTCATCAGCCCATCATAAGTGGATCCTCACTGCCACTTATTATTTTACCAAGTGGATAGAAGCTATACCCTCTAGGAATGCTACTGACTCTGTCATTATCAAGTTCCTAGAAACCAACATACTATCTAGATTTGGTTGTCCAAGAAAAATTATCACAGACAATTTTGCTGCCTTCAAATCTAATAAAATGGTTGACTTCTGCTATAAATATCATATTACATTAGGTCATTCCACTACCTACTATCCCCAAGGAAATGGATTAGTTGAATCCTCCAACAAAAGCCTTGTCAATATTATCAAAAAATTGTTGGAACAGATTCAAAAATCATGGCATAGTAAGCTAGTTCATGCTTTGTGGGCTGATAGACTAACCACCAAAAAGTCAATTAATATGTCCCCTTATCAACTGGTTTATGGCATGGACGCAGTATTCCCAACCTCACTAGGAGTTCTCGTTATGAAACTCCTCCAAGAAGTACAATCTGAGGAAAATGATATGAAGAGAAGGATAAATCAGACCATTCATTTGCAGCAGACTAGAGAAGAAGTGTACAACAGAACACAAACAGTCCAAGAAAGTATCAAGAAATTATTTGACAAGAGGACTAAAGAAAATGATTTCCAAATTGGAAATGTTGTCCTAAAATGGAATTCTAGAAGGGAAGAGAAAGGAAAGCATGGAAAATTTGAAAATCTATGGAAAGGACCCTACATTATTCATTCTATCAACGGTCATAATGCATTCTTTCTGCAAGAGCTGAATGTAGAAGATTTGTTAGGAGGTCCTGTCAATGGCAAGATGCTCAAGCACTATTTCTGCCAAGAGTCCTAAATTTCAGAGCTTTATTTTCCATTGTATATAACATTGTTTTTAAATTTGAAAAAAGAGAAAAACACAAAAACAACAGAAAAATAAAAGAGGGCAGATTCAAAAAATGGTACAGCCTCATACCCAAAAAGAGAATTTTTCTGAAAGTGAGCAAATCTAAATGCCACTGTTGATTTGAAAATGACATATTGTTCAGTCGTCTAGCCTAATCATGGCTGAACATACTTTAAATTTATGTTGATAAGTTAGTAGAAGCACATATTTATAAATATTTTTCAGACTTGGTTTATCAGTAGAATAGATTAGGATAGAAAGGAAATGGTTCCAACAAGCTCAAAATCTGAACCAAGAAAAAGAAAATGACAGCTCTAAATATATCAAAATCAGAGCTGGAAAAAGACTTCAAGGATATTCATAAATTTTAGATCTTAAAGCCTTCATCATTTTGTTTTATTGTTAGGAAAATAAATTCTATGTGCAGCTTGTACATATAGCCATAGACACCCTAGCAAATCAGACAGTCTAATCCTGATTTGACTAGTTTTAAATTTCTTGTTTTAGAAATAGAAATAAAATATGTCAAATAGCTTAATCTTGACAGATAGTAACTAGGTAGAAAATAAAGAGTTCAACAGTTTAATCTGGACTCTTGGAAAAAATAAGGATAGGATTAGGTAGTTTATTTATGTTTTCAAAAATAAAATGTCAAAGAGTTGGCTAGTTCAAATGCACTCAAAGGAAGAAGAAAAAATGCTAGGACAAGTAGGATTGGGTAGGTAGAGATGTTGTTTGAAGAAATTACATGCCGCAGATTGATAAAAGTTGTCCTTTTCAAAGAAAGATCAGCAAGAAAAGAAGAAATCTGCCCAATGGATAAGGCACTGGTCCACTAAAAGCCAGAGATCTATAAACTGAGGTTCTGGACACCTAAAAGGATAGTGGTCCTCCCCAAATGGAGTCACTGTTAGTCATCCATAATTTTGACTTTCTCCAAAGATTAATAAATATAACAAACCCAGATTTCTAGAACAGAATTGCAAGAACGTTATGAATTCTAGAAATCTCACTGCCTTCATCATTTCAAATCCATCAGTCCACTGAAATCTTCATCTATGTCTCCAAAAAAGGTTAGCATGCTGTTCCTTAGAAAATGTTGTTCCTTAGTAGCTGCTGTTGTTCCTTATCCAGGATCCTCAAGAAACACTACTGAATAAAAATAGACTGTATGTAGGCCATTTTTCATGCCTATATCCAAATTCAAACTGTTTTTCACAGTTTGTTCATCTCTTTTCCATAGAAATTTCTCCTCCGCCTACATATCCGCTTCTGCCTAGCTCGTCCGCCCCCACGCAGCCTCTAAAAGCAATAGAACCTCCACTGCAGGGTTTATTAACATTTTTTGTTTGTCTTGCAGGGTTCAATGAAATTTTTTAAGGTCAAAAGGCCTTCTCAGGGTTTAATTAAGGAGCGGAACAGAGGATCACTACCTCTAAAGCCCAAAGTAACTGCACAATCACCAAAAATGAGAATTCAGGGGTTATTTCTGTGGTTTGAAAGGTGTTTGTTATGCAAATGAGACCCACGACACGCCAAAGACACCTACACACAACAAAAGCAAAGAAAGAACTGTGAATATGAAGTTAAAAGACTGAAGAATCAGAGGTTAAAGGCTTGAAGCACAATCAAATCCTCAAAACAGAGTTTTAAAGCCTAATCATGGTTTTAAAAGTTAGAAGAAAGAAGGCTTAAAGGATCCTTAAAATGCATAAAGGATGATGATAAAGGCTTCAGGAAAAATTAAAGCCTTAAATCTGAGGATTAAAACCTAAGCAGGATTTTGAAGTTAAAAAACAAATAAACAAAGGGTTCAAAGAAATCAGATAAAGTGTTAAAAGACAGTGAAAGGCAGTTTTAATGATAAAATAAAGGAAAGATATGCTTAAATTCAGCCTCAAATGCATCAAAGGAGCATTTATTCACTTAAAAAACTCAAAAAGACACCGTTCACTTACCTTATGTCTCAAAGGGAAAATTGGCAGTTATTACATAAAAATATATTTTATAAACTGTCAAACAGTTATTGTAAAAGGCAGAAAGAAGCCTCAAATTGAATATTTTTAGCTATTTCATCCTCAAGAAGTAAAGATAGACTTAATACATAGATAACTAGTTGAGAAAAATTCCTACCTTATGCCTTGTATGGTTTCTAAGAATAGGAGTGCATTTACTATGTCATTAATGACATTCTGAACCCTAGATGTTTCCACCTCCTTATTTGTAGCATAAATATTGCATTCAAACTTATTGTATGGGGGAATTTTGATAACTCTTTGAAGTAATATATAGTTCTGCTGAGATTGAAATGAAATTGATGTACTGGAACCTATGGATGTTTTAACCTATTTTTGGATGAAGAAATCTCTGCCGTTGGATCTCTGAGCTTGGTTGTTGGTAAAGTATTCTAAATTGTCAATGTTTTCTCCTGTTTTCCATTCTGTTTTCATCACTTCTTACTTATAGCAGAGTAAAAGTTTTAGGCTAAGAAATGTCTCCTGGAAGCACCTTAGACCTATTTACTCTTCTCTGTCTTTATGTTTTCATCTACTGAATGTTTAATTGAGTAAGTTTAACTTCTTTTTCAACCTTTAAGCTTGTTTATTTCAGAAGTAATTCAATACAGTTTCCCTCAAGATGATTTATGGTTTTCCCTGCTTCTTGTTGTCACTTTAAAAAACTGTTTCTGAAGTTTCCTTTCAAAGTACCATTGTCCAAAGTTTGCCAAAGAGGTCTATTTTGATCATACCCTTTGTACTGACTCAAATAATTGTTTTGAAAGTCTTTATAACTACAGTCCTATATGTTTAGGAGTTCCCTCTTCTATGAATGTAGTTATATGTTTATCTTGAATGTTTTCTTATCCTTGAAAGTGAAATCTTTGATGAAATAGAGCATTCCTCAGCTCTTAGATTTCATTTTGAAAGTTTGTCTTGAGATTGTCATCTAATGAAGTATAAATTCTAGAATTCATGGTTAGCCCTGTATATAAATTACTTCTTCATGTTTAGATAATGTTTTAAGTCCCTTTGTTGAGAAGTACATATAATTAAGGATTCTTAATTGCCCTTAGTTTTGTGTTTCATTCTAAAACCCTTAATGCTCATTTTCATTTCACCTGAAATACTTTGTTAATCCAACAACCAAGTTAGATTTTCCCTTTGATACCCCTGATTCATCTACAAACTTGTTATCATTTCCACTTGAATCCATTGCCCAATGACTTAGAGATTTCCCTTTCCTATCAATTATGTCTAGAACATCATGTCCCATCAAACAATCAAAGAAACTCAAGCTTAATAACTAGCCTAAAATCAACCCTTTACAAGCAATCAAGCTATATCCATAAAAAACATATTTGAGAGATCCCTCTCTAAGACTAGGAGGGCTAGATCCTAAAACTCTAAAGACTGGTTTTTGTTTTTCCTTGTCATTTAGTATGCCAATCTGCTAAATCACAGGATCCCAACAGCGTAGACCGAAACGAGCAATTACATGATTGAATACAAATGTAGCTGTAGTTTTTCCATCTTCCACAATTGTAGGCATTGCCTCGGCCCATTTGGTAAAGTAATCAACTGTGATAATAATATATCCATGCCCCTCGGCTGAGTGAGGGTTACATGTAATGAAATCAATGCCCCGTTTTGCAAAAGGACCCACAACAATTATGGGGTGAAGAGGAGCTGGTGGTGCATGCATCCTTCGATCAAATATCTGACAGTTGTGGCATTTTCAAACCGCGAGAATGCAATCTTTGAATAATGACGGCCAAAAGTAACCAACGCACAATATCTTTTGGGTTGTGGCATACCCAGACATATGACCACCACACGCTCTAGAGTGGAAGTCATTCAAAACTTTTTCAGCCTCTTCATGAGTTAAACATTTTCAAAATACAGAATCCGCACCACGACGGTAAATTGTGTCTCCAACAATATTGTATTTTTGAGATTGGTGACGAATATTTCATCGATTTGAACGTGAGATTTCAGGCTGAAAGGTTTCGGTTTGGAGATAAATTATGATATATCCATAACATGGATCTAAAGTACTGATAAGAAATAGAGATTCATCAGCAATCGGATGCTCTACCATAGTTTCCATCTCAGTATTTGGGAAATCACACATAAGTTCGACGAACACCAGTGATTTCTTTGATTTGGATTTTTCAAATTCTAAATCAAACTCCTGAAGGATAACAATCCATTTAGAGTATTTTCCCCCGAGTAATTGTTTAGTCAAAATGTACATCATTGGGTTGCAATTAGACATCACAATTGTTTTTCGTAACAATATGTAATGACGGAATCTTTGGACAACTTGAATTGTTTCCAAGGCCAATTTCTCCACATGTGAATATTTAATTTCAGTTGGATTGAGATTCTGACTGAGATAGTAAATCACATGTTCATTGTCGAATTCATCCTTTTGAGCTAATACCATTCCAATAGTGGAATCAGAGGCTAATAAGTATAAAAATTAATCCTGGCTATAATTTGGTGGATACAATAACGGTGCATGGGTCAACACATGTTTCAAAGTATCAAAATATTGATCAGTGATATCATCCAAAATAAAAGGAACATTCTGTTTCAACAACCTGGTAAAACCTTTTGTTAACTCAGCATAGTTTTGGATAAATCTATGCAGAAATTTTGCTTTCCCTTGCAAACTTTGGAGTTGGTGAAGTGTGGAAGGAGGATGTAAATTGATAAGAGCCTCAAACTTTAATGGGTCGACATGAATGCCTGCTTTGGAAACAAAAAATCCTACTAATCTACTAGATTGCACACAAAAAACACATTTGTGGGGATTCAACTGAATCTTATAATGCCTATATCTCATAAACATTGCTCTTAAATGTGTAGGATAATCTTCCCTATGCAATGAATGAGTAGGTAAATCACCGAGATAAGACTACACAATGTGTTTAATGTCATGAAAACCGTAAGACATTGCCCTTTGAAAATTTGCACCAACATTCTTTAATCCAAAGGGTAGTTTACAATAAGCAAAAGTTCACCAAGGACAAATGAATGTTGTTTTTGGTTGATCAATGGGGAGTATGTTTATTTTATTTTACCAAAAAAATTCATCCATAAATGAGTACATTTCATTTCTAGCACAATCATCAATGATTTGGTCGATATAGGGAGTCTGATAATTGTCTTTTGGACAAGGTTTATTAATATTCCTATATTCGACACATACTCTTATAGTCCTTTGTTTTTTAGTAACAGGAACGATATTAGATACCCAATTTGTTAACGGGATTGGATAAATAAAACATGCTTTTAGTAATTTCTCAACTTCAGATTTAATAGCAGCAGCTTTTCGTGGATGTATCAGACGTAATCGTTGCCTGATAGGTTTAGCATCCGGGTATGTTTTTATTTCATGAATGACAATCTTGGGATCAATTCCTTGCATTTCTTCATAATACCAAGCAAATATGTCATGGAATTCTTGAAATAGGGCTTTATATGTAGTAATTTCATCTAACATACAAGAAGCACCTATATGAATGTTTTCAATAACTCCTAGTTTAACTAATATGTCAATGGGAACCGTCGAAGAAATATTTCCCAAATTGTTTTCAGAATTCGAATTTGTAATCGATATTGGACTCTGGGGTTACTTGACATAGTCAACTATAAAAATAGATGGAAATTTACTTTCAAATCTATCAAGCTCAGGTAAAAATGATGACCTATGATGGAGATCATCCCATGGTAATTCATCTATGGACAAGAAATCACGAATGATCTCATCAGTATAAAACACTTGTTCAAAAGGATTAGGAATTGATTTTATAGCTGAGCTTGATGGTGAAAATTATTTCTCATTGATCACATTCATTGGATTAGAATCAGTTGATGAAGGAATGGAAAATGACTGTACTACTTGATATGCTATCTCAAAAGGACTCAAAGGCATCTCGCCATTGAAAGAATCCAGTTCCGACTCTAAAGGCACTATCCAAGGGTCATCAAATGGAATAGTGCTTGAAGTAATCATATTGATATTATCAATAGTATGTGGTGCATTTGGTGGAGGCATAGAAAAATTTCCCATTAAGGTATAATCTTTGATTAAGCCTACTCCGACATCCTCATAAGGGATAGTCGATTTTCCAACATGTTGAATACTATCTGTAGAAGTTGGGTGAGACGAATAATATAAGAGCTGATCGATTTTCACATCTTTCATTGATGAGGAAACATGATTAATTGAAAGACAGATGACACGACAACAGTCATATCATAAGACCAACTTCGACCCAGAAGAAGGTTGTAATCTAGAGGGGCATAAACGACTTCCACATCTAAATTAACAATTTTACCTTCTACCCCTATAGGTAGATCCTGTAAAATTCCATATGGATGGAATCCTCTTCCGTCAAAATCCTTGACTTCCACATCTAAGTTAATAGTTTTACCTTCGACCTCTATAGGTAGATCCTGCAAAATTCCATATGGATGGAATCCTCTTCCATCAAAAGCCTTGAGAATTGTCGGAGATTGGTTAAGTGTCGAGGAACCAAGTGATTTCCAACATTTTAATGACATAATACATGTAAACGATCCTTCATCAATTACAGTACGAAAGCAACGTCTGTTTTTTACTAGTACTGGAATCCAAAAAGCCATTTGATGAGGGAGGCCTGGCATAAAATTTTCTAAATCGAAGACCATGAGGTTCGAATCCTGAATATCTACAACTCCAATAGCTGATAATAGTAATGTCCTTTGTGCTGGACATGATTGCAGCACTTCTAAGGCCGACATTGCTGAAGGAGATATTGCTAAATCCTCAACAATGTTGTAGTTCTGAGCAGCTCTCGCATGTGGATTGAAAAGCTGATTTTTGAAGTACACCTTTCATAGGTGGTTTAATTACTAGATCAGGATTGGGTTTCTCGATATGAAGTGGATCAGAAATCGAAGGAGATGTAGATGGTACTGAATTATAATTTTCTACTTATTTACCAGTAACATGATTTTTACTCCCATAGTCTTGCAATCGAGTTGCAACCATTACTTGAGACATCATCAAAATATCTGCTGATGTATTAGAGTAAGATCCAATAATTTTTCTATCTTGAACAGGAAAAGGATCGTTCAAGAAAGCGGGCGTGGGCGAACCTTTGAAAAACTTAGATACCTCAGACCTATGTGGTGAAATGATCCTCGTCACAGATAAGACAATGATACCGAGGTTTTTGTTTATCTTCAAACGACTCATTTTTCTCAGTTTCTTCTTTGGGAGATGAATTTTGTTTACTTTTATTCTTCCCTTTCTTCTTATTTCCAGATTTAGACTTAGTTATAGACGAATCTACAATGTGAATGTTGGCAGAAGTTTCAAGGGAATAATCTCCTTTTGGTGAATCAGGTAAAGTTATTATAGGAGAAGTAATCTTGGAAGATTTCTTCTTAGCCTTATTCGTACTAACTGAACTGAATACACCATCAGCAGCATGAGACCCTGAGGGAGTTGTTGTTATCTGACCAGGACGTGGTAAATATGGAATTTTCTCGTACAAAGTACCTGACTGTGTATATACTAGGTCAAGCTACTAAGCTTGAGCAATGACTTGTTCTTCTGTAACAACTCCTCCTTTAGCTACATCTTCAGTGATTTTTGGTAGTAATGATTTTATAAACCATTATGCCAAAATCTCATCTGGAATAAAATATTTCACCAAATGTCTTCTACATATCCATTCATGTATGTGATCTAATATGTACGTAGACGTATATTATTTTAGTGAAGTTAATAATTCTGTGCCATTGTTGTATCTGAATAGCATCTGAAAATGAGTTAAGAAGGAGGTCGCTAAGGCATTGAAATTGTTAAATGAGCCACATGGTAATTCAATGTACCATTTGGTTGCTAATCCTATCAGCGTTCTCTGAAAAAGTCTTAATCGAATCGAATCGTCAATCAAAGAGTTGGATGCACACTAGAGGTGATAAGTCATGACATGGTTAGATGGGTCCTCTCCTGACTTACCTTCAAACTTTTGGATATCACTGGGAAAATTATTTGGCATTGGTGGCCAATACGGAAGATAATAAATTGGATCATTCATAAGGCATGATAAATCAGGTAAATTCAAAGTTGCTATGAATGGCAACCGATGGTTAGGGTCTTGTTGATTAAATTGATAACCTTGTGGAACTATATCATATCCAGGAGGAGGATATCCAGGATATCCTGGAATAGCATGTGCATTTGGAATCGGAAAGCCCCTTGGATAACCAAGATTAACCGGACCATATTGGGGTTGAGTAGGTATCATATACGTGTACCCAAAGTACGGTTGATGCTGATATATTGGATTTTGTGCTATAGGTCCATATTGATATTTCCCTTGGTATGGTGGATAAACAAACTGAGGTTGGATTGTTATAATTGTAATTTTACCAAGTTGACCTGCAGGTATCTGAATAGTAGTCTGGACTGTAGGTCCAAATTGTGGAGCAGAAACTTGAGGAATTTGTACTGATACCCGAGGAGCTGTAGAAATAGGAGTTGTAGATACTCTAGGAGTAGGTGTGGTAGCTTGAGCAGAAGTTGGCGCAACAGTTTTCGTTGGAGTTCTAGGTATACTCGGATCAGGCTACTGAACTATACCTAATGTAGGTATCTGAAAAGTAGGTTGAACATATTGGACAGGTTGTTGGATGTGAGTATAACCAATCGGTTGCCCAGGTTGATAATAAGGTACTTGCCTATTAGGTTGTAAATTATGTTGAACTTGGGATGGATCCCATGCCATATTAGCTCTGAGATACGAAGGTCCCATTAAAGGTTATGGATAGGAAGGACCATAAGCAGGTTGATAATTTGGAACATATGGTGGATAATTTGTCGGATAATTCCCGCCTTCTTGAAACAATTGTTGTTTCGGGTAGAACTGCTACCCTAAAGGAGGTTGTGGACCTTGAGTTGGTTACTGATCTTGAGGTTGATATTGACCTTGAGGTATATACTGACCTTGAGGTTGCCCTCCAGGTGGTAAATTAGTAGCTTGAGGTTGTCCCCTAGGCGGTAAATTACTACCTTGAGGGTCAGGGTTTGGAATGTTTCCAAACATCACATAAATTTGTTCTGCAATTATAGTTTCGATATTTGATTCATTTGGACCAGATGATGGTACCAGAAAGTGACTAGTATCTCGCAGGGACAGACAAACCACCATATAAATATGTTTCTAGAGCTACAAAAAACATTGATGACTCACCAGACATGATTAATGGAGGTCTGTAACCTCTTGGTATAGTGTAAAATGGAATTCGGGGTGGCGAATAGTTTACACCAGTTCTGTGTAAAAAATCTGTCAAATGAGAATACCAAGGATCTTGTTTGAAAGGACTATAATAAATCAATTCACTTGGCCTAGGATCTAGAGTTTCCTAAGTTGAAGGAAGAACAACTTCTTCTTCAGTGTCAGTAACTTCTTCAATACTAATGAGACCAGGAGGAATATTTTCTGTAATTTGATACTTCACTCTGGCTGAATCAGGATGATTAGGGGTTGCATCAAGGAACGAAGAAGTAATCTCAGATGTAACCATTACGTTCTATGGTTCAGAAACTTCAGGTTCCGAATTTGATAATCCACTAGTTGTAGAAACAAGTTCAACGAGTTTGGAAATTAAAACTCTATGTGGATTACTTTCTGTAGTACGAGGTTGATCTACTTCGTATTCAGGATGAACAATTATAGATGTTTCTTTTTGTTCAGTGGATCCATTTCCTTATGTCTATCCTTTTTCAGATTTAAATATTTCTAACTGACTTGGTGTGTACTTAGGGGGTTTCCCCTGCGTTCTATGTGATTGTCTAGGTAATTCAGCCACGATTAAAAATTTTAACACATGAAATCAAAGAAAATTTCAAAAAAATATCCTAATGTCTCTAAGGAAACAACCAAATTGATCACTGTCACAGGTCAAAATACCTCCTCATCAGCTCAGAGGAGAAGACAAATATGGAAGGAATACAAAGACCTAAATTAAATCTATTTCTGCCAAGGTAACGCCTCTCTATAACAACACAAGAGCGTTATAACACATCTTATTAGTGAATAGGTCGCATTAGTGGCTAGGGAAACACTCTGTTTACACTAGAGGGTAGTGTTACCCGTGTTTTAAGTTTGAAACGGGAAAAACCCACAAAGAATGATTTGAATCTCCAGCTTTTTCTCACAAGAGAGTCAGTACAAAAAGGAAACTGCAAAGCACTGATCTCTTATTGGGCCTTGCCATAAACAACTGAACTCTGAAAGAAGGCAAAAGCATAGAGATTGGAGAAACATCTTGGTTTTTTCTATTTAGAACTAGTGGAAAGAGAAGGGAAATGATTTCTCTCTCCATCCCCTATAAAATGGAGTTGAAGGCTCTTGGTTCAAGGTCGAAGGATTGCTAAAGTTTTTGCATACTTGTGAAGTAGAGATCATTGTTGTAGTGTGAAGGTCAAAGTTCAAAAAGGTTCGTTGAGAACTTGTTGATCAATACATCACCACTTTGAGAGATAGAGAGTTTGGAAGGCTGAGGAGGGCTTGGTGAAACCGATGGTTGTAATCCTCCTTTTTATAAATCAATAGAATTGTATCTACTTTTTCCATTCTATGCATTGATATTGTCATTATTATTTAATCACTTTTATAGCATGAGATGAATGGCTTAGATGTGCATATTTTAAATGTTTATTATATATTGGCTTAATTGATAGAAAATTTATGTTATGTTAGAAATTACACGGGTGCTTTGATTGATTGTAGGACCAAGATTTGGAGGCAGTGAAGAAGAACCACTGCTTCGCTGCCTAGTGCTTTCCAAAGGACTCCAAGATCATTAAAGAGGTAATCTTCTAGCTTATTCTATCAAGTGGTTTTAAGTTAATATGAACATGTATATGCCATCTTTGTGAACTATACAGTTAATCTTACTGTCTACCTCGGGCACCGGAAAGCCCTGAGAGGGATATACGATAACCAAAAACCCAAGAATTTTACCCTACAGAAGAATTGGCGACTCTGCTGGGGAGTTTCCGCATAGTTTCTAGACTATTTCTTTCCTCCTTTCTTCTTTCTTATGTTCACAGACCCTTCCGACTAGTTTTTTATGCCCAGTAGACATTTCAAAGCTCACAGAGTTCAATCTTGTTTCTGTTTGACCATCTGAAGAACTTTACCCTAGCTAACTCTACCTCTGTGGGTTTTACAGTGCGTTATAATGCTACCTATGCTTAAATACAATGCATTAGTCTCTGGATTAACAGTGTCTTTACTGAGAGACAGTGCGTTACTCAACCAAACCTTGTTGTTCACTGCTGTGATTGTGTTTTGGTTGCAGAGTTTTTTTTCCATCAATATCTCTCCTTGACTGAATCCCTGTGCTTGTTTACTAAGCTAGCATTTCTGTTTGTTTGCTCTTGTTTGAAAATTTATTGTCAAAAATATTTACTTTTTAGAGAAGAATTTTTTATTTTTTTTTAATTTTTCTGCATCTACCTGAGTTTATTTTGAAAATTTTAGTTCATGGACTGTTAAGAAGAGGTAGATAGAAGTTTGAATCTTTAAAGCTGAACTATGCTATTTGAATTTTAGTGCATGGATGTTGAAAAGAAACCTCTCCTTGTAGAAATACTCTTCATCGAATTGAATATTTAGAGCATATTTTTCATGGTTTCTTGAGTCAGAGTCTCATTACATTTAATATCTGATCTCTGCCCTGTCAGGCATAGAGTCAAGTACATAAAGTCAGGCCTTATTGATGTAATCATTACTCTTGACTCCTGAAACAGTAGTTCAGGCTAGGATCTTGGGTTAGGAAAGTGAGAAAATCACCCAAGATCTCAAAACTTGAAACTAGAGTCATTAACGAGCGAAATCCTACTACACTCATATTATCAGGACCGTTCCTTTACCGGAGCTCAGCACGAGACAACACTTGGGTGCACAAGAAGGTAGCCCGCCTTCGACTACATCCAGTGGGTGTGTTATATATTGGGGTTCCCTTCGGGGATGTCGAAACTAGATCAGGGATCTAGGTATTCTGCCCATATAGCATGTTGTCCTTGACCATGGACCCCCCTGATGATGTCTGTGATTTGAGGTATCTTTAGTGGCCATAATTTTTAGGGACTTACATAAGGTGACTGGGACAGGCTGTCCTAGTACCTGAAACAGACGGACTCACTATGTCTTCGGTCTTTAGGAGGGTACTCATCTTCACGAGAGTGCTTACACCTATCGTATGAGGTTCAGGCGAAGCTCTAGAGTGGCTGTAACTGTACTTTCGACCAACCCTCTTTGTATACTATTGTGATATTGGATTTCATCACCAGCAAATGGTAGTACTCAGACAGGGCACCCTATTCTGGCTACTTGCTGATTGATTTTAGAGAGTCCTTTTTTCTTTTTTAGGTGTGTGGTAACTATCATTGGGACTTTATAATACATCACAATTTACTAAAATTAGTTAAAACTAAATGGGTCACCATGGCGTCATCCAACCCATGTCGTCTATCTTGACGACAACAAGGTCTACCTCCTCTAACTATTGAGGAAGAACTTAACCTTGGTGAACCCATGCCTTCTACGGAAGAGCAGTCTCCACTAACAAATCTTGATTTTCACATAGCCTCATATCATACAGAATTTCTAGAGGACCCTTTCATGGAAGGGGTTGTACCTCATCACAATCCTCCACTCACTGATCCGTTGGAGCCTGTGATAGTTCAGATTCCACCATGCCAAGATATGTCTTTGGTCGCACAAACATCCATTTCACCACCAGCATCCACAGGGTCGATGCCAATGGCAACCATCATAGGTTCGCCACCATCCTCCCCGCCGGTGGTTAGTTCTATGCCATCACTTGGTAACCCCAGTAGTCAACATATACCTAATCCCAACCCGACAACCATCACAACTATTAGTAGCTCGCCGAATCCTTTGGGATCTACTCCTACCGTGACCACGTTGGGACCCACGGTTTCTCCTCCCACGAGTGTGACTACTTCGGTGCCTTTTAGTAACCCTTTCGGTTGGAACCCTCTACTGAGTTCAAACCCCTTGGCCACTATACCAGGGGGCAGTGTCACCAGCACGTAGGTAGCAGGAAACATTTCACTTCCCCTACAATCCTTAGGACAAATGGGACAACCTATTGTCAATACTATTCCCTTAAGTGGTTCAAATATAGGTGTAGGGTCTATGTCGTTGCCAAACTATGCAAGTAGTAGCATGCCTCCAGAAAAATGTATTGCATCCATATGTACTAACCCACCCCAACCTCCATCTGGAATGGGAGGGACCTTTTATACTAGGGGCAACCAACCATTCAACCCGCAATACAATATGCCCTATGGACAAAAACCATATGTGCCTACCCCTCCAGCTGTAGGAAATTTTTATCAAAGTCCTACTTATCCTCCTGGTAACACATTGATGGGTGGACCCTATGGTCTAAGTAGTCAGCCCATACTTCCTTGGTTAGATTCAGAAGAAAATCCACAATTGCCATTTTTGGCAGCTCTGGGCATCCCTGATATCCATAAACTGACTAATGATCCCATCAATCACAACCCGCTATAGCCTCCAGTACCACACAAGATTCCTTCTGACATCCTGAAGTTTGACGGAAAACAAGGGGACGACCCAACCACACACATCACTACCTTTCATCTATGTTCTATATCGAATTCCATGGTGGATGATAGTGTCCGGCTTCGACTGTTTCCCCACACGCTTACAGGAAATTCTGGCAAGTGGTACATTGAATTGCCATGCGTCACCATCAATACGTTTGGTGCTTTAGCGTCGTTGTTTCTAAAGAACCTCCAATTACCAATTAGATTTGAAACCGGAACGAAACTGTTAACCTCACTGCACCAAGACACCGCCACCCACATCTCCTATCACATTCATGAATGGAGACGTAGGAGGAGGCTAGTCAAAGTGCCAATTCTGGATCATCTCTTAGCCAATTGGTTTTGTAAGTCTCTCTTACCCCACATCTCTAAAGACATTGGCCTTTTCGGTGCGGTTATAGAAGATCAATGCATTCGTCGTACTCAACATTTGGATTTAATCTATTCACAATTTGGCACACTATATGATTTGCTCCCCAATGCCCCTGGTAACCCAAATCCTCCGGCTCCTCAGAAAACCAGAGCTCATGCCGACGGTCTCATTGGCACGATCTATGGTGTAGCCACAAAACAGTCTCGGGGGCAAGCCTCCCAGCCATCTTCATCTACCACTACCCCTCACCAAACAACTACTTTTCCTACCAATAAGGTAAATTATGTGCAAACCTCACAAAAACCTAGTGGGAAAAATAAGAAGAACAAGAAAAAGATATCTTCTTCGGAAGAGCAGTCAGACAATCAGAATAACCCTAATCAGAAAAATGATGCCAAAAATGACAAAGGGAAGGATAAGCCCATGCAATTTCCTTGCAAGATCTATGCGGAGGACCACTTGACATACAAATTTCCTCGGTTGCAGGAATGCATCGATTTTATTGCCAACAAGGATTCTAAGCGAATACCTGCCATTCTTCATAATCCTTTCCCTAATCAATAGCAGCAACATCAACACATGGTTTACAATCCACCAAAACCCCATCAACGGGGCAATGGTGGTTCACATCCTTCCGACGAGGACCATCCGCCATTTATGGCATTGAAAGTGTTGAACTTCAAACTCAAGCCAAGCTTTATGGAATTCCTACCATAGATGCTCAAGAACATGGTACTAGTTCAAATCTACTGCCGCCCAACGATTTGCATATCAAACGGCCTAATGTTGACCCCATGATTCATCCCCGCAAAGGGACACTTCGACGCATGACTCATAACACCTCTGAACGTGCATCCCAAAACTGCAACATTGTAGAAGATTTGGCACAGGCACCGTTAGCTATGTCTGCTCTCGAAGTATTACAAACCTGTCCAGCACAAAGAAAAGCCTTGCTTTCGGCCATTAGTGGAATAGACCCCCAGGATTCCATGCTAGCTATCTTTGATATGGAAAAGTATAAACCTCACCTCTCACACCAACTCGCATTCCAGGTGCAGGTTGTGTCAAAAGGGAGACCAATCCATCGCACTGTCATAGATGAAGGTGCTTTGACCTGCGTTATGTCACAAGCTTGCTGGCTCAATTTAGGTTCTCCTACCTTAACACCGTCGTCGAATTCCCTCAAAGCTTTCGATGGCCACACATTCCTCCCAAAAGGATACCTTTCTAGCTTTCCCATCACTCTGAGTGGGAAAACAGTAAACTTGGACGTTGAATTTGTAGAGCACCATCTCGACTATAATCTATTTCTTGGTCGCAGTTAGTATTATGCCATGACCACCATTATGTCTTCGGTCTTCTGACTCATCCTATTTCCATTGGATGGAAAAATAGTTGCAATGGATCAGCTATCATTCTTCACCCCTGATTATGCCACGTTACCAAGTAGCATTGTACCCCTAATAGGAGGCTTTCCTGACTCTTACGTCAGTATCGGTACCGGTCTTCTGAAGCCATCTTCCCTACTAGGTTTTTTTCCTCTCCTTCCGCCATAGATCCAAAACATGGTTGCAATGATATCCACCACTTTGGATGGCTCTATCAACCCATGGATCATTCCAACACCTTCAGACATTGATTCCAACAGAGATCAGATGCCGCTCTCACCGGCAGAGTTAGCTTACCAAGCCATCCAAATCACATCTAAACCCTCCACTGCTATGGTTTTGACCAAAGGTACAAACCTCCCTCCCATCACAGTTCTCTCTAAGAATCTCCTCAATGAATTCTGGCCTACAGATGAAGCTATTCGAGAGATCATGTATTTAGAAGAATGACCTTGGGGAGAGTTTCACCATCGCGCTTCGATGATTGACTCGGACGTGATAAAAACTGAAATCCCATCCTTTGACCCACCTGAGATGGTTCCCTCTGCTTACACGACTATTCAAACTATCGATTCAGAAGGGAACATGGGTAATATTTCTAAGACAATTCTCATTGATATCTCGGTCAAAACAAGTATCATGGAAAATATTCAGATTGGAGCCAATTGCAATCCTGAGGAAATTGCATGCTTCACATCCCTTTTCAAGGAATTCTGCGATGTGTTTGCTTGGTCTTATGACGAAATGCCTGGCATAGACCCATCTATCGTCAAACATGAAATCAAGATCTATGACAATGCCAAACGAATTCGGCAAAGACTTAGACTTGTCCACCCACGCAAAGCAGCCGCCATCAAACTTGAGGTAGAAAAATTTTTAAACGTTGGTTTCATTTATCCCGTTCCTTTGACGGAATGGGTTTCCAATCCAGTTCCTGTTGATAAAAAAACAAGGCACCATTCGAGTTTGTGTTGACTATCACGATCTGAACGCCGCTTGTCCCAAAGACAATTATCCTACACCATTCATAGATCATATTCTCGATGATTGTGCTGGATGCGAATATTTTTCCTTCATGGATGGATTCTCAGGCTATAACCAGATTGCAATTAAAAACGATGACCAGCATAAAACTGCCTTCATCTGTCCTTGGGGCACATTTGCGTACTGTAAACTCCCATTCGGTCTAAAGAATCTAGAGTAACTTTTCAGTGGGCTATGGACTACGCTTTTCATGACATTCGACATATTGTACAGGCTTACTTGGATGACCTTCCGGTCCATTCCAAGAAATGACCTGATCACCTTGCTCATCTGAAAGAAATTTTTTCTAGGTGTAGATTCTACAATATATGTTTGAATCCTCATAAGTGCGTGTTTATGGTCGAGTCCGGATGTCTGTTAGGTTTCATTGTCTCCAAGCACAGGATTAGGGTTGATCCCAATAAGGTTAAGGCGATTGTTGAATTGTTGGCACCACAATCCATCCTTCAACTCCAACGTTTGCAAGGGAAGGCAAACTTTTTAAGTCGATTCATCGTTAACTATGCCAAGATAATGAAAGGATTTATGCAATTATTGAAGAAAGGAACACTATACTTGTGGGATTACCAAGCTCAATGGTCATTTGACACTTTAAAACATGTACTTGTTTCATCCCCACTCCTTAGCGCCCCTGACTACTCACGCTACTTTCTCCTCTACCTGGCAGCCTCACCATCCTCACTTGGAAGGGTTCTGGTTCAAGTTCACAGTGATGAAAGTGAACATGTGATATACTATTTGTCCAAAGGTCTAATCAGACCGGAATTACGTTATTCACATGTGGAGAAAATTTCTCTAGCGGTAGTTTTCGCCATCACCCGACTCCGACATTATATATTGCTGCGACAGACTACGGTTATTTCTTTGGAGAACCCCATGCGACATATCTTGTCTAGAAAAATTATTGGAGGAAAATATTCCAAATGGATCATAATCCTCCAACAATTTGATTTGGTTTTCACATCTGCCAAAGAAAAGAAATCCCTCGTCTTCACTGAATTATTATCGGACCTTCCCAGAATCGACCCAGCAGAAGTAGCTCATGATCCATTTCCTGATGAATCTGTATACTTCGTCGATTCTTCGGACCCATGGTATGGAGACATTTTGGTCTACCTACAAACCCAACGCTTCTGCCCAACTCTCATGTCCGACGACCGTTGTTGTATCCGCCACCAGGCAAAGCACTATCTCATGCTAAACGATACACTATATCATTGTGGGGTTGATACTATTCTATGATGTTGTCTCACTTTCGATGAGGTGGAACACGTTTTGAACGACTGCCACGTAGGGGCATGCGGTGGTCATCTTTCGGGTGTAGCTACTACCCAAAAAATCTTGCACGCAGGTTACTATCGACCCACTTTGTTTAAATATTGCATTGTAGCGGTCCAAAAGTTCCATTCATGTCAATTTTTCACAAAGAAAATGCGCGCTCATCCTACCCCCCTTCATCCGGTTATCTCCATTGGTCCTTTCACTAAATGGGGAATTGACTTCGTCACCTGCAATCCCACTTCGGAAAATGGACACAAATACATCATGGTTGCAGTCGACTACTTTAAGAAATGGGCAGCAGCCATTCCCACTTTCAAGGCCAATGGAGAAACTGCCACTCTCTTCCTGTTCAATCAGGTAATCTATCAGTTCGTCGTACTCCTATCGATTTTCACAGATCATGGATCCCACTTTCAGAATCATATGATGACCGAATTAACATCCATGCTAGGTTTTCGTCAAGATCAATCTTCGTCTTATTATCCTCAAGATAATGGCCAAGTTGAAGCTATAAATGGCATCCTCAAAACCATGATTCGTTGATTGGTCGGAAATCATAAAACCACATGGCATTGAAAGTTCTATTATGCGTTATGGACATACCGAATGTCAGTCAAAACTACCACAGGTTTCACGCCATTCCAACTTGCATTCGGCCTAGTGGCAGTACTTCCAATCGAGTGCGAAATTCCATCACTCAAACTCATCGTTGAACTCCTTCCTAGCACCACCGCCACAGAAGAGTGCTTGCTCTCAGTCGATCATTTGGACGAAACTCATCGAGATGCTACAATAGCACTCGAAGCTCACGAGCGCCGAGTCAAAGCTCAATACGAAAAATCTGTCAAGCCTCGTTATTTCCAAAAGGGTGATCTCGTTCTACTTTATGATCAGAAACGTGACCTCTTTGGGGCAGGAACACTCCAACCATTATGGCTTGGTCCTTACATCATCACTAAAGTCCTCTCAAAAGAGGCTTACAAAATTTAGGACTGTAATGGAATTCCACTCGTGGAGCCCCACAATGGGCTCTATCTAAAGAAGTATTTTTCCTAGTCTCACACTAGGCATATGCTTTGTAATTTTATGTATATAATTTTTGCCTATTGTTTTGATGTCTCTGGATATTTTTTGGTTTTTGAGGCGTTTTTTCTCATGTAATATTTTTCTTTCACACATATTCCATCACCCTCCTTATCATATGTCGGATATGCGGACGGTGCTAGTCGTCACACTAGACGCATTGCTTCAGCTGCTTGGGTTCTCTACACTCCTGAGTCAGACCTTCTTGGTTCCGGGGAATCTTCCTAGGTAGCGCCACCAATAATGTTTCCGAGTACATGTCAGTGATCCAACTCCTCACGGAAGTGGCATCTCATGACATCTCCAATTTAGTGGTCAGATTAGATTCCCAACTTGTCATTATGCAGTTAAACAATCATTACCGTGTCCGTCATCCTATTTTGTTACGTTATTTTTTAAGGGTGAGACTTTTAGAACGTCATTTTTAAACAATTACATTTGAGCACATTCCTAGAGAATTTAATGCATTAGCCGATTCTTTGGCAAACTATGTGTTATATTGGCATTTTTCACATTTACTATAAAATATTTACTCATGAGTATATATATTTTTATCCCATTGAAAATACATAAAAATATATAAAAACATAAAATCACAAAAAATTATGTATAGATATATATATATGTTGTGTCCAGTACAATAGTTACATAAAAAAAGCTTCCAAAACTTGGGTTTTTTACAAAAATTTGGCTATACTAAGCCACGCTCTGACACTAATACATCCTCTCCACCAGTTAGGCCTGATGATCATGGTAGCATACAACTGCTCTAGCTATCCACCTCAGAGGCACCAGGTATCTCTCTTGCACACCTACGGTATTCCGCTGCAAGCAAACTGGAACCTCCCACATAGGAAGGGGTGGTATGCCCATACTCAGACCCTCCAAGTTTCTGGAGAGTTCATGTAAAACCTGGGCATCATCATCCTCGGCGACTTCCGCATCCTCTTTTGGTGTGCCAGCCTCGGGTAGCTGCAGTCCTCGTCGTGCATAGCGACGGGCCCCAACTAGCCGGACAGGTGCCACATCTGTGTCAAGCAAACAAACGCTTCATGTCAAAACATAATTCTCACCCTATTTCAACAAAAAAATTGCATAAACATTCAAAATACAAAAAAACAAAGTACTTCTTTGAAATGCACAAATCATTTCCTTCTTACCATCGAGTCCCCACTGGGTACCAGGGGGAAGTACTAACTTCGGATCGCCTGTGAAGTTCATCCCTGCATAGGGATAATACTCAATCATGATTATCTGGGAGTTTAGCCAATCAAAAAATCCATCATCAAAACAGTGGCAGACGAGACCCTCTCTAGTCCATGGAAGCAAAGCTGCCCACCGAGCCTGCCTCAGCTCGCATGGGCCCAAAGGTGCTGTAACGATCCTGGGCCTCATCAATGGTATCCACTCTAGTAAGAAAGAGACAGTCAGTGTACCGTACCCAAACTCTCTCTGGGTATGAGTCTTACATGCGGTAAGCTCTGCTCGGACCCGACAGACAACTCCGTCACACTAGTCAAAAACCTAAGGTTGCATACAGTCCAAGGCTAGGAGTACCTGGGCCTTGGTGGCCACATGCTCACTCTTGGCACCTGCCAAGTGAAAAATCATCCATAAGATAGACCTCAATGGTCTCAAAGCCACCTGGGCAATCGATACCCAGTTGCTCACAGCCTGAGTGTCACATATGCAATGCGCATGAATCAGATCAGCAGTGGAACGTGGGTCAGATCTGGACCCCGTCAAGTTGGGCCTCGGCCCACAGCATGATAGGCTGGTTAAAAATTACACATCATCCTTTTCAATTGAGAGCTCATTTCCCCCAATTTGAAATACATGGTTCTGTTCGTCCCATTGCTGGATTAGCCACCTTAGGAGGTCCTCTTGACCCCTCATCAGTTGTAAGTAGGCATATTTTAGAAATCCACATCTGCGGAGAGCCATCAAGCTTGCAGCGTCCGTCACCATCTCTCATTCTTCCCGTTCATGTTCTCTCTCTCGCCAGATACTCATGATTAATAGCTTAATACCTGCAAATACAATGTTTTCAACCGATCAAAACTTGCCTAGACCACTTAAAAACAGTAAAAAACGAGTTGCTAAAAAACACGGTGCACCTAACGCTAGCCATAGTGTAAAACAGAGTGTGCTAATGCAGCATCCCTTCACATGTTATGTGTTTAACGCGGATGTAACACTTCTGGCCTGGGTTAGGTGCAAGCATTTTTTTAGGGCCTCAAAATTTTCTCATTTTGAACTAGCAAAAAGTAACAAAAAGACAATTAAATGATAGCAGGAGGTTCTAGCTTTTACCTGGATCTCGCGGGAAGGAAAACCATTGCTCGGATTGACCATAATCTTCAGCTGAGGATTTCACCCCTTTTCACCCCAGAGCTTCTTCACAGCACTCAACACAGTGAAAATGAAGGTCTTCCGACCTTCTTATAGCCAATTCTGGGGCATGACTCTCTTAAGCTAGTTGAAAAAAGTCATGAATTCTTGTTGCGCATGTGTCGCAACTTTTGAGATTTGGTACTAATGTTCTAATGAGTGATCAAGATTCATATGCAAACATATTCATGTTTACTCGAGCATTCTTTTTACGGTATTTTTCTTGTTCGTTAATCTGAAAAACCTCGAGTTCCCTTCTTCGGACTTGTTAAACTTATACGAAGTTGATATCAAGTGTTATTTTTGTATGGTCTTTTTCTTGCTCGTTAATCCGAAAAACCTATAGTTCTCTTCTTCAGACTCGTTAAAACTATGAAGAAGCACTGAGATTTATTTTTAGGAACCTTTTTCTCGCTCATAAAACTGAAAAAAACCCGAGTTGACTTTGTCGAGCTCGTTAAACTACCACGATAGAGAGTAAGGAGCCATTCTTTTCCTCTTTTTCAAAGCTCTTTAAACCAAAAAAGTAACCGAGTTTTCTCCGCGTGACTCATTAAAATTTCATGGAGGTAATCGAGTTTTCTCCGCATGACTCGTTAAAATTCCATGAAGGGCGCCAAGTTTTTCTTTGTTGGACTCGTTAAAATTTCACAAAGAGTACTGAGTTTACTCCGTTTCCTCGTACTCATAACAAAATGAGGTAGACATCGATCAAACATAGATTTCTCACTTTTCCGGCTTCAATGGACTAACTTACGGAAAATGAACTATTTCGGGCTTACTATTCTCCCTTTGCCATGCCCGGTTATCAAGACATGACAAAGGTACCCCAATGGAGTCGTCTTTTACGATATTTTTCAGACTCTCTAAACATGAAAAATTCACTGAGTTTACTCGTCTGGACTCGTTAAACCTAATCAGATGGGGCACAAAGTTGACTTTTATGATATTTTTCAGACTCTCTAAACATGAAAAATTCACCGAGTTTACTTGTGTGGACTCGTTAAACTTAATCAGACGGGGAAAAATTTGGACAAAATGGATACTACCTCTGTTACATTTCAGAAAGGTCGATTTGGCAACAAAATTATTGAACATGGCACTTCCCAGAAAACTCTTTCGTAGTGAGCCAAACCCTACCATATATGAGTATTAGCCTTCATCTCCCAGTGTCCCTACACTGGTAAAATCCTAACACACTCTTTGGTGTTCATTAAGCCTCAGCTGCCTAGTACCTGGTTATAGTGCCTTCTATTGTTCAAGAAGATATCGCTATCTACTGCTCCTGTTATCAACCAAACCACTCATTATGCCAGAAATTATTTGTCATCTGACATCCCCATTTACTCTTCATTATCTCATTCATAAAAAAATCAGTTGTTTTCCGTTTCGTGTTGACTGATGTAGGACGCCTCAGTGCCTACCTTTCAATAGATCTCTTCCTATCGACTTCAACATCTTATCTAGGAAGTTGATCCAGAAACCCATCAGTACCCGGATACTTGCAGACATTAGTGGTAGGTAGTCTTGTGTTTGATCAAGAGTCTTCATCATTGGCTCTTGGTCGAATGATTCTACGATTTTTTAACTTCAACTCATTTTATTCACACTCGCTAGATTGTACTATGCATCTTAGGGACCATCATCATTATCGGTGGCCACCTTCGCGTTTGTTAATAGTTTTCATTATCGACTGGTAATCATATGATTTATCACATGTTCGACAACAGCTCCTTCATTCACATGTTGATGAATATGGAGTTTAAGTGAATCGGCGGTCAAGACCTTGGGGCAAAGGTTGCATCATTAAAGTTGTGTTCCCTTCCCCAAGTTGCGATATTGTTTATGGAGACAGCTTCTTCAGCCTGATCCTATTATGATAGACACTCCCACATTGTGCTTATCGGTGGACAGATTCTTCATATCTCTATTATAGAGAAATCATGTTGTTTAAGCTATTGAGCATGGGAATTCCTGACTCAAGGCATATACTATATTTTCTGACATATGTTGTTGTTTCAAGTTTTCCTCAGTCTTTCAATCTCTTTATCTCTACTACACACATTGTAAAGTATTTTGGCCATCGTCTTCATTTCTGACCCCACACTTTAGGGGGCATCTGTTACAGGTCAAAATACCTTCTTATCAGCTCAGAGGAGAAGACAAATAAGGAAGGAATACAAAGACCTAAATTAAACCTATTTCTGCCAAGGTAACGCCTCTTTATAACAACACAAGAGCGTTATAACGCAGCTTATCACTGAATAGGTTGTGTTAGTGGCTAGGGAAACACTCTGTTTACACTAAAGGGTAGCGTTACCCGTGTTTTAAGTTTGAAACGGGAAAAACCCGCGGAGAATGATTTGAATCTCTGGCTTTTTATCAGAAGAGAGTCAGTACAAAAAGGAAATTGCAAAGCACTGATCTCTTATTGGGCCTTGCCATAAACAACTGAACTTTCAAAGAAGGCAAAAGCGTAGAGATTGGAGAAACATCTTGGTTTTCTCTATTCAGAACTAGTGGAAAGAGAAGGGAAATGATTGCTCTCTCCATCTCCTATAAAATGGATTTGAAGGCTCTTGGTTGAAGGTCGAAGGATTGCTAAAGTTTTTGCATACTTGTGAAGTAGAGATCATTGTTGTAGTGTGAAGGTCAAAGGTCAAAGAGGTTCATTGAGAAATTTTTGATCAAGACATCACCACTTTGAGAGATAGAGAGATTGGAAGGTTGAGGAGGGCTTGGTGCAATCGACGGTTGTAATCCTCCTTTTTATAAATCAATAGAACTGTATCTGCTTTGTCCATTCTATGCATTTATATTTTCATTATTATTTAATCACTTTTATAACATGAGATGAATGGCTTAGATGTGCATAGTTTAAATGTTTATTATATATTGGCTTAATTGATATAAAATGTATGTTATGTTAGAAATTACACGGGTGATTTGATTGATTGCAGGACCAAGATTTGGAGCCGGTGAAGAAGAACCACTGCTTCGCTACCTGGTGCTCTCCAAGGGACTCCAATATCATTAAAGAGGTAATATTCTAGCTTATTCTATCAAGTGGTTTTAAGTTAATATGAACACGTATATGCCAGCTTTGTGAACTATAAAACTAATCTTACTGTCTGCCTCGGGCACCAGAAAGCCCTGAGAGGGATATACGATAACCAACAACCCAAGCATTTTACCCTTCAGGTTGATCTACTTCGTATTCAGGATGAACAATTATAGATGTTTCTTTGTGTTCAGTGGATCCATTTCCTTATGTCTATCCTTTTTCAGATTTAAGTCTTTCTAACTGACTTGGTGTGTACTTAGGGGGTTTCCCCTGCATTCTACGTGATTGTCTAGGTAATTCAGCACGATTAAAACTTTTAACACATGAAATCAAAGAAAATTTCAAAAAAATATCCTAATGTCTCTAAGGAAAAAACCAAATTGATCACACGCCTAGAAAATCTAAGAGATCAAACTACACACAAACAGTAGATTCCCACACTAAAACCACTAGTTGGTGATGAAATCCAACATCATAGAATTTTAATGCAGAAATGGTGGTTGGAATAGTTACCCTGACAACAACCTGCTTAATGAAACAGATTGATGAAAGTTTCTCCACTTAAACCATCTCAAGTGAGTCTAACCGACATCTGTTCCAAGTACAGTGGGACCTCCCCTCCACCATCACCTTGGGAAAGAATCCTAAATTTTATAGCCACTAAGGTCACCAATTGGAACAAATATACTTGGGGGAACAATCTACTATCTGATATACACACAAGGGCAGAGTAACTAGCTCAATCCCCTTGAAGTCTCCTTGACATAATCCAAGGTTTACTGACAAGTGAGCGCTGGCTCCTCGACAATGGTCTATCTGAGGTTTACCGTTTTTAATACATGCACATCTGCTATCTTTGCCAATGAGATAATATGATTACCTCACTAGTTCAGACATGTTCTTGTGCTTAACTCTCTTAAGAAGAGCTTCCCAGAGCATACATGATATAATTGGATTTTCCTACCACAAGATTTACTACTTGTTTGTTTGAACTACCTTGGAATGTTAACTACAACCTATTCCAAGACACTAGCCTAAGCTATGTTGGTGAAAAGAGCCCTAGAAAATATAAAATTTCTAGATTGATTTTAATTAAGCGTTACTTTTAGTTTGGTTGTTTCTTAGGTCAAAAGGTATGTAAGTGAAACTTCGATGATGTTTAATGATCCGACTCGAAAATACGCTAAGATGCATCTATATGAAAAGCAACTGATTTATTTTCAATGAAACATGTTTAGAGGAAATATTTGAGAGATTTAAAAAACTTTCAAAACATCAATTTTTCCTTTGATAAACAAGAAATTTTGAAAAGAAGACAATTTATTGAGAACTCAATTTCACAGAAAAAGATCATTTGTTCAAAATGAAATTCCTTATAACATTCAAGTCAAAAACTAGAATCAAACTTCTTCCAAAAGAAAACTAAAAGGCCTAAAATCACAAAATTCAAAACCAAAAGAAAACTCTAATTTTGAACTCTATCTAAACTGTTTTGAGGATGTTTATGCTTAGTTTGTAATCTAACCAACAACTTTCTGCTTATCTCGGCAAGAAATAAAAAACATCCAATAATGGTTCTAAATTGAAATTCAGACCTTATCAAGCTAAAAGGTTTTCTAAATTTGCAAATAAAATAATATCTAATTTTCATAAAAGAAAGATTTGCATCAAGTTCATTGGCTCGACAATAAAATGATAACATACCAATTAGCTAAGGTATATAAAAGTTTTTGATTTAGAGCAATAAGAAGACAGGGCAAACATTCACTCATAAAATGCAAATCAGCTGAAAAGATCACTTCAAACATAGAAATTTCTAAAAGAAACTCACACAAAAGACTTTGATAGTCAAGAAAAGTTGGGGTAATTACAAAGAATCAAGTAACTGGACTCCAGAAAACAGAATTTTTATTTTTTCAAAAATTTTCCAGAAGTCCACAGTTTTTAATGGAGCAAGGTGCAGTACCGCACTATTTTGCACTAAAATCTATGAAGTCTAGCTCTCTGTTTTTAAACAAAAAGTGCGGAAGCCAAGAAAAACATAGAAAAAATACAAATACAGATTTACAGTCAGGGATTCTAATGAGTCATTTACCCAACCTAGTTTTGGACTAATCAAAATCAAAGAATTTATTCAAAATTCAAACTAAAACTAAAAAAGAAAACTAAGTTCATTTATCCCCAACAGAGTCACCATTTTGTTATGCAAATAAAACCCTTCTTGCAAACAAGAATGATCTCCCTAGCATCCTAAGGATATCTAGAAACAAACAACCAAATGTGAACCATTTTCTCTAGACCATTGTGATTCAGAATTATTAATCAACTAAGTAAGAAGATATGCTCTTACCTTATGTCCAACTCTTGTTGTAATCTTCAATCTAGTCGCTCCAAAAGAGATCAATTCAGCATGTAAGACCTACAATCAAAGATAGGAAAAAGGATTAAAATCACCTGCAAGATATAATAATTCAGAAACACTAATCTATCTCAGTGATGAAGGAATCCAAGAATTAAATTACTCAAAGAGATACATGAACGAATTAATGAGAAAGAATCCATTTGTATTAACTTGTATGATAAGAAGTAGCCTTACAACCTTGTCGCCTTGATATTATACAGGTTCTTTCGAGGTCCTGAACAGTCATTTCCCTTCAGTTTGACAAGCCTTATCCTCTTTGAACTAGCATGAAGCTATGGACATGAGTATGTGATCGTTCTCATGTCAATGATGCCAAGCATAGAGAGTATGATTTCTTCATCAATTAACCTCAAAACAACCAAGTTCTAAGTACCCTTAAGACTGAAATATGAGTTCAATTTACAGGAGAATGAGGGAGGTTTCAGTTCCATAAAGAGGGGGATAAAGTCCTCTCATAAAGGGCTTTTAGCTCCAAATACCAAGGGATAATCTCCATTAATGAAGGGATAGAGGTTCATGAATGAAGGCACAAAGCTCGACCTGATAATGCTTCTAGAAGCCTCCAGCTGGGAGAATATTTGACTAGCTAGGATTCTAGAACTTACCTTTTCTTTTATTTTACCTTTTACTGGGGTCTGTAGTTTTAATAAGCAGAATGTGTGGGATGTGTCGCAGGTGATAGAGCAAGAAACTGCGGTACCGCGGACAATGAATAGGAAAAGTGCGGAATTAGGCTCTTTAGAGTTTGAATGAGCTTTTCTCCAATTCCAAGACTTGTTTTAGAAACTTTATGATTTTGGACATCTAAGGGAGCATAATATAGGTAATGATGAACCCATATAGACAAATAACTATCATGGTGAAAAATTTTAGTGTAACACATTTGGCGAGATGGAATCAGGTATGGGGCGTAGAACTGAGACATGAATGGGTCCACATGTTTATTTAGACATTGGGGAAGGTACCTACTGAATGGTATTTGGAGACATAGTTTAGCCGAGGTACCATTGAATGGTCTACGCTGACTGAGAGATTTATCCTAACATTCAACTTTGAGAGGGGATTTGCTAATATTGCCCAAGATTTACATAATATTCAAGAAGTCATATTTGACATAACAAATCCTGCAATCGAGTGTGCTCCACCTGCATGGGATGTGTAGATGAAATCTATTGTGAATTGCAAGAGCCTGATAGTTGAAGAGAGTGAAGAGAAGCCAAAGAATATCATGATTCCCAAATCTGAGGGACAACGGGTGGTGGCTGGGCCCTCAATCACCTTGCTAGATGTCACAAAGCCCTTAAATATCAGGAAGGTGAATATTGGATCTAAAGAACAACCTAAGTTCAAAACGATTGGAGACTACTAGGATGATGATACAGTAGAAAAATTTGCTAAGTTGCTGACCAAGTATCATGATTTTTTCCCTACAAGATTTTCAGAGCTGAAAGGAGTAATTGGGGAACTAGGAGTTATGAATATCACATTGAAACCTGATGCACACCCAGAAAAATAGTGCCCATATAGGCTGAACCCAAGATATAAGCAAAAGGTGAAAGAAGAGTTGGAGGAAATGTTTGTTGCGGGCATCATTGAACATGAAGAAGAGTTTGACTAGGTAAGCCCAGTGGTTGTGCAAGATAAGAAGACCAAGGGAGAAATTAGGATACATGTAGATCTGCACAAATTCAATGATGCTTGTGTGCATGATGCATTCCCACCTCCATTATTTGATGAAATTCTGGATAATGTTAGAGGTCAAGAAGCACAGATGGATTTTCAGGATATCATCAGATACAGATTTCACCAGAAGATCGGAGTAAGACCACCTTTGCTATTGAATGGGGTTCTTTCCAATATATAGTCACGCCCTTTGGGTTGAAGAAAGCTCCTACCATTTTCTCACGCTTGGTAGTAGTTTCTTTTAAGGGATTTATCCATAAGTTTTTTGAGGTATATTTTAATGATTAGATTGTATTTAGGTTATTGAAGAAGCATGTGTCAAATTTGTGCTTAATGTTGGATAGCTGTTGGAAGTGTCATATTTCCTTGAATTTGAAAATTTTTATATTCTGTGTGCCATTTGTGATACTGATGGGAAACATTGTCTTTCAGCAAGGGTTGATGGTAGATTCTACAAAGATTACAGTGATAGTTAATCTAGAGATACCTGAGAACATGAAGCAACTGCGCTCAATACTAGGGCATATTGGGTATTATAGGAAGTTTATTCAAGGCTATGCATTGATAACTGCGCCCATGGAAATGCTCCTCAAGAAGGATGCAACCTTCTATTGGGATGAGGAGTGTCATAAGAGTTTTGAGCTTCTAAAGGAAAATATGGTCACTGCGCCTATCCTGCTCTTCCTAGATTGGTAAAAAGTGTTTCATGTACATGTGGATGCATCCTATATTACGCTCGGAGCTATATTAGTGCAGCTAGGAGTAGGAGGTATTGATAACCCTATTTCCTATGCAAGCCGAAAACTTTTAAGCTTGCAGCAGAACTACTCAACCATGGAAAGAGAAGTGCTAGCAATGGTGTATGCACTGCAAAAATTCCACCACTATCTATTAGGAGGCCATTTTAAGATGTTTACGGACCATTTTTCTTTGAATTACCTGATCAATAAGCCTATGTTGGTGTAATATTCCCAATTAGCCATGAGCTAGTTGGAATATTAAATTTTAGTTTTTCTTCTATTTAATGAATAAGAGGACAATGGAGGTCCATAATTTGCCTTAATGATGAATAAATCAATGCCAATGCAAAAGGAAAACATCTTGGAAGCTTAATGAATCACCCTTAGGTGTGGAAAGGGGTTGGAACATCTTGACTGGGTCAACTTTGACCAAATCAACATTGTTGTCATGGAGGAGTGGCAATCAATGAGGGACAACGCAGTTTTAGATGGAGACACCTTACATGGAATTATGGTCATAAATGAATGGGGCTTAGGGTTTGGAAGCTCATATCTTATAAAAGGAAGAGGATGGCAGCCATATTCATTATGTATTGGTATATGATATTTCTGAATATATGGTCTTTATAGACATATAGCTTTGTTTGGTTGTTTAGCTAAGATTGAAAGTGTTGTTTAGAATTGGGTGTTCCTGATCGGGAATCCCACCTATTTCATTGAGTAGCTCTTGGAAGAGTCTTGTACTTCACTTCCACTATCAGGAATTTGGCCAAAGCTTCATCTTACATTTAGAGCACAGATCTTGTTGACGGTTTAGTTTTTTTTGCAGGTTGCAGCAGTGGAGACCATATTTGGGTAACTTCAGTGCTTATTTTCAGTGGAGAAGGGTTCCTTTCCATTGTAAGGATACTAAGGAAGGCCCTTGAGCACATTTTCAGATCTTGGCATCATGCCACATATTTATTTGCCCCTACAGCGCAATTTCTTTCTAGATCTGCGTTATTTTGAGGGAGGAGTTGCAGGGTGGATTCGATGCACCATTTGGGGAGGAGGTTTTCTAATGAAGGGATCAACCTTTCATCTAGGAGATCCATTGGAGGAGGTTTTACTATTTCTTATATCATATCAGCCACACTTTCCAGATCTATATGTTGCAGTAAATCTTGAGCCCTAGGGCTTTGATTCCTATCTTGTATATGGTGTATTTCTGAAAACCCTTGTGGGGTTCTTCATTGGAGGTTGTATAGTTCCTAGATCTATATTAGATCTATCTTTTGAGGCATATATCAGCCCATGTTATTTTTTTTATTCATTGGCTATAACAACTCCTTTTAAAAAACATTTTAGTGGTCTTCCATCTCTTTGATATATAGTAGCAACACCTCTTATGAGGGTTTTTTCCATTAGAGGCTTATTATATCTTTTTGTACATCTTATGGCTCATTTATTATGCATATTTTTCTGTTTTTATTATGATTAGAAGATCTCCATATTGGCTTCTTACTTTCATAGGATTTTTTACATTGTTATTCCAATATTTTTCACTATATTACTGCTTTTCCCATTTGGGAATATTACAGTGGTATCTGTTGTGGTCCTATGATTTGGCAGATTGGCATACCAAGTGACATGGCAACATCAAAACCAGTATTTAGAGCTCTAGGACCTAGCCTTCCTAGTCTCAAAGAGAGATCTCTCAATTTTTTGCAAAGATGTGAGTTGGTTTGCTTTTAAGGGTTTATTTTAGGCTATTTATGAAGCATGGATTTGTTTGATTGTTTGGTTGGACATGATGATCTAGGCAGCATAGATAGAAAATGGAAATATCTAAGTCATTAGGCAATGGATTCAAATGGAAATTGTGACAAGTTTGTAAAGGGATCAAGGTTATCAAAGGGAAAATCTAACTTGGCCAATGGATCTACAAAGTCTTTCAGGTGAAATGAAATGGACATCAAAGGTTTAGAATGAAAAGTAGAACTAAGGGAAATTAAGAATCCTTAATATATGTACTTCTCAACAAAGGGACTTAAAACATTATCTGAACATGAAGAGGCATTGCATAGATAGGGCTAACCATAAATTCTAGAAACCACACTTCAAAAAATAATAATTCAAGGACAAACTTCTCCAATGAAATATAGAAGGCGAGAAACTCATTTAACTTCTAGTGATTTCAACTTGAAGGATAAGAAAACATTCAAGATTCATGAATAACTGCATTCATAGAAGAGGGAACTCCTGGACATTTGTGATTACAGCTATAAATACCTTCAAAACAATTATTTAAGCAAGTACAAAGGGTATGATCGAAACAAAACCTCTTTGGTAGACTTTAAATAATGGTACTTTAAAGGGAGACTTCAAAAACATTTTTTTAAGTGGCAACAAGTATGCAGGGAAAACCATAAATCATTCTTGAGACCAAATGTATTGAACTATTTAAGAAATAAACAAGCATAAGGGTTCTAGAGAGCAATTAAGAATTCTCTAGAATATCTTAGAAGAAGAAAACATAAAGATAGTGAAGAGTAAACAGAACTAATTTGCTTTCAAAAGACATTTCTTAGCCTAAAATTTTTACTCTACTGCAACAGAGAATGCTGAAACATAATGGAACATGAAATAACAATGAAAAATTAAGAATACTTCACCAACATCCATGCTCAGGGACCCAATGACAGAGCTTTCTCCATCAAAAAACAGGTAAAAACATCCACAAGTTCCAGGACATCATTTTTTTTTCAATTTCTGCAGAACTATGTATTACTTCAAAGAGTCACCAAATGCCAACAATACAATGAGTTTGAATGCAGTATTTATGCTAAAAATGAGGAGGTGGAGCTGATCTAGGGTTCAAGTATTATTAATTACAGAGTAAATGCATTCCTGACCTTGAAAACCATGCAAGGGATAAGGTAGGAACATGTGTACAGCTACTTCTCTGTTTAATAACTTGGTCTTAAATTTCTAAGGAAATATAGGTGAAAAGTTTGACTTTGAGGCCTATTTCTATCTTTTACAATAACTACCTCATAGATTTTAATAACTGCCAGTTTGTCTTTATGGACAAAAAACATGCCATAGGTGGTAGTTAGATATTTCTGAGTGAATAATTGCTTCCCTTTGATGTATTCAAGGCTCTTTTAGGCCTAACTTTCTTTAATTTAATCATTTAAACTATGTTTATGGCCTGATTTTGCTTTTGGCCTTCATAATTCATCATGATGTCTTTATCCCTCTATTGACTGCTTTAAACCTTTTTTCATCTATCCTTAACTATGTTTTATCCTTTAATCCTTTAATTAAACCTTTAATCTTCTATCTTATTTTTCTTTGGTCTTCAAACCTTACTTCTTTTTTGTTGTTGGTGCATCGGTGGCCTTTCGCTGCACTAGAGGGTTTTGTTGGAGTAATCGATGTTCATGATGCATCAATTAAACATGGAGATTCAAACCTTTGTGTCCTTTTTCTATGATATCAGGCCTCAGAGGATCGTCACCCTCAGCCTTTAATCACTTTCCCTGACTGTAGGATGGATTTTTCGTTTAACCACCATGAAACCTACACAAACCAAACAAATGTTATGAAAACCTGTGAATGTTGGGTTTAACTGCTTCAGAGGATTATGGAGGGTTTGGGAGCTGTTGCATAGGAAAGGGCTATTTTTAGGAAGGAGGTTCCCATAGTTGGATTGGGAAGAAAGGGAGAAAATTTGAATTAGGGCGCGAAATGGCGAGAAGTGGTTTTGGGCGAAACTAGGTGGTATCATGCAGGGATCAGGTGGTAAGCGATAAAAGCCCATATGAACGTGATTCCATACATTGATTTTCACATGTCCTGGGCCAAACCGCCCATTTCATGTGGAAATGGGTTGTTAAACCTTGACATAAAATTCCGTGCCAAATGGATCGTAGTCCGTTGGATCTGGGGGAGCTAGATCAATAGCATAGGTTGGGCGCGATCATCAATATGGTGGAAGGTGGGACCAGAGGTGAGGTCAGCATCTTTGTCAGGTAGCGAAAAGGATGTTGGGTGGGATAAAAAGGCTAGAGATATATGGGAGCCATTGGATAGAGTATAATCAACGGTGGAGATATGCTCTCTAGTTTGCACAAATAAGAAATGGTTGGAGGAAGGATGGTGGGGAAAAAGGTCGAACGTCGTTGGATTTGAAAGATCCATGGCTGTGATTTGTTTGAGAAAGTAATGGAGGGGGTTGAAGTAACAATGGAAGGGGGTTAAAAACGGAGAATGGTCATGTGGGGAAAAGAATGAGACCGGGGTTTTCAAGGGAAAATGGGCGAAGAGTTTTAGCAGATGGTCGGGCTCTCAGGTCATATGAGAAAGAAGAGAAGAGGGCTTAAGCCTGAAAAAGGGCTTAAAGCCTAATTTCTAAAATGGATGGAAAAATAGGACAAAAGAGGGTTTTTAAAACCTTTTGGAGGCTTCCGATAGGTCAGAAAAGGTATTTTTTAAACCAAACAAAGGTGTTTTTATGGTTTAAAAGGATTTTCAAGGAAATAGATGATAAAAATGGAAAAAATGGGTGCAATGAAGGGAATATTTGAAATGGAGAGATGATGGCTTTTGAAGGCAACTTTCTTTTTTAAACAACAAGGCTACTTGAAGGCTTTTCAGGTGGAGAAACCAGACAGATGAGTTCTTAGGACAAAGGACACAGCCAGGCTTCAAGAACTTTACATATTTGCTTGAAATTTGTTTTTTGAAGGCTGCAGACTTGTTTTAGCCATCATTTTATATGACAAAATTTATTATTGATGGCTAACAGTGGCAACACTTGGGGAGGTGTTGTACGGTACAAAAACTCCCCATTTTTAGCTTGTTCACATCAAATTTTGGGGACCCTTTCTATAATTTTTTTTGGCTAAACACCTTTTAGGATTTTTATTGAGTCAATTATATTACGATTTTGTTAATTTTTCATTTTCTTTAGATTCTTTTTTTGATTGCTCGGATCAAATCGATTTTTTATAAGCTTCCTGTTGATGCTTGTTTCGTCTCGTTTGGTCATCCAATTTGTAAATAGCACTCCTTAGAAATCTAATCAATTATGTCGTCTGGGTTAGAAAATGCATAAAATGTACAATATTTCATTTTTTTAAATATATACATTTAGTTTAAAATATTAACCCATAGTTAGTTATGACTAATATTTTTCATTTTTTTACTTATACAGCCAAATAACGAAGCATCAGGATTTCGACAATTTCTTCCAATTTTCAAATAAATTACTAAACTCGAAAAATCTGAAAAGTCCAAAATGTCCAAGTGGCTGTAGTTTAGATAGGAAAATCATCCCTTAGATAATCTAATTTAAACATCATGAAACCAAAACAAAAAACTAACTTTTAATGTTAAATTTTAAATTAATTAAATTAATTATTATACAATTAATTAATTAAATTAAAATTTAATATAAAAAAATATTTTTAAAAAATTAAAAAACAAAATATAAAAACTAGAAACAAAATTAGAACATCGCATCAGGGAATTTCAATCACTACATCTTTTAAAAAACTCTGATGCAATGAATAGCTCCGATGCGATGAGTTCATATTTGTGATGCGATCAATCACATTCATTTCATGCGATTTGATGATTTATTTAAATTAATGAAACGATGGTGGAGCTTTAAGTTTTCAAGTATTAGTTTAATATAATGTTAGTTAAAAAGGCATAACGTTAGTGTTTAGTTAATTTAGTATTGGTAATAGTAAGTTAGTATATATTAACTTAAGTAGGAGGTAAGTTAGTTTAATGTTGAGTTAGAATATATTAGTGGTAGTGGAGCATTAGTGTAGGTAGGTTAGTATAATGTTAAGTTAGTATTCTTATGGAGGTTAATATATATTAGTTTAGTGTTAGTATATGTTAGTTTAATATTATTTTAATGTTAGTATAGTGATTAGTTTAGTATTAATGGAATGCTAGTTTAGTTTTAATTTAATATTAGATTTAATATTTAATATTTAAAATAATTAATTTTAAATAAATTAATTAATATGTAGAATATAATTAATTTAATTACATTTATTATTAATTAGATTAATTTGTTTATGAATAGTTAATTATATTAATTAGTTAGATTAATATTAATTTAAATAAATAGTTTAATTTATGATTAAAAATTAAATTAGGATTAACTATTAGATGATTAGAATCTAATTTAGGATTAGATTTTTAATTAAAATTTGATTTTTTTTGCCCAGTAACTGAATTTCCAGATTTATTTCAGATTTGACTTATCAACTTTGGAGGCTCATAAATTGAGTATTACTTGGCCAAGTGAGGCCCAGGATGATTCATTGGAAAGATAAAATCAAGGAGAACATTTCTGAGGAGGTTTCACTAACAGATTTGGCCATTTATTAGGTCAAAAATCAGGCAGAAGATCAAACTCCGAATTTCTAAAATAAAATCATTTTTTTGAGTTTTGTTTTCTTCATTTTCATTTGCCCAACTTCTTCTAATTGCAGATTCATGCATCAATAATATCCTTGGTTAATTAAAATCATTATGAGCATCAATAAAAAGCTCAAATTTCCTTTTTATTTATTTAAATAGAATTTGATTGGATTTGTTTTAAGGTTAGAGATAATATTTTTATTTTATTGTTTCATCTTAATTCATTTTAATTTTTTTTTGGCAGAAAAAAAAATAGAAGAGATATGGAGAAAAATATCTCAGTCAATGACAATACTCCAGCAATTAAAGATTGGAATTTTTAAGCAATTAAAATTGGATTGGATAGATTTTTCTTCAACAAACTCTCTTCTAAAAATACTTTTGGAAGGATTCTAAATTGCAGATTGTAAAATGTAAAAGAGGTTGCTCTCCTCTACAATTCCAGACTTCTAAAAGCATTTCCGTAATAGGAATTTAGAGTTGTATATGGGGATGAGAGAAAATTTTAGATCTGAAAATTATTGAGAGTTTTTCTTTATGTCTTGAATTATGCATAATAGGCAGAGTTTGCATTTCTACAGCTTTAGTCTTGAAAAAAATAATTCAAGTAATGTAAAGTACTATTAGAGACCAAGATCAGACAAGAAGATTCAATTAACTGATATTTTTTGCATTTCTGTATCAAATACCAATTTCATTTTTATGTTAATAAAATTGTTGTTTCATTTTATTCATGTTTTGGCATTTCTGTTGATATGGATAATTTGTCTCAAATTGTTATGTATCTCTGCTCTTATGAATTACACTCTGATTTCTAAGTAACCATTACTTAGCAATCTGTCTTATAAAACTGATTTATTAAATAGTAATGTGTTGTGAATTTCTTTGACATATTATTGTTTAATTATTGGCTTGAATAATTTCCGGAGTGTTGTTGATTTATTATTTTAGTCAAATGGTCTCAATAGAATGTGTTTTGGTATTAAAAAATGTGAGCTAATTGAATTTATTCGTTGGTTTGACATTAATTTAAAGCCAAACATATTTTAATCCTCATTATTTAATTATCTTGTTCTCTGTTGGGTTAGATTTTCATCTACCTAATTGAGATAGGATTTAGATTAGTTTCTTTTTCTTGCATTATAGAATAAGTTTGCATTTAGATTAATTTCTACATTCTTTTAAGACCTCTTCTCAAAGAGGCAAAATCTTAGTTGTGGTTTGGCTGAACCCAAATCAGCTTAAGGGTCATTCTCTTGCCTGATCAGCAAGAAGAATCGATCTGATATCCCTATCTATTGGTAGTTAAAGATATATCATAAACCAATAGTGATAGGGAAAATGTAACTGGACCTATTTAAACCAGCCGGAGCCACTATCTTAAATGGAAAAGGAGTTGTATTAAGTTCCGGACTGGGTGGTTATCCCCCAATGTCGTAGCAGCGATTTTTGAGGCTTCAACATTTTTTGGCGCTAGAAGGAGGGCCTGAGATTTGTTTTACTTTGGATTCTTTGAATTCTAAAATTTCATTTTTTACAATGGCTCCTTTAAAACTTTCAATTTGGAGTTGTATACATGGATGTGCATCTTCCAATACTTCACCCTAAGTGGTAAGACTCTTGTCTCAGGTAAAATTTAATGGTGAGAAAAATTCTTCTGCTTTTAATCATGTCTTTCAATTTATTCAAAATGTTTCAAATTATGATTTTCAAGGAATTGATGAAGGCATTTTATGCAGAATTTTTACTCTCACATTTGCGGCAAAAGCTAGGAACTGGTGTAGAACTCTTTCAGTTGCCTCAATTCAGAGCTGGGATCAATTTATTACAGTTTTCATTTGTAAATTTGACGGATACGATTATGAACAGGTATGTGATGAAATTGAATATCTACGAAGATTTGAAAATGAGTCTGTTAGAGATTTTAATATTCGATCTCATTTAAATTGTTTAAGATTTAAAATTGAAGATAAACCTACAGAAGAAGAATCACCAGATTGGTTTGAATATATTTTTTTTCTTCCTTCCATTCCCAATCCATATGAAATTAGTTCAAGTTTTGTCCCATCCCCTTCTAACATAAATGAGAATTCCAATATGGATGTACAAACAAATTATGATGAAGTGGTCTCACAAAGCTTGAAAAATATTTCTATCCAAATACAAGAAGACAATAGCATTAATTTTGGAGAAAAAACTGCTTTGAAATATGAAAATTCCTCTACATTAAATTCAGAAAATCATATCACAAATCAACATGTGCAAGCAGTGATCAAAATGAATAATAAAACACAATTTGCTGTACAAATTTCTGATTTTTTTCATGATAAACAAATGCCACATTCAGAAAATCAAAGCACAATTCTTCAAGAAAGTGTGGATACACAAATGAATGATCTAGAATCTGAAATTTATAGTGAGCATGATGTACGAGAGTTCTCAAACAGAGAAAATTCTGAATTCATTATTTTTTATTCTCATTTTTCCCTTTATCCTGATATTTTTAATGTTGGTAATTTCTCCCCTCTTAGTATTAATGATATTTCAGAAAATAAAGAGGATGATCTAAATGAATTACCAATAAATTTTTATTAAGATAGAGAAACAATTAATGATCATTCTTTTGCCATTAATAAACATGAATTGTTTATTCCTCCTTGTTTTGATGTATTGGACGAGATCGAAGGGAATTATAAAGAATATTGTGAAGTCATTTATGATAATTATTCTGTCATCAAGGATGTTGATTTATGTTCTTCTCAAGAGTATCCTCATGATAAAATTAAAATAACATCTGAGAATGAGGAACATTTCAATTTAGAAATTATTCCAACCAATCCTCATTTTGGAGCAACAAATTATCTTCATGATTTCACCATTCAAGAAAATATTCCAATTTATGATTCATATCATGATCAAACTCCCATTCCTGCTCATAATCATAATTCTCTTTCTAATGCACAAGGTGGAATTGGCAATTATTCAAATTTCGTTATTCTCGCCAATCCTTGTAAAAAATAAATTATTTAAAAAGAATCCCAATTGTGCTGTAACATTAGTTGTACCAATAAGGATTTCATTTTATTTTTTCTTTCTTTATTTTGTTCAAATTTAGATTTGTTTTGTGATTTTATTTTTCAAATTTTTGACACTCTACGCTGACATATTGAGCACTTTAAAAATGAACATTCGATGCATTTCCCTATTGGGAAATTGAAGTTTCATATTATAATCATGAACATCAAAAGCTATTAATATTTCAATTTCAATCAAAGCTAATGTTTTATCAAAAGCTTCTATTTTCCCAAAGGCAGTGTCAACAAGAGAATGTATTTTTACAATCTGGCCAAAAATCTAATCCAATTGATAATTTTCCATCTTATTTGACAGATTTCCATCCACTTTTCATTCACTCCTTTGAAAATTGTTTGGAAAGTTTTTCTTCATGGAAAATTATTAAAGTTTAACACTTACACATTACACTAACAATTTTTTCCATTCCTTTCAAATTAAAAGCTCATGTCCACAATCTGGCCTATCATCTCCTCTTTTAAACATTTTCCAATCATTAATGGAAACCCATCCATATTTTTATGATCCAATTGGAATTCAGTCGGAAAAGACATTTCAAAAGAAGGAGATTGTAAATAAGCTGTTAACAATAACTGTAAATTCTACTTACAGATTTATTTTTTTTAGATTTGTATTTTTATTACTAACAATTGAACAATACATATATGTAGGAATTAAAATGAGAGAATGGTTACATTGGAAATATCACTATACCTAGCCATTTTCATGTATATGGTTAGAATAGAAGTAGAATTAATTTAGTTTGTTTGTTTTATGTAGTTAATTTATTCTTAATAGTTCTGCAAATAAAAATAAAATAAAGAGAGCAATAAACCCTTCTCATATCGTATACATTTTCAGGGAAATATTTGCCTCTTATCAGAAAATTTCTAATTCTTGCTTCCCATTTTTAAATCAAAATTTATTGCAGCAATATCTCTACTCTACTTATTTTGAATAATTTCTTGACTAAATTCAATTGAAGTCGCACTTGGCACCAATCACCTCAAAGCCACTTTTTTTCCATTTCGAAATGTCCTTATATGATTTTCTTATGAAATTTATTTAAAAGTTTTGAAGATACAAAGCTTCATGATCTCATTATCCCATGAAAGATATGACTATCTATTATAAGCTTAATTCCAATTTGATCATTATTAGCCAGTCTAACCTTTCACTGTAAATCACATGAAGTTCATATTATCTTCCTCGAAATTGTTAAAGTGACCTTAAGGGTGTCCTTTTTGTTGTATGCACACATTTAAATCTGTGTTGATATTTTTCCATAATTAGTGGCTTTATCCCATCCTGATCTTTAGTTTATTATCTGATGCTACAATATGCATCATATTTATTTGCTAAAATCATTATTAAATAGTCACTATAACAATACAGATTTTTCTCAAGTTAATTCAGAATGAGCAAAGGAAATAAATTGTTGTTGCAATTCAAAGGGAAGCCTATTTTCACATTTATTTCTTGTGAATTTTATGAGTTTCAGATTTCCTGAACATGAGTAAACAAATTTTATTTAGGCTGATTGCACACTCTGATTTAAAATAAATAAGAGATGAGTATGAACAAAGTTAGAATTTTGATAAATCGAAAGAAGAATTGGAAGATTCATAAGGTAACATCCACAAACAATTTCCTTCCAGGTACGCATTTACATGTTCATTTTCATCTATTAATAGTTTCTCTTTTCCTTAGTTTATTTTTTATTCTTGTTCTATTTCATTTACAGGTTTTCTTTTGTTTTCAAAAACTTCAAGTAAGCAGCAAACCCATTTCAAATTTGCAACAGGTTTAGGGAAATTTTTATTTTGGGATTCATTAGAATTTGAGCATTCTTTGACTTTCCTCTCATTCATTAGAGAACTCAATTGAAATTTAAAATAGTATCGCAAGATTCATGTCTGAAATGTTTCAACTTGATTTCTGATGCAAGACCTGCGATGTATTACCTCATTCAATCTTCCATAAAATACCAAATTGCATATCTCATTGGAATAAATTTAAAAGTTTGTTTTTCATCACAAAAGTTCCGATGTCATAAATCAGATCACAAACGCACATGTCGCATTAGGCATAAGGTTAATTATTTCATTTAAAAAACTCTAATGCAATAAAAACTTGATCACAATCGCGAATTGATAAATTCATATCACAATTGCTTAAAAGGTAAACTTTTAAAAAGTTCTGATGCAATGAAGTCTAATCGCAATCACATTTCGACAGAGTCCTATCACTATTGATTTGTTCATTTCAAAAGTTCCGATGCTATGAACTCAATCGGCAATTGCAAATCGGAGAGACCTCATTTTGATATATCTATTTGCAAAAAACTCCGATGCGATAAAGTTCTAATCGCAATCACAAATTATTAAATTAGTCAAGGATTAATTTTAAAAGACCTCCGATGTGATAAGTCCAATTGCAAATGAGGAGGAAAATTGAACACATCCTTGTGCGTTCATTTTAAAAGTTGCGATGCGATAATTCATCACCAATTTCTTATCGCTACTGCTTTTTATTAATTGCCGATTGCTCATCGCTCATCACGTTTTACTAATCGCTGATTTTTCATTGCTTTTCGCTCATCGCTCATCATCGATTATTATATCCATCGCATTGCCGATATCGCAATCACTTCATCATATTTTTATTCATGGTCATGTCATTATTCCAAATCTGCGATGTGTAATGTGCAATTTACAAAATACAAATCACGAGATGTGATGTGCAATGTGCAAGTTGCAATATGATTGTCCCCAACATAACATTTTTTCAATGATATGATCACTTCATCTCATCGCATATATTATTTTAGCATGATTTCATATCAGCAATTCACTACTATAACCCCCGATGCGATAAAATCTAGCGCATGCCTCTACATGCAATACACATCATCTGATAAGGTATTGTGTTAATTTAAAGCAATCTTGGGTAATCACTATGATACTAAAGCGATTGATGATAAATTTGTAGCATATTCAAATCATTTTGATTTTTTATATATTTCAGTTTTTAAATAATTCCATAATTAAATATGAAATTCAAGACCTCTCTATTTTAAATTTCATTATCTTAAATTTGGTCTTAGAATTGAACAAATTATAAAATCATGGAATTTGTATAAAACTTTTAATATTTTGAGAACATTCATCACTGCAAATTCTCAATCTCATTTCTAATGCATTTTGCTTTAATTTCAACTCCCTTAAACACAAAGCATTCCATTTTTACATTTTACTGCTTGCTTTAGTTTAAATAAAATAAATAATGATTTTGGGTTATAGGATTTTGGTTAATTTGCCTTCTTCATTTTTTTTATTGTCAACTAAATGAAGAAGTCAGCTATTATTGGAGAAATTGATACCTTCAGGTAAGATCAAATGCAATTATCCAACGGTAAGATTCATGTACCCACTTTCATTAATTTCCATTTCATTACTTTAGTTTTAGTTTTGTTTTTTAAAATTATGTTGATATTTGAATCTATTTTGCAACTCTTCATAAAAGCTTTCAATCATCTGCCAAATCATGTTTTGGAAGCCCTATGCTCTTTTCCTGGTTTTATTTCAAGAAGCAGTCTTCGTTGAAAAAACTACACTTAGAATTTTTTGAACCTTTAATCTGTTTCTTTAAAAGCATTCCTTTTATTAGAAAAATATTAAGATAATGCTTTGAAACAAGAAGATTGACATCAGACAGAAATTTTTCATTATGGCTGAATTTTATGATCACTGCTATCTACAACCTAAAACACTTACAAACCTGCAAGGTATAATTTTTCTGAATCTCAACATAAGAAGTAATGATTACATGATTATTTTCTTTTACCTCACTTTGTTGAGACATTGGTATAAACATTCTTGTTAGAGTTTGTATTTCAAAAACTTGGATTTTCCTTCCCACCTTTAAATTTCTTCATTTTCATTTTGGTTTGCTGATTTATTTTCTCACTTTAGTTTAAGAATTTGTTTCCTTTGATTTTCAGTTTTGATTTTGGTGACTTTGCCATGATTTATATGGAAGGCTTTCTTGTTACCTAACAATGGTTGGCATACATAGGAAAAATTGTTAATAGTCTCCTATTAGCTTTTTCTTAAATCTCTTAGCAAAATAGTTTTTCTTATTATAAAGGTAGACATACTTAAGGAAGAGATTACAAAACAAGAGAAGTTGACGAAGTATCATGAAATTTGAGAAATTTCATTTTCATCGAAATTATAACTATATTGAGATTTCAATATTTTATTAAGATCTTTCAAAATTATATTAGCAGTCAAGAAAAGTTATTTTTAACCAAGTAAAGGCACTTTACAACAAAGAACTTTTAACTCTGAAATTGTCATTCTGAACTCTTAAGGAGTTAATGATTGCCCCTATTTAAAAGAATTTTATTTTTCTAGAGTTTAATCCACAAATATATTTAAACTTAAAAGATAAGAGGTCTCATCACGAGCCTGCTTACCATGATCATAGGGGAAAAATAGGCTGACATTACCAACACTGCTAAACAAACCAGGGTAATGGCTTATAATTGCAAACAATTGTAAGAAAAGGGGTCTCATCACGAGCCAGCTTGTTCAGTCCAATTATAACCAGTGAATGGCATTGTCAACTATCTGGCTACCAAACCATGACAATGGCTTTTAAAAAATAAAAAAAAATAAAAAATAAACATATATAAATGGATTTATCTCTAGGTCAATAATTATTAAATAGATAGGATTCTGAATCATTGATGATTAAAAGATAACCCTATCGAGGCTATAGATGTTTGCTGGCAGCAGTGGCTCTACCTGTGACAAATGAGTACATTTTAAAAGCTAAGATGTAAAGTGACCCCTACTTTATCTCTACAACTAATTAAGCACTGATATAGAGTTTTGAAATATTTTGATTTATAAGGAATTTTGAGAAAATTACAATAAGATAATTTTTTCTTTTATTCAGATTAATGAACCCAGTCAAGCATTCCAAAAATAATTTTCTCTTCTTTAATTATTTTTACTTTAATTTTAGGAAAATTTCATTTTTATCAAACATAGATAACTGTTTCTTCCAGTGAATCGCCAATTGTTGTACAGTACAACAACCCCCATTTTTAGCTTGTTCACATCAAATAATGGGGACCCTTTCTATAAATTTTTTTGGCTAAACACCTTTTAGGATTTTTATTGAGTCAATTATCTTACGATTTTGTTAATTTTTCATTTTCTTTAGATTCTTGTTTTGATTGCTCAGATGAAATTGATTTTTTATAAGCTTCCTTTTTACGCTTGTTTCATCTCATTTGGTCAACCAGTTTGTAATATCACTCCTTTGAAGTCTAATCAATTATGTCATCTAGGTTAGAAAAGGCATAAAATGTACAATATTTCATTTTTTTTAATATATGCATTTAGTTTAAAATATTAACCCACAGTTAGTTATGACTAATATTTTTCATTTTTTTACTTATATAGCCAAATAATGAAGCATCAAGATTTCGATAATTTATTCAAATTTTCAAATAAATTACTAAACTCGAAAACCGAAAAATCCAAAATGTCCAAGTGGCTGTAGTTTAGATAGGAAAATCATCCCTTAGATAATCTAATTTAAACATCATGAAACCAAAACAAAAAACTATTTTTTAATGTTAAATTTTCAATTAATTAAATTAATTATTATATAATTAATTAATTAAATTAAAATTTAATATAAAAAAAATATATTTAAAAAATTAAAAAACAAAAAATAAAAACTAGAAACAAAATTAGAACATCGCATCAGGAAATTTCAATCGCTACATCTTTTAAAAAACTCCAATGCAATGAATAACTCCGATGCGATGACTTATTAAAAAAACCGATGCGATGGCCTTCACCTCCGATGTGATGAGTTCATATTTTTGATGCGAACAATCGCATCATTTCATGCGATTACGATTAGTCGCATTCATTTCATGCGATTTGATGAGTTATTTAAATTAATGAAACGATGATGAAGCTTTAAGTTTTCAAGTATTAGTTTAATATAATGTTAGTTCAAAAGGCATAACGTTAGCGTTTGGTTAATTTAGTATTGGTAATAGTAAGTTAGTATATATTAACTTAAGTAGGAGGTAAGTTAGTTTAATGTTAAGTTAGAATATATTAGTGGTAGTGGAGCTTTAGTGTAGGTAGGTTAGTATAATGTTAAGTTAGTATTCTTATGGTAGGTTAATATATATTAGTTTAGTGTTAGTATATGTTAGTTTAATATTAATGGAATGCTAGTTTAGTTTTAATTTAATATTAGATTTAATATTTAAAATAATTAATTTTAAATAAATAAACTAATATGTAGAATATAATTAATTTAATTATATTTATTATTAATTAGATTAATTTGTTTATGAATAGTTAATTATATTAATTAGTTAGATTAATATTAATTTAAATAATTAGTTTAATTTATGATTAAAAATTAAATTAGGATTAACTATTAGATAATTAGAATATAATTTAGGATTAGATTTTTAATTAAAATTTGATTTTTTTTAGCCCATCAACTGAATTTCTAGATTTATTTCAGATTTGACTTATCAACTTTGGAGGCTCATAGATTGAGTTTTACTTGGCTAAATTAGGCCTAGGATGGCTCACTGGAAAGAGAAAATCAAGGAGAACATTCATGAGGAGGTTTCACTAATACATTTGGTCATTTAATGGGTCAAAAATCAGGCAGAAGATCAAGCTCTGAATTTGTAAAATAAAATCAATTTTTGGAGTTTTGTTTTCTTCATTTTCATTTGTCCAGCTTCTAATTGCAGATTCATGCATCAATAATATCCTTGGTTAATTAAAATCATTATTAGCATCAATAAGAAGCTCAAATTTCCTTTATATCAGAGCACTTTCTTGAGCAGAGTTTGGAAGATTAGTTTTTACATTTTTTGCAGGAAATTTTTGGGCAACGAGTTTGTAGAGAATATCTGAAACTTTTGGCACAAAATTTTCAGAAATGGATATCAGATATGGCTTCCTTATGCAAAAATACTCAATTTCAAAAAACAAATCAGTCGAATCGGAGTCCGGATGAGGGTGATATCGCTGATTTAAATTCAGCTGTGTTGCAGAAATGTTTCTAACGGCAATTTGTGTACGACGGCTCTCCTGACATTTTTTGTAGGTTTTCGTGAAAATTTTTAGAAAAAAAATTATATATATGAGCTCCTCTTGAAAGATCACTCGATTTCAAAAAAAAAATCGGTCAAATCGGAGTCCGGATGATGGAGTTATCACTAACTTAAAATTAGTCATTTTTTCAGAAATTTTGTGACGGCGGGACTATTGCAGCGTAAATCTGTGTTTTCATATTACCTAGATTGGGATTTCAGCCACATGGATAGATGTAGAATGATTATTCCATTTCAGAAAATAGGTTATATTAATGATTTTGAGTTATATTGACCAAGTAATGTCCATTTTAAATTTTTTCCAAAGTAAGTGATTTTTTTTTCAAAACCCTTACTTTGTTTTAGAGGTTCTCGCAAGATGAAGTTTACAGGAAAAGATGATGGCCCTACTATTGAAGATTTTTTACAATATCATAAGGCTCACTACCGAAAAGCTTGGATATGCTCCATAGGGCTTCATATGAAAGATGAGGCAAATAAATGGTGGACCTCACTTGACAGCTCAGTGAGGAAACTTCCCTAGAAAAAAATTGAAAAAGTCCTTTTGGAAAAGTGGTCTCAAGCGGGAAAGAAGGATAGTAAGAATCATAAAATCTTATTTTATACTAATATTTTCATATTACGGGTTCATATAAGTATTCAGAAAGAGAACATCATTGTGTCTATCATTCCTAGTTGCAAGCATAATTGTATCAATGTGAATTTGGCAAAAAAATTGCAAGTTCCAGCAACGCATATTGAAAACACACAAGTTGATAATGAAGATGTTCAAATTTATAAATATTTGAAGATCTCTATGGATAAGTATGTGTTGCATTCTGATTTTTATGCTTCAAATAAGGATGTTGTGGACGTTGTTTTGGGACACCCTTGGATGGAATCTGTTGGTACTGTCAATTTTAATGTGAAAAAGAAATTCATGAAAATCTGGTATAAAAAGAAGAAAATTACATTGCACGATATTTGCATTAGGAACCATGCAGAGACCGGGGAGGCAGAAGCACAAATATCTAACGAGACGTATACATCAGATGATGAGCCTTTGATGGTAGACAACGAAACACAGACATCAAAGCAAGTACCAACAAAAGAACCAGACACCACTCCATCACCAATAATGGAGGATTTAATGAAAGATATTACATCAGTTAAAGCTTAAACATATCACCACCCGCATCACCCAGCAAGACAACAACCAGCAAAGTGGCAATAAATTAGCAACAAGGACAAAAACCCTTAGATGACACATAGAGAGGTGCGTCGATCCACTTACAACACATCAACACAGAAGAACCACTAGAACCTGCTTCCATCTCAAGCGAGCGAGGAACCGACTAGATCAAGTGTTCACCTTTCTCTTGGATGGCTAGATGCATGTGAATGGTACCAGTGGAACAATTTTTTGAGTAGATCTTATTATTTGTGTTCTTCTCATGTTTCAGGGACAAAACATGTTTAAGGGGGCTGTAATGTAGTATACCTAGTGGGGATAATATAGTGTACAGAGGGAGGTACCCAAGGGAAGAATATGATCTAATAATATAAGAATGATGAATAAAAGGGCCATAGTTAATCAATAAAGTGGTTAACTCACATTATGTAAGGGACCACATGTAGCTAGGGAATAAAGTGGTAAGCCCATTTTATTAGATGTATGGTATTGAGAGACCCATGGTAACTACCCATGGTATTGCATGTATGAAACCTATATAGAGGCTAGAGACTCTCCATTGAGAGATGTCAAGGATTATTGTATGGGTAAGCATATGGCTTGTGGAGTGATCTCCTTCCTTAAGGAGTGAATGTATGGTGTTGCCCTACTTGAAGGGTTTTGATATTCATGATGATCTGAAGATTTATCTTCTATGGTGCTATTACCTGGGCATATTTTCTATTTCTATACATTTTCTTGTTAGATCTACTACAATATTTATTTAAATAGAATTTGATTGGATTTGTTTTAAGGTTAGAGATAATATTTTGATTTTATTTTTGCATCTTAATTCATTTTAATTTTTTTTTTGTAGAAAAAACAATAGAAGGGATATGGAGAAAAAGATCTCAATCAATGAGAAAGCTCCAACAACTAAAGATTGGAATGTTTGAGCAAATAAAATTGGATTGGGCAGATTTTTCTTCAACAAACTCTCTTCTAAAAATAATTTTTGAAGGATTATAAATTGCAGGTTACAAAATGTAAAAGGGGCTACTCTCCTCTGCAATTCCAGACTTCTAAAAGCATTTCTATAATAGGAATTTAGAGTTGTAGATGGGGAGGAGAGAAAATTTCAGATCTGAACATTATTGAGGGTTTTTCTTTATGTCTTGAATTATGCATGATGGGCAGAGTTTGCATTTCTGCAACTTTAGTCTTGAAAGCAGAAATTCAAGTAATGTAAAGTACTGTTAGAGACCAGGATTAGAGAAGCAGATTCAATTAACTGGTATTTTTTGCATTTCTGTATCAAATACCAGTTTCATTTTTATGTTAATAAAATTGTTGTTTCATTTTATTTATGTTTTGGAATTTCTGTTCATATGGATAATTTGTCTCAAATTGTTATGTATCTCTGCTCTTATGAATTACACTCTGATTTCTGAGTAGTCATTACTTAGCAATCTGTCTTATAAAACTGATTTATTAAATAGTAATGTGTTGTGAATTTCTTCCACAAATTATTGTTTAATTATTGGCTTGACTAATTTGTCAATCAATATCATTTTCATGAATTTCTTCCGGAGTGTTGTTGATTTATTATTTCAGTCAAATGGTCTCAATAGAATGTGTTTTGGTATTCAAAAATGTGAGCTAATTGAATTTCTTCGTTGGTTTGACATTAATTAAAAGCGAGACATATTTTAATCCTCATTATTTAATTATCTTGCTCTTAGTTGGGTTAGATTTTCATCTACCTAATTGAGATAGGATTTAGATTAGTTTTTTTTGCTTGCATTATAGAATAAGTTTGCATTTAGATTAATTTCTACATTCTTTTAATACCTCTTCTCAAAGAAGAAAAATCTTAGTTGTGGTTTGGCTGAATCCAAATCAGCTTAAGGGTCATTCTCTTGCCTGATCAGCAAGAAGAATCGATCTTATATCCATGTCTATTGGTAGTTAAAGATATATCATAAACCAATAGCGATAGGGAAAAGGGAACTTGACCTAGTTAAACCATTCGGAGCCACTATCATAAGCGAAAAAGGAGTTGTGTTAAGGTCCAGACCGGGTGGTTATCCCCCAATGTTGTAGCACCGATTTTTAAGGCTTCAATAGGAGGGCAACTCCTTAGAGCTGTCAAGAACCTCAGAGATAAATCTCTGGAAAACAGACCAGTGCCTTTGTAATTTGCTACATTTTGATAACCTATTTCTTCTTTGATCATGCTACTTAAAAATATGATCAGTATTACATCAACAAAATAATTCATTCTCGAAACAACTACCTACACAACCTACTTCCTAGCATTTTTTTTTTCTTCAGTGGGTGCACTTGGACTTGAAAACCCTTTTAACATCAACATTTTGTTCGTTTGAAAGTAGGAAAAACTAATCTATACTACCCTTATATCTTCCATGAGTTCAGATTAGATAGTTGAACTCAAAAATTCTCTACCTAATCTACTATCTGTCAAGATTAAACTGTTTGATAGATCTGCAGTCTCTATATTTTAAAACAGAAATTTAAAATATAGTCAAATCAAGACTAAACTGTCTGATTTGCTATGATGGCTATGGCATCGAATACAAAATGCACATGGACTTTTATTTTGCAAAAAATTTAAAACAAAACTGTAAAGGCTTAAGATCTGAAAATAATGAATATCCTTATTTTCTTCTTAGCTCAAATTTTGATCTGTTTAGAGCCATATTCTTCTTTCTTTTGATTCTTTGGTTCATATTTTGAGCATGTTTGAACTATTTTTTCTTCTATCCTAATCTATTCTACTGATAAGACAATATTATACATTCTGGTAGATCTTTTTCACTAACTTTATCAGTAGTAAATTGAAATTTACTCAGTCATGATTAGGCGGTATGACTGAGTAAGAGTTTCTTCTCATAGTAGTGGCATTTAGACTTGCTCACTTTCAGAAAATTCTATTTTTTGGGTATGGGGTTGTACTTGTTTTGAATCTGCCCTCTTTTCTTTTTATTATTTTTTGTATTTTTCATGATTTATTTTCAAATGAGTTATGTATAATGAATAAAAAATTGGAAGCTAGGACACTTGACAGAAGTAGTGCTTCAGCATCCTGCCATTGACAGGACCTCCAAATATGTCTTTTCCTTTCAGCTCTTGCAGAAATAATGCATTATGGCCCTTTGTAGAATGAATGATGTAGGGCCCTTTCCATAGATTCTCAAACATACCATGTTTTCTGTTTTGTTCCCTTCTAGAATCCCACTTTAGAACAATATTTCCAACTTGGAAATTATTTTCTTTAGTCCTTTTGTCAAATAATATCTTGATGTTTTCTTGGATTGTTTGTGTTCTCTTATACACTTCCTCTCTAGACTGTTGTAAATGAATGGTCTGATTTATCCTTCTCTGCATATCCTTCTCTTTAGTTTGTACTTCTTGAAGGAGTTTCATGACTGGAACTCCTAAAGATGTTCGGAAGGTTGCATCCATGCCATAAACAAGCTGATAGGAGGACATACTTATTGACTTTTTGGTGGTTAATCTATCAGCCCATAAAGCATGAACAAGCTTACTATGCCATGATTTCTGTTTATGCTCCAACAATTTTTTGATAATATTGACAAGGCTTTTGTTGGAGGATTCAGCTAATCCATTTCCTTGGGGAAAGTATAAAGTAGAATGACCCAATGTGATATGATATTTATAGCAGAAGTCAACTATTTTTTTAGACTTGAAGGTAGCAGCATTGTCTGTGATAATTTTTCTAGGACAACCAAATTTGGATAGTATGTTGGTTTCATGGAACTTGATAATGACAGAGTTAGTAACATTCCTAGAAGGTATGGCTTCTATCCACTTGGTAAAATAATCAGTGGCAGTGAGGATCCACTTATGTTGGGCTGAAGAATATGGGTGAATTTCCCCAATGAAGTCCAAGCCCCATTGTTGAAAGGGAGCCTCAACACTGATGGGATGTAAGGGCAAAGGTAGGAGTTTTCTCTTGCCATAAAAAAATTGACAGCTATGGCAAGACATGACAAGCTTCTAAGTATCTGGGAAAATGGTGGGACAATAATAACCAGATCTGAGGATTTTATTTGTAGTCTTCCAGTAAAGATGTTCTCCACATTCTCCCTCATGCAGCTCATGCATGATTTTTCCTACATCAATATCAAGCAAACATTTAAGCAATATTCCAACAACATTCTTCCAATATAAAACCCCATCTAATATGCAATAATTTAAAGCCTTTTGTTTCAAAAATCTAGCTTTAGTTTTAGACAAAGAAGGAGGGGTATTTAGATAAAGCAGTACATATATGATATCAACATACCATGGTGAATTCACATAGGTTTCTTCAATGTATGGAGCTATGAATTCTTCTATTTCCTCCAAAATATCAACCATATTCATATCTAAAGCTTGGAAGTTGACTCAGTCATGATTTTTGATAATCCCTCGCCTTTGATTAGTTCGGTTGGCCTGATTTCTAAGTCATATTCTAGAATAATAGCAATCCATTTTCCCCTTTTACTATCAAGGTCTTGACTTAGAATGTCCTTGAAAACTGTATGTGGGACAAAAGAAATGATGTGAGAATGTAAAATTTAGACTCTAAAGTCTTTCAATGCTTTTACCAAGGCTAAGACCTCTTTCTCCATGATGTTATATTTGAGTGGAGCATCTCTTAAGGCCCTACTAAAAAAGGATATTGGTTGTTCTTGCCCCATGATATTCTTTTGTAGTAATACTGCAGCTATTGTGTGTTCAGAATCAAAAGAAAAGATGTAGAAATCTTTGGTGAAATCAGGACTTATAAGAACCGGTGTTTGAGTAAGAGCTTGTTTCACTAGTTCAAATGATTGTTTAGCTTGTATTGTCCATTTAACACCTATCTCTTTCTTTAACATGTTTGTGATATTTCTCAATAGCTCAGCAAGGTTGGGGATGAATCTCCTTAAAAAAATTATCTTCCCAATGAAATATTGTAATTCTTTGAGGTTTCTAGGATGGTTGATTTTCAGTATGCCATCAATCCTTTTAGGGTCTACTTTGATTCCCTATTTAGAAATTATGTGGCCAAGAATTTTTCCTTCTTGGAGACCAAAGAGTGTCTTTTTGGGATTCAAAGATAAGCCATATTTCCTACATTTCTCAAAAAAATTTCTTAAATGAATCAAGCGTTCTTCATTAGTTTTAGAGAAAACAGTAATGTCATCAAGGTAAATAATTATAAAATAGACTATTTTTTCTGAGAAGGCTATATCCATGGCCCTTTGGAAGGTGGCCCCTGCATTCATCAGACCAAATGGAATTTTGACATACATGAATGTACCCCAAGGTGTAGTGAAAGAAATTTTATGTTGATCACTTGGGAGTACTAACACCTAATTGTAACCTAAGAACCCATCCAACAGTGAAATTATTTTGGACCCAACCACCCTTTGAAGTATGTGATCCATTTTTGACAAGGGATAGTTGTCTTAAGGGAGGCTCTATTTAGATTTCTAAAGTCAATGTATAGCCTGATTTCCCCAGTCTTTTTCCTGACACATACTAAGTTGGAAACCCATTTTGAATATCTGAGGGGAACTATGATCCTACCATCATACATTTTCCTGATTTATTTCTCAACTAAAGGCAATAAAACATGGGTTATCCTTCTGAGTTTTTGTTTGAAAGGTTTCTGATTTTCCTTAAGGGGAATTTTGTGTTGAATTATGCTGGTATCATATGATTTCAGATCTTTGTAACCCCATGCAAACACATCTCTAAATTATTTGAAAAGTTTTATATATTGTTGTTTGATATGAGCTGGGAGAGTGCTGGATAGCTTGACCATTTTGGGTTCTGCTAGGCTGCCTATGTTATGTTCCTCTATGTTTGTTTCTACAAGCTCCATTCTTGGTTCTTTGGCTCCATCATTGAAGTTAAACAACTGTTCTAATGGTGTAAGGCCCCTTGGTATAGTATCACCTTTTCATTGTAAAACCTCAAGGTCCTTTTGGTCTGGATTGTCAAATAATTCTGCCAAAGATTTTCAAATTGATTTATACTAGCAGCAAAGGACAACTCTGTTTCAGGGATTTTTTCTTCATTTAAATAGATTTCTTCATGACTAGTGTTTGATATTGGTATGGCAAAGTCATTTTTTGATTGAAAAAAATCATCTATGTGTTTGTCTCCTTCAAACACTTGCCAAGAGTGTTCATTGTCAGATATTGCAGGCCTATTTTTTACCTTCACATTGAATTGTTCATTTATTTGTGGTATTTGGAAATTACTAGTAGCAAAGGCAAGTTCATTTTCTAGATGATTTTGAGCTCTTGGGATGAAAATGAGTTCATATTTTTCGAAGTTTTTTAGGAGATCAAGGGTGGAATTTCTATATTCTCTGAGTTTTGGGTTTTTGGCTGAATATTCCCCTTTAATCTATCTAATGATTAGCTCGAAATCTCCTTGGACTAATATTTTCTTAGCTCCTAAACCTTTGAGTAAGTGTAGGCTAATAAGGAGGGCTTCATAGTCAGCAATGTTATTTGTGCATGGAAAATCTAGTTTATAGGAAAATATTTTTTCTGTGTTCTGTATCCATACACCAGCCCCTGAACCTAGTTTGCTACAAGAGCCATCAAAGCTTATTTTCCAAGGTATTTCAAGCTCATTTTCATTTCCTTTCTGTTTTTCAAGGCCGCTAGAGTTTGAGTTATTTTGTATTTGAGTTGAGGGTAGATTTGATTGTTCTGGTGGACTGAATTCTTTCTTGTTTTATTTTTCTTGTTGGTTGATTTCATCTTCATTATACAAGATAAAGGAATCCAAGTCTAAATGAATAGAATGAACAAGAGTATTATTGGGCCTATCTATGTTTCTCACCATGTATTTCATATGAGACTCCTTGTATAGTCTTCTGGTTTGGTTAAACATTGGGATGGTGGCATAGGACATGTCCATTTGAAGGCTCCCCTGCAATTTGGCTCCCCATGATCTATATAGAAGCATGTCGTACTTTGGGGGAATGTCAGCTACTACTATGTCCATAAATAGACCTTTAGCAAGAATTTGTTTCAAATTAACACATAAATCTTTGATTAGGCCCAAGAATTTAACCCTGCTTGAATCAAAGGAATACATGTCTTTATATGGTTTAGTAATTTCTAAGCCTAGGCTTTCCATTACTACTTTGGGCATAAGATTGTGAGAAGCACCTGAGTCTAGCATGGCATTGTGCAAGATTTTGTTATGTATATTCAGGCTGACATAGAAGGGAGGGATAGCCCCTCCTTGGTATTTTCCTTCAACTTTAGGATAAAATAATAATTCTGGTTTATCATCTGTCAAGTTTAAAGTATTAGTGTCACTGCCTATATTCAAAACTTTCAAAAAATTATTTTTTTATATACATCCTGAGTTACTAGTTCAGCTAAGGGTATGGTGATTTTGATCTTGGAAATTTCCCCTTCAAGGATGAAAGGAACTATTGTTCTTGAGATATTTACATCTGCTTTGTCATTTACATTTCTTTCAGCAATTCTGATTTGCTGAATTTTATTTGGATTGTTATTTAGGACGGATTTGTTAGGGCCACTAACAAAATCACTAGGGCAGCTTTGTTCAACACTCTATTAGTTTTTTTTATCTTTATTTATATCAGTTTTCCTAGCCATAGTGTTGGTGTTACTGGCTGTCTTCTTAGGCTGATTTTCTAAAGTTTTTCTAACAGCAGTACTAGTGTTTTTGTTATTGGGAATCTCTAGGCTCCCTTTGCTTATACGATTATATTGTTTGTGTACCTCCAGGATTGCATTTTCAAATCCCAATCTATAATCTTCAGAAACCTCATGGTTGTTTTCAATTTGTTTTGAGGAGAAAAATCCTTGTTCTTTCTCAGTGAGAAAAACATCTGCCTCACTGTCACATCCTATGAGGTTTACCTGATTTTCTTCCAGCTTTTTAGTTTCCCTTTCCTCTTCTTGATCTACATAATTTTGATGGAAGGGGGGCCTAATTTTTTGGTAATTATCTCTTTTCCTATCTTGATTAGGATCTCTCTTGATATTTGGATTCCTATTTCTGTTTTGGGGATTGGTTTGATTCTCTCTAGGAGGCACTCTATCATTCAGATTTATTTTTTCAAGCATTCTCTCCATTACCTTCACTAAGTTATCAATTTTCGTATCTGATGATGAGGTTGATGCCATTTTATCATCCCTGTATGTAACTCTTTTTTCTGATTCAATCTAGCTCTTTTCTCAATAAGATTTGTTTCCAAACTTAAGGCTCCCCTCTGCATATCTTCTAAGGTCAAGGGGTCTCTTTCTCTTAGCTGGTAGGCCATTTTTGGATCAAAGCCTTCTGGAAATTTAGCTAAGGCTAGGCCTAGTGGAGGTTTCATGTTTGGAGGAAGTGCATTATACACACTATTGAATCTAGTGCAATAATCTTGGACACTTTCCCCAGTATTTCTCTTGAGGTTATTATAGTATGACAGTATTTGGAGAGGGTTCTTTTTAATTTCCCATTTGTTTGTGAATGGTTGATATAAGGAAGGGAGATCATTTATGCTGTGAGGAGTTAAGCCTTTGAACCATTTTTTGGCTTCTCCTTCTAAAATTTGAGCAAAAATTATCATCTTATTGGTCTCTTCTTCTATTTCCATATAATCAAAAGAATCATCCATCTTGTCTACATGCTGCTGAGTAGTAGTAGGTTTATTTCCTGTGAAATGGGAAATTTTGGATTTGTAATCATTGGGTAAGGGCACTAGATGTTGTGGTAACACTAGTGGAGCATACCATGCTGCCATGATAGGAAATAATGAGGGATTTACAAGAGGTAAAGTGGGCTGACCTGGAGTGATTTGAACAGTGTATGTGTGGACAGAAGTGGAAGAAACACTTGGGCCAGCAAATTGATGATGAGTAGATCTGTTATGGAAGGAGTTGAAATGATGGAGAAGCTGAGAATCAGGTGGAGTAGAAGGTGAAGCTTCTCTTCTAAAGCTCTGTTGCAAATCTGTGGTTTCAAATTTGGCTTGGTTTAAATCACTTTGAGGCTTACTTATAAATAGGTTCTTTGTGTGAGGTAAGTCAAAGTGAGGATCTTTCAAGACTATGAGATTTTCAGGGATAGATCTTATTCTTGGGATGGTCCTATTAGTAGTTGGTTTTCCAGATCTAGAATTTTGCCACAAAATCCTCTCTAGATTGTCAACTATGGTAGGAGGGTCAAGGTCTGGATGGAATCTAGTATTGACCCTATGTGAAGCCAGATTTTAGTTTCCAAAATTTAGAGAGGCTGAGGTTTTTTAGGACTGTTTTTCAAACATTTTCCTCTCACGGTGATTTCTATAATAGGGGACTAGGTTTCTAAACTTCCTCAGAGCTGGTTAGCACAATCCTAGGGAAATATGGAGTTCTAGAAGAGTAATAGGCCTATTGGGGCTAGTGGAGTCACCAAGTGGAGAATTGTAGCTTTTCTGAAGGTAAAATGTTTTATGGTCCACCACCAATGATTGATTTGAAAACCAATCTGAAATGTTTTGGGTTTTCTGAGTTTTTTGTAGTTCTATGGTTGTGAGTGTCCTATACCTGATTCAAAACTCAGCTAAGGTGGTGAAACAAAAAAATTTTACTCTATGGCTTGCTAGCTAATTTCTTCAAGGTTTGATAAGGGTCTCTTAGAATCCTAGGGGTTACTTAGATTGCCACTGATTCAGACAGGTCCTATCATGATCACCATTATCCTGGTGGTGCTTGAAGAAAGCTATAGCTCATTTGGATGAATACTGAGTGTCTTATTTAGGGACTTTTACTCAAAAAAGGTCCCACCATGATCACCATTATGTTGTGGTCCTGTGATTTGGAAGATTGGCATACCAAATGACAAGGCAACATCAAAACTAGTCTTTATAGCTCTAGGACCTAGCCTTCCTAGTCTCAGAGAGGGATCTCTCAATTGTTTGCAAAGATGCAAGCTTGCTTGCTTTTAAGGGTTGATTTTAGGCTAGTTATGAAGCATGGATTTGTTTGATTGTTTGGTTGGACATGATGATCTAGGAAACATAGATAGAAAAGGGAAATCTCTATGTCATTGGGCAATGGAGTCAAATGGAATTTGTGACAAGTTTGTAAAGGGATCAGGGTTATCAAAGGGAAAATCTAACTTGGCCAATGGATCTACAAAGTCTTTCAGGTGAAATGAAATGGACATAAAAGGTTTAGAATGAAAAGTAGAACTAAGGGAAATTAACAATCCTTAATTATATGTACTTCTCAACAAAGGGACTTAAAACATTATCTGAACATGAAGAGGCATTCAATAGACAGGGCTAACCATAAATTTTAGAAACCACACTTCAGCAAATAATAATTCCAAGACAAACTTCTCTAATGAAATATAGAAGGTGAGAAACTCATTTAACTTCTAGTGATTTCACCTTCAAGGATAAGAAAACATTCAAGATTCACGAATAACTGCATTCATAGAAGAGTGAACTCCTAGACATCTGTGATTACAGCTATAAAGACCTTCAAAACAATTATTTAAGCAAGTACAAAGGGTATGATCGGAACAAAAAATCTTTGGTAGACTTTAAACAATGGTACTTTAAAGGGAGACTTCAGAAACAGTTTTTTAAGTGGAAACAAGTAAGCAGGGAAAACCATAAATCATTCTTGAGACCAACTGTATTGAACGATTTAAGAAATAAACAAGCATAAGGGTTCTAGAGAGAAACTAAGAATTCTCTAGAATATCTTAGCAGAAGAAAACATAAAGACAATGAAGAGTAAACAGAACTAAGGTGCTTTCAGAAGACATTTCTTAGCCTAAACTTTTTAGTCTACTGCAACAGAGAATGGTGAAAGATAATGGAACATAAAATAACAATGAAAGATTAATAATACTTCACCAACAACCACGCTCAGGGATCCAATGACAAAGCTTTATCCATCAACAAACAGGTCAAAACATTCACAAGTTCCAGAACATCAATTTTCTTTCAACTTCAGCAGAACTATGTATTAGTTCAAAGAGTCACCAAATGCCAACAATACAATGAGTTCGAATGCAATATTTATGCTGCAAATGAGGAGGTGGAGCTGATCTAGGGTTCAAGTGTTATTAATTATAGAGTAAATGCATTCCTGACCTTGAAAACCATGCAAGGCATAAGGTAGGAACATGTGTGCAGCTACTTCTCTGTTTAATAACTTGGTCTTAACTTTCTAACGAAAGATAGATGAAAAGTTTGACTTTGAGGCCTATTTCTATCTCTTACAATAACTACCTGAGAGCTTAAAATATATTCTATCTATGTAATAACTACCAGTTTGTCTTTATGGATAGAAAACATGCCATAGGTGGCAGTTAGATATTTCTGAGTGAATAACTGCTTCGCTTTGATGTATTCGAGGCTCTTTTAGGCCTAACTTTCCTTCATTTAATCATTTAAACTGTGTTTATGGCCTGATTTTTCTTTTGGCCTTCATAATTCATCATGTTGTCTTTATCCCTCTATTGACTATTTTAAACCTTTGTTCATCTGTCCTTGACTGTGTTTTATGCTTTAATCATTTAATTAAACCTTTAATCCTCTGTCTTCTTTTTCTTTGGTCTTCAAACCTTATTTCTTTTATGTTTTTGGTGCATCGGTGGCCTTTTGTTGCGCCGGAGGGTTTTGCTGGAGTAATCGATGTTCATGATGCATTAATTAAACGTGGAGATCCAACCCTTTGTGTCCTTTTTCTGTGATATTAGGCCTCAAAGGATCGTCACCCTCAGCCTTTAATCACTTTCCCTGATTGTATGATGGATTTTTCGTTTAACCACCACGAAACCTGCATAAACCAAACAAATGTTATGAAAACCTACGAATATTGGGTTTAGCTGCTTCAGAGGCTTACGGAGGGTTCGGGAGCAGTTACAGAGGAAAGGACTATTTGTAGGAAGGAGGGTCCCATAGTCGGATTGGGAAGAAAGGGAGAAAATTTGAATTAGGGCGTGAAATGGCAAGAAATGGTTTTGGGTGAAACTAGGTGGTATCGTAAAGGGATCAGGTGGTAAGCGGTAAAAGCCCATATGAACACGATTCCATACATTGATTGCCATGCATTCTAGGAAAAACTGCCCATTTCGCATGGAAATGGGTAGTTAAACTTTCACATAAAATTCTGCGTGAAATGGATCATAGTCCATTGGATCTAGGGGAGCCAAATCAATGGCATAGGTTGGGCGCGATCATCAATATGGTGGAATGTGGGACCAGAGGTGAGGTCAGCATCTTTGTCGAGTAGTGAAAAGGATGTCAGGTGGGATAAAAAGGCTTGGGATATATGGGAGCCATTGGATTGAGTATAATCAACGGTGGAGATCTGCTCTCTGTTTTATGTAGATAAGAAATGGTTGGAGGAAGGATGGTGGGGGAAAAGGTCGAACGTCGTTGGATCAGAAAGATCCATGACTTTGATTTGTTTGGGAAAGTAAGGGAGGGGGTTGAAGTAACAAGGGAAGGGGGTTAAAAATGGAGAATGGGCATGTGGGGAAAAAGAATGAGACCGGGGTTTTCAAGGGAAAAGGGACCAAGAATTTTAGTAGATGGTCGGGCTCTTAGGTCATATGAGATAGAAGAGTAGAGGGCTTAAGCCCGAAAAAGGGCTTAAAGCCTAATTTGTAAAATGGGCAAAAAAATAGGCCAAAATAGGGTTTTTTTAACCTTTTGGAGGCTTCCGATAGGTCAGAAAAGGTAGTTTTTAAACCAAACAAAGGTGTTTTATGGTTTAAAATGATTTTCAAGGAAACAAATGATAAAAATGGAAAAAATGGGTGCAATGAAGGGAATATTTGAAATGGAGAGATGATGGCTTTTGAAGGTAGCTTTCTTTTTGAAACAACAGGGCTACTTGAAGGCTTTTCAGGTGAAGAAATCATAGAGATGAGTTCTTAGGACAAAGGACATAGCGAGGCTTCAATAAATTTACATATTTTCTTGAAATTTGTTTCTTGAAAGCTGCAGAGTTGTTTTAGCCATCATTTTATATGACAAAATTTATCATTGATGGCTAAAAGTATTAGAGCATAATCTTGGCACAGCTTGTGCATCTTGAAAAGCCAATATGTCATCTGAAGAAGGACATCCTATTACTGATAGAGAGAAGCAGTATCAAAGAAGAAGACACCGGAATTTTGACTACAAAAATTGTAAAGAAGACAAGGGTAAAACCCCTATTTCAGGAGGAGAAGATGAGGATAAGGACCTTCCTAAGATTCTTCTCAAAGCTATGCAAGACATTGCTAGAGAAATTAAGCAGATGAGAGTGGATAGATACAAGGAATCCCCTAAAGGATTTCAACATGGTGAAGGCTCTAACATTTCTCGTCACTAGAGTGATCAACCAGTGCAGCAACAACAAGTTTCCCAATGCTCTACAATGCCTACACTCTTAGCAGTGGGAAATGAAGGGTTTCAAGAACAAGAAACTCTTGAAGACTATTTCATAAAGTATGAGTCTCAATCTCAGAGATTCAAGGACCACTTGAGTTTTCAAGAATTTTTTCAAATCAAGGACAATAGGAGACATAGGCATCACAATAGAGGTGGAGGATTCATTCAGAATCATGATCCACACAACACTATGGGTAGATTTTTCTTACCCAAATTTGATGGTTCATCTAAATGCACTGCCAAATCATGGGTAGAGAACCTTTACATCTACTTCCAGTTGAACAAAGTACCGGAGATGGAGGCCATTAAGATATCAGCGCTGCACCTTGAGGGTGAAGCACATGATTGGTGGTTCCATGGCTTGTCTACATTGGTTCATGCCAATGTGAATGCATATTCAAAGTTCACAAGGAGGTTGGTGGAGAGGTTTGATAGAAGAGATCTCGAGGCACCATTCATGGGGCTTGCAAAGCTTAAACAATCAGGTAATCTATAAACTTATATTTCTAATTTTTTAAAACTTTCTGTTATGGTTCCTAATTTATCTGTAGCAAGAAGGGTCTACATGTTTGTTGATGGGTTGGAAGAACCTCTTCATGGGTTGGTTAATTCTACCAAGCCCACTACCCTTGAAGATGCCATTGAAAGGGCTAGAGATATTCAAGATGCCTTACCAAAAGCAAAGGCAACATTTTAGCACAAGCCCTCTTTTCCATCAAAGTGAAAAGATGAGAAGGCTCCTCTTTCAAAGGAGAGACAAAATAAAAAACCTCTTGATGATGATGTCTGAAGATATTTGAGGAGAAGGAAGCTTTGGTTCACATGCCAAGAATCATGGGCACCCAGACATAAATGTGCAGCAGGAAAGGCACACTACATAGAGGTCTTCTCAGATGATGAGCAGGAAGAAGAAGAAGAAGAACAAGGGAGGTGTCACATCGCTGGATTAGCAGGAGATGATACACCCCCAGCAGGAGGTGAGGATGGATAAATTGCTCCAATTATAGGGACTCTTACATCATTAAGAGTGGTATGCAAAGATCATGAAACTTCCACACAAGAAACAGAGTTGGATTTGCATAGTGGAAGCAGGGACATGATAGTACCATCTATTATGAATATGAGATTGGCTCATGAGACATCACTATTTTGTGGCAAACCACCTAGGAGGCCACCTGATCAAGATTTGGTGAGACATGTTTCACATCATGATGTAGCATTCATAGGTCCAAGAGGAATGGGATCACTAGGAGGCCATGGTAGAAGACTGAGAGTCTTGGGTACACTCAAGGAGGAGGGAGACATTCTCCCAACATCATCATTACCCACTCTCATTTCAGATTTTGCGTTGTGGGAGGAGAAGCATGGGAAGGACAATAGCCTTCCAACATATACCTTTGGAATGGGAGATGTTAAGGAGAAGGTAAGCCATATGATAGATGTTCTTTGTGATAGATCAACAACATTGTCACTATGGAGGATAGATCCATATTGGAAATCCCAACTGTTGGTGGATTATTCCAAGGATATTTTTACATGTCCGATACTTAATGACCAGCTACATGAAGAGGGATATTCAGTCCAATATGAAGTCATCTATTATCATGGTAGGATCTTCTTATCTAGACCCTCCAAGCTCAAGGAGAAGTTACTACAAAAATCACATGAAGGTTTTCTCTTTAGCAATACTTATTCCATGAGAGCCTACAACACTATCATAGAGAGCTACACTTGGGAAGGCTTTGAAGAGGAAATATATTAGAATTTTCAAAGATTCATGGACCATGTGGAGATGGGAGTGATACATAACTCAATGAAGGAGTTATCACAACCACCTATTTCCTCTTTTGGAATGACAGGGGATCTATCTATGGACCACTCCAATTGTATGAGGAGAAATTTTGGTAAGGGACATGCTTATGTACATGATATTTCATTTGATGTTTATTTGCATTCATTTACCATGTATATGTATGCCATTTCTCCAAGGAGGAGAATTCTTCCATATAAAATTCATGGCCAACTTTGGGCCGTAAACATTTTTTAACATGGCCACTCGCTTGGAGGATATAGGGAGATGTTGTATCACTATGGGTGCACTCCAACGGCACCAAAAATTTATCACCTTTTCAACCATTGTGATAAGACTTGGGAAACAATTAAGTGGTGGGGAAACCATTTACCATACCATTATCTGATGTAGTCAAGAGATTTACTACACTGGTTCCATATGTGGGACTATGACCCACATCCATTTTTGCATATTTATGTTTGCATGTACTTGGTTTTGATCCCATACATTGATGATGTGATTATTATTTTTATGGGAATGATTGGAGGGAGGATGGGGGGATTGCATGTGCCCTATGGGAGATAAATTCTCCATGTTCATTATGTTACATGTTTCAGGGAGAACATTGGGCAAACCTTGTTTGTTTCATTGGATCTATTTCTTCCTTGTGGGATGAATCATTTGCATCTCATGAGAACTTTGGAGGAGCATTTCATGGAGTGATGGATTGGGAGACACTTAGGTTATGAGGGAACCTTATCACATTATCTGTCACCAATGATGGAGGAAAAGAGTTGCAGCACTCACCTTTTCAGTTGCTTGAGGAAAAGCAACATTTGGGAAGGGAGGACTATAATATTCCCAATTAGCCATGAGCTAATTGGAATATTAAAATTTTCTTTTACTTCTGTTTAATGAATAAGAGGACAATGGAGGTCCATAAGTCTCCTTAATAATGAATAAATCAATGCCAATGTAAAAGGAAAACATCCTGGCATCTTAATTAAGCACCCTTGGGTGTGAAAAGGGGTTGGAACATCTTGATTGGGTCAACTTTGACCAAATAAACAACGTTGTCATGGAGGAGTGGCAATCAATGAGGGAAAATGCAGTTTTAGATAGAGACACATTGCATGAAAGTAGGGTCATAAATGAATGGGGCTTAGGGTTTGGAAGCTCATATATTATAAAAGGAAGACGATGGAAGTCATATTCATTATGTATTGGTATATGATATTTCTAAATATGTGGTCTGTTTAGACATATATCTTTCTTTGGAAGTTTAGCTAAGATTTCAAGTGTTGTTTAGCACTGGGTGTTCTTGATTGCGAATCCCACCTCTTTCATTGAGTAGCTCTTGGAAGATTCTTATACTTCACTTCCACTATCAGGAATTTGGCCAAAGCTTCATCTTACATTTACAGCGTAGATCCTGTTGAGGTTTGAGTTGTTTTGCAGGTTGCAACAGTGGAGACCATCTTTGGGTCACTTCAGTGCTTATTTTTAGTGGATAAGGGTTCCTTTCCATTGGGAGGATAGTAAGGAAGGCCCTTGAGCATATTTTCAGATATGGCATCAGGCGACATATTTACTTGCCCCTACAACGCAGTTTCTTTCTCGATTTGTGTTATTTTGAGGGAGGAGTTGCAGGGTGGTTTCAACATACCATTTGGGGAGGAGGTTTTCTAGTGAAGGGATCAGCCTTTCATCTAGGAGATCCATTTGAGGAGGTTGTACTATTTCTTATATCAAACCAGCCACACTTTCTAGATCTATATGTTGCAGTGAATCTTCAGCCCTAGGGCTTTGATTCCTATCTTGTATATGGTGTATTTCTGAAAACCCTTGTGGGGTTCTTCATTGGAGGTTGTATAGTGCCTAGATCTATATTAGATATATCTTTTGAGGCATATATCAGCCCATGTTCTTTTTTGTTTTCATTTTTTGTAGCAGTTCATTTAAAACAAAGTTGTAGCAGTCTTCTAGCTCTTTGATATATAGTAGCAACACCTCTTATGAGGGTTTTTTCCATTGGAGGCTTATTCTATCTATTTGTACATCTTATGGCTCATTTATTATGCATATTTTGCTACTGTTATTATGATTAGAAGGTCTACATATTGGCCTCTTACTTACATATGATGTTTTACATTTCTATTCAAGTATTTTGCACTATATTCCTGCTTTTCCCATTTGGGAATATTACAGTTGGGGGGAAGATATGCAGATGGTTATCATAAGCTCTGGATTATATGCATAGCAGCGTGTGACACGTGCACAGTAGATACGCGAGGAGGTTGAATGGGTCGCACAGGTGTCAAAAACTAGTCGATGGAGCAGTAAATCTAGAAAAGCCGACTTTATTACCATTTATGGGAGTATCTAGGTTGCATTTAATGAAGGAATTTTTCCAGATTTGGGATAGTTTTGACATTTATGGAGATACATTAATGCATAAGGAGTAGTTGAAGATGTGCCACAAGTATAAATATGACCTATGCAGTCGCAAAAGTTCCCTTTGCTTTCTGAGTGAATTATTTTCTTTGAGCTCCCTGATTTCCACTACATACTCTGTTTCTATGTTTGGTTTGGATATGTTATTCAAGGAAGAGTTGCATCACATAGGGTTGGGATATGTAATTCCAGGTAGTATGATGGCCACATGACCTACAGATGACCCTGTTGTGCCTGAGGTCCCTATTTTTAAAACTCCTGCACCCACAAAGTCTAACAAGGGGCAGTCTTCTCGTACTAGAAAATCACCAAGGGAGAATACTCCAAATCCGTGCTCCACTATAGCTAAGCATCATAAACAGCCCATGTCAGAGCTCCCAAAAAATGTTATGGAGGAATACAAGGATGTGGTTGAAGTGGCCCCATTCTCGCAGCTGCCGAGCTATTTTGCGCCGCATAAACCGACAATCAGAATAGCCAAATATCTGGACAAAGTGCGTGTGAGAATCCAGATGTCGTTGATTCCAAAATATGTCCCAGTGGAAGTGGTCATGTTTTCTAAAGTACTAAAACTCAAACTGGAGGACTGGGACATTGCGAATGTAGATAAATTCCCTAAACTCGCGCCAGAGATATACCTGGACCAAGTTAAGTATGAAGGAGGAATAGTGCACCTCAAGTCGAAGATATGGGTGTTAGGGCTGCACAAGGTAGGCCTATTAAACCTATTGCAAATACCTCATTTTGGGCACAGCACAATAAACGATATTTGTGTCCGTGAATTTCTTGCACTGGTGCATGATGATGTGCTATGGTTGGGAGAGTGCATCCCAATTGATGTGGCGTTGATCCATAGGATCATGGGTTTACCTATTGAAGGCATCAATCCAATTAATGATTTTGGAGGAAAATCACAAGAAAAAACCATCGGAGACCAGATCAAGTAGAAATATCAAGTCTCAAGGAAGAGCCAAGGCTTTATGGTGAGTGACATAAATGACCTGGGTGTTAAGTTCGGCACCCTCATCTTGGCTTGCAAGATGATGTACAAGTGTAGACCAAAGGAGGTTCCTGCACATGCGATTAAATCATAGGATAGTGTGACAAAGGATTTATTTATAATTGGTCACATTATTTGTTTAAGGAGTTCGTAGAAAATGTGCGTGAAGCACAAGAGGAAAGAAAGCAATTTCATTACGCTTGGTTGTTGTTTCTAATTACATTAATTGGGTGGAAGCCGTTTAAGGAAACTCAATTTCGGGACATAGAACCACAAATGTGTGAGGCTGCATGATATGTGACTCTATGGAACTCTTCAAACTCCACGCGTGCCAAGGAGAATAACATTTTATGGATTCTTTATGATGCTATGCTATATCAGGTCATGTAGTCTAAGCCAAGGTTGTCTCCCACACTCTATGAGTAATATAATATGATAACCGACTTCAAGGCTACATTCCACAACACGCACATCCACGCAAAAGGAACCATGGAGGGAGTCTGGTACATGTTACCTTATTCGGTCACCGAAGATGACTTGATCAGATTCATGGCAGAATGGCTACCAGTGTGGTTGGAGCTTGGTGCATCCACTTCCATCACCAAAATGCAGACAAAGCCACACACTAGCACTCAGCCACAAAAAAAATAGAGAAGGTTGTTGGTAAGCCTATAGAGAAAGAAGCCTCGCCAACCACCACTCATGAAACTATTGACTTGGAAAATTAAAAGGATCCAAATAAGAATGGATCTGCAGTGAAAGATACCGCGGAGGAGGTAGAAGCCCATAAATCTAAGGGAACAAAGTGTTAGTGTCTCATGATTTAGCAGATTGGTAGACCAAATGCACAGGGTAACATCAGACCAGTCTTTGGAGTCTTAGAACCTAGCCTTCCTGGACTCAAAGAGGGCTCTCTCTATTGTATGCAAAGGATATGAACTTGTTTGCTTTAGATGGTTGATTTTAGGCTAGTTGTTAAGTGTAGGGTTTGTAGTTTGTTTTGGTTGGGTAAGATGATCAAGTAGAATAGGTGGAGTGAGAGGTTTTCATATCATTGGGATATGGAGTCTATGAAAGTCGTGGATATCTCAACAATGAGTCAGAGTGCATCACAGGGAAAATCAAGTGTGGTCAATGGATCTTTTAAGGTTATGTGTGAAGTGAAATGGACATTAAATTGGGGAAACAAGGTAGGGAAAAGGGCAGTTAATAATCCTTTGTCAAACACACATAAACAAGAAGGTCTCAAATAATGATAAGCAAAAGATATTAATCATGAGGTAGGGAAAACCATTCACTCAATGACAATACTTAAACATATAAAAATCCAAGACAAACATTCCAATGAAATATAGAAGGCGAGAAACTCATTTAAATTCTAGTGATTTCACCTTCAAGATTTAGAAAACATTTAAGATAACAAAATAAATTTTATCAAGAAAGAGGGAACTTCTAAACATTATTGATCAAGCTACAAATAAATTTGAGGAAAATTGATAGGCATGGACAAAGGGCAAGATCAAAACAAGACCTCCTTGGCTTAACCTAACAAGTAATACTTCAAAGATTGATTTCAAAATAGAGTTTAGATAGCATCAAATAAGCAGGGCTTGCCATAAAACATATTTGGAAACTAGCATATTAATCCATTGATGAAAAAAACAAGCTTATGGGGTCTAAGGAGCAATCAAGAATTCCTTAAAATGTCTTAGCAAAGGAAAAAATCAAGGCAATAGAAGGCAGGAAGGACTAGGGTGCTTCAAACAACATTTCTTAGCCTATAATTTTCTGTTTTACTGCATCTATAAGGATGAAACATAATGATAAACAATAAAAAAAGAACAAATTAGAGACACATCACCATTAACGAAGCTCAGGGATCCTGCAAGCAAGCTTCTCCATCATCAATCAAAGCAATTCATTCACAAGCTCCACAACACCAAATTTCTCTTCAACCTCAAAAAAACCATGTATTTATCTAAAAACTCATCAAATGCCAACCTTTACAATAGAATCCTCATGCTATATTTATCTTCGCAAGTGAGGACGTGGAAACCATAAGAGGCTTCTAGAAACTCTAATTTCATCTTAAATGTCATTTATGTGCTTGAAGACCATGCAAGGCCCAAGACACATAATATCTAAGCTAATAAATGAAAAATAACATAACATAACTCCTCAATCAAATATGGAGTGATTTTGTCAAGAAAAAATTAAAAAATCATTTTGCCATCAATTTGTGTGTTTTGTTGACTTTTTGGCCAAAAACACACTACACAGTCCATTAGCGCAGCACCACCTCAGGCAGAAAATAGGTCATGTTACAACCACATTTTGGGGGCCTTCCCGATGTCGGATTTTTCTCCATGATGGCTCTTTGGAAATCATGTTGAGTCCTATTTCTAGATATTCCTTTTTTTCTGATTGAGCATCTATAACCTATTAAAAAAGTTAATTTCCGAAGAATGCTATAAGCACAGCGCCACCTCCAGCAGAAAATATGATATGTTGCAGCCAAGTTTTGGACCACTTTCCGATGTCGGAGTTTTCTCTGTGATGGCCCATTGGAAAGCATGATGAGTCTAATTTCCAAAAATGCTTATATTTTCCTGATCCAGGTCATGTAGCTAGTCCAAAATTCCAAAATCCTAACACTACTATAAGCGCAACGCTGGGCCTAAAATAGAGGCAGAAAGGTGAAAAATGAGGGGTTTTTTGATCTTTTGAGGGGTAAAAAATGCTCCAATTACTCTTAAATTTTGTGAGAATTATGTAATAGTGATGATGAATCCAAAAATGTATAGTGGTTCCTCTGAGGGAGCTTGAGGGAAAAGCGTAGCACCAGTTGTGTTATGCTAATAGGCCTCCAAAATCTCAAAAAACGAAAACTTGTCCAAATTTCCTCAAATTTGGAGGATGCCTCCCTCATGGAGTTTGGGAGACCTGTTGAGAAGCTTGTGCCAAGAATTCAATGTTAGCTTGGTATTTTCCCTCTTTTAGTGTTTGAATTTCAATGAGGGCTTCCTTGAGTTTGGTGCTAGTGAGCTTGTTTTTCAAGGCATAGTGTTTTGTAATTTTATTTTGTAAGCCAAGGCCTCTTTTCATCTTCTTCATGTACTTGTGCTCATTCTTGTAGTAATAAATGATGTACTGTGCCATGCCAAGACACCTTTGTAGGTCTCTAATCTCTACTTTTTGGCTTTGAAGGAGTATTCTATGAGCCCTTTCCTTGTCTTCATTCTCACTATCTAAGTCAATGATGCCAAGCTCTTGTTTAAGCTCTTTCTTACCTTTCCTACCTCTTTTCACATTTTGTTTACCTTTGTCAATATTTGGAGCTGAGGTAGAGGGGATGGTCCCTTTCCTTTTGGAGGCATAAAACACTAGTCTAGGCCCTATTTGGTATGTTGATGAGAAAGAGTGATTTTAGTCTTGTTGGTGTCTTCATCATGGCACTGACCCTTGCTGCTATGATCTTCAATTTGACTATGAGCCCCTTTATTATTTTAATTACCCTCATGGTTGTTCTGAACATTTTCCCTTTTGCTATCTTGCTCATCATTTAGGCTTGTTTTTGGGGTGTCTTTGTTGTCTTCAGTGCTAGCATTGTCCCCACTGTCACCATCTTCATCATTGGCATGCTCACTACCTCTTTCTTCATTTTCTACCTCTGTATCTTCTTCACTTTGATTTGGTTCATCACCAAGACCTTTTTCCTCTTCATCCTCTGTACTATCATTTTTTTCATTATCACTGAGACGCTGATATTTTTCATGACTTTCATGACTATATTCTTCCTCTCTGTCATTTTTTTTATCACTTTCATCTACCCCTGACATGGTACTAGGAGATGTTTGCGGACCAACTAGGGTTTGGAGGAGAAAAATGAAGATGGTGATGATGGCAACCTTTACAAATGAGTGATATGGAGGCAAGTGTGTGACTATTTTTAGAGCTCAAAGTGGCTTCTCTTGAAAGTGAATTTTCAAACACCCTAAATCATTCTCTCTCAAAAGAGACTTAGTTTGTTCAAGGAGGTCAAAACAGAGGCTCACTTTCCATTTAAGACCTAGGGTTTGCACAACTAGGGTTTGATAATTTCATAGACACCAAATCATGAAAATTGCTTAGAGGACAAGAGGGAGAGGCCACCTACCAAATTTAACTCTTCTGCAGCCCTTTTAATGCAACTTTGAGGATGAATTTTATCCTTGGGGCAAGTTCTTTCCTTGTTTGAGGAGCCTCTACATTAGCGCAGTGCCAAAAAAGGGTCCATGTGCAGCCAACTTTTAATGACCTTACTGATGTCGTATTTGGGCCCGTGATAGTTCGTTGGAAATTGAAACCTATATAATTTCCAAATATACCATAGTTTCCCTGATTGGAGTTTATTTTCCCCTGCCAAAAGTTGATTTTCCCAAGCCTGGTCAAAACGTGCTGAGTGATGGTGCAAAAATGCAAGGTGCCGGTGCAAAACAATTTTGGAGGCCTTCCTTAACTCCAAATTGAGCTCAGTATAGATAATTAGAAATATATTCAAGTATAATTTTCATTTGAATCATTAATCAAGTCATTTGGACAATCCAACTAGGAGAAAAACTTATTTTCCCAAGGTCACTCCAAAAGTGAAAAAATTCTCATGGGACACCTGTATTTTTTACATTTCTCCCAAACCATGATACCTGTGTAATAACATAAGGAGGTTTTTATTCGTGGATCTATGATGGAAAACACCTCTCTCACTTTTTTCAAATGCATCTCTGTTTGGTCAGAAACATAGTTTGAAGCAAAACTAGCCCTAGGAGTGACAAATGGCTTGACTCTTGGAATGAATTCTTGGAAAATGAAGGAGGCATGATGTTTTTGAGTTAGTATGGCTTTATGATTTCTGATATGACCTATCATGTGGATCCTTCACTCCTATGCCTCTTTTCCATAGAAAACCCTAGCTTATTTGGAAGATGAAATTAGGGTTTGGTGTAGGAAAAACAAGGGATTTTACGACTGCCTTGTAGAGGGAGGGGAATGAAGGGGTTAAGGGTTGGATAAATTCTTGGTTAAATTTTGGGGGAAAGGGATAGATGTTAGAGAGTAGGGAAAAGTTAAATTTCAAGAATTGAGTGAGGGGAAAGGGTCCAAAAGTGAAAAACACAGGCCTAGTCTCAAAAAGTGTCAAATTGTAGCAATAGGCTAGGTTTTGTAGAAAAATGATGGTTTGAGAGGTAGGAGTGATGGGAGGTGTTCATGAAGGTATATTAATGATATGAGGAGGTGTAAGGGCATCAGGATACAAGCCTTGTTGATGATTTAACCATGGAGGTCATGAAACCAAGAAAAATCCCTGAAACCCTAATCATCTACAATAGCAAAGGTAGGTAAAGGCATATAAGAAGTTCTCTAGGAGTTACAAGGTGATCTTGAAATGGAAAAAATGGTAGGATAGTGAAAAATTTTCCTCTAAGGATAATGAAGGAAGTGAGATTTATAAAACTCACAATGTTCACAGAATTTTCTTTTTAGAAATCTAGAACCAATGTTTAGTCATCTACGGATAGTGAAAATTACTGATGACTAACAATGGCTCCACTTGGGGAGGGCAGCTCCTTTTCAAGATGTGTTGTGTAACCAGCTCCAAAAAGAGAAGAAAAGAGATATCAACGCCTTAGAAATGAGCCACTTCGAGGGGGCAACCTCCAATGCATTCATAAATGAACAATTCTTGGATGATACAATTTACAAAACCTCCTTTCTATATATAGGAGTCCATGGGGCCATAATGTAATCCTAGTATGCCACAATGTAATCCTAGCTGACCTAACAATAATAATTTAAGGGCACAATAATAACAAAATGGGGGTTACAAGGGCTCAATAATAACAATAAGGGGGTTACACTAACAATAATAAGGGACTATACTAGTGATATAGGGACCTAACATGCCCCTCTCCTTCAAAAAAGTGTTGTCCTCAACGCTTGAGTAGCTCCGGGTGCTTCTGTATAAAATTCTCATCCTCCCATGTAGAATCCTCAGTGGGTAAGTTCTTCCACTTGATGAGATACTCTGAAATTGATCGATTCCGTAGTTGTCGAGTTCTTTTTTCCATGACTGCTTCAGGTTCCAATATGATTTTCCCTTCCCCATCAAGTTCTGGCAATACTGTTTGAACTGGAAGATTTTCACCTATAACCTTCTTTAAGCATGAAACATGGAAAACTGGATGTACTCGCGAAGAAACAGGAAGCTCCAATTTGTATGCCATAGTACCAATCTTTTGCAACACCTTGTAAGGACCATAGTACTTTGGCGATAATTTATTATCCTTCTTTGCTTGCTTGAGGGACATTTGTTTGTATGGTTGTAGCCGTAAAATACCCAATCTCCTACATCAAAAATTCTCTCGCTACGATGTTGATCTGCCTGTTGTTTCATTCGATTTTGTGCCAAATTCAGGTTATCCTTTAAGAGTTGGAGAACTTCTTGCTGATGCTCGATGTGATCTTCCACTGCTTGAACCTTCGAATTTTCCCTTAAAGATGATGTGATGGATGGTGGATCATATCCATAAAGTGCCATAAATGGGGTCATTTTTGCTGCAGTATGGAAGGAAGTGTTATACCACCATTCAACAAGAGGTAAGCACTTGACCCATTGTGTTTGTTTATCAGATACAAAACAACGAAGATATCCTTCCAAAAATTTATTTACGATCTCAGTTTGACCATCAGATTGAGGATGATAAGATGAGCTATGAGCTAATTGAGTACCCAAACAAGAAAATAACTCCGTCCAAAAATTTCCAGTAAAAATGGGATCTCTATCGCTCACGATAACCCTTGGGCTTCCATGTAGCTTTTGAATTCTATCCATAAATGTAGTAGCAACTGTACTTGCTTTAAATGGATGAGATAATGCACAAAGTGTGCATACTTGGTAAGTCTATCAACTACCACCATGATGACACTCTTTCCTTCGGACTTAGGTAAACCTGTGATAAAATCCATTGAAATCTCCTCCCAACGTTGACTTGGAATGGATAAATGTTGTAGAAGTCTCGGGGTCTTAATTGTCTCAACTTTATTCTGCTGGCAAACCAAACATTCCGTCACAAACTTTTGAATATCAGATTTAAGGCCATCCCAAAAAAAAAATTTCTTCACCCTGTGGTAAGTTTTTAAAAATCCTGAGTGTCCTCCTAAAGGAGAAGTGTGCAATTCCAGAAGAATATTTTGTTTTAGTTGGGAATTCTTACAAAGATATAAGCGATCTTTGTACCATAAGGAATCATTTTTCCAACTAAATGTATCGGATGTACTAGGATCTTGCTGCAACTTTTGAATGAGTGTCCATACATCTTTGTCCTTCTTCCATTCATCTCTTGCTTCGGTTATCCAATCTGGTTGGATAATAGAAATGGCACAAATAAATGCTTCCACCTCTTCATTATTTCTTGAGAGTGCATCTGCAACAACATTAAGCTTTCCTTTTTTGTAGATTATTTCAAAGTCATAACCCAACATCTTTGTGACCCATTTCTTCTGCTCTTCTGACGATAGTCTTTGTTCCAAAAAGTGTTTAAGACTATCATGATCAGTTTTTACCTTGAAGTGTCTTCCCATTAGGTAAGTTCGCCATTTCTTTAGTGCATGCAGTATTGCTAACATTTCCTTCTCATAAATAGGTTTCTGTAAATACTTTCCTTTGATCGGAGGACTTTCAAAAGCAATGGGTCTTCCTTCCTGCATTAAAACTGCACCAATTCCATTTCCTGAGGCATCACATTCCACAATAAAGGTTTTTGTGAAGTCTGGTGTAGCTAAGACCGGTGCTAGGCACATTGCCTCTTTAAGACGTTCAAAGGCCTTAGTTGCTTCAGGATTCCATGAAAATGCATCTTTCTTCAATAATGTTGTTAGAGGTGCTGCTATTCTCCCATAATTCTTAACAAACTTGCGATAATACCCTGTTAACCCGAGAAATCCTTCCAACTTCTTTATGGTTGTGGGGACTTTCCATTCCTTAATGGCTTTAATTTTGTTAGGGTCTACTTTAACACCCTCGTGAGATACAATATGACCCAGATATTCCACCTCTTGTGCTCCAAAGAAACATTTGGATTTTTTTGCATATAATTGTTTCTCCTGCAATAGTTTGAGCACCCTGTCAACATGTTCAACATGATCCTTCCAAGACTTTCTGTAGATTAGTATATCATCAAAAAATACTAGCACAAATTTTCTAAGGAAGGGTTTGAAAATGGAATTCATCAACCCTTGAAATGTAGAAGGTGCATTGGTAAGACCAAAAGGCATGACCAAAAATTCATAATGACCATCATGAGTTCGAAATACTATTTTTGGAATATCTTCAGTGTTCATTCTAATTTGATGATATCCTGAACGAAGATCCAACTTGGTAAAATAAATTGCTCCATGTAATTCATCCAATAATTCATCAATCACAGGAATGGGAAATTTGTCTTTAATGGTGAGCTTATTGAGCTCCCTATAATCTGGACACATTCGCCATGATCCATCCTTCTTGTGTACCAATACTACAGGAGCGGAGAAAGAACTTTGACTAGGTTGAATTATACCTGCCTCTAACATTTCTGCAATCATACGTTCAATTTCGCTCTTTTGGAAGTAAGGATATCTATAAGGCCTGGTGTTTGGAGGAACACTTCCTGGAATCAAATGAATAGCATGATCATTATCACGAATAGGTGGGAGTCCTTTGGGAGTTTCAAACACCTTGGAATGATTGTCCAAGACTTGTTGGAGATCTGCAGAAATAGATGATTTTGATGTTGGAACTTCTAGTGAGCATAATTGTGCAATTACGCCTCGTTGTTCTTTCTTTAGAAGCTTTGTCATGACATTAGAGCTTATTATCCTTCATGGCTTCCCTTCAATACCCCGTAATTCGACTTCCTTTCCTTCTGAAAAAAAATTCAAGAAAAGTTCTTAAAAATTAAAAGCTACCGTCCCCAAAGATTGTAACCATTGTACTCCTAGTACAACATCAGCACCTCCCATAGGAATGGAAAGCATTGGACTATTCAATACATATTCCCCCATGGTTAGCTTGATATTATGGCATTTTCCGGAGAAATTTATAGTTCCTCCATTTGCAACCATCACTTGACATTCTGGTGCTGGGTATAGGAAACAATTCAATTCCTTGGCTACCTTACAATGAATAAAATTATGGGTACTCCCTGAATCAATCAACACTATTACCTTTTTCTTCTTGATATGTCCTTCTATCTTGAGAGTTTGAGGAGTGGTAATTCCTGCCAATGCATTACACGATATGGTCGGACTCATTTCTTCCTCTTTTAGGGTTGGTTCCTGGTGTATATCCTCTTCTTGTTCATTTTCTTCTTCCTCTTCACAATCTATGTAAAATAATTTATTCTCAGCACACTTATGACCTTTAGTGTATTTTCTATCACAACTGTAGCAAAGCCCTTTTGCTCTTTTTCTTCCAATTTTTGTGGTGTCAACCTTGTAGGTTGTGGAAATCTAGGCGTAGCAACACTTCCTTCTTTATAGAATTGAGTGGTAGGCTTCCTTGTCGCCATTATTTTACATTAAACTTTTCTTGCCAACCTGAATGCCTTCTCCAATGAATCCGGTTCCAAAACACGAACTTCATGTTGGATGTTATCCTTTAAAGTGCCTATGAAGAGATTGATCCTGTGTTCCTCTGGAATATCAGTTACCCTTATATTCAATTTTTGGAAGTCCTCAATGTGCTTCCCCACTAAACCCTTTTGTTTGAGATTTATCAATTGGCTAAAGAAGGTGTTGCTCTTTGTATCCTCATCATGTGCTATCATTTCCTCTGTAAAAATTGACCAAGTGACAATTTTTTTACGGGAGCAAAGCCATCGATACCATACAAATGTATTTTGTTCTAAATGTAAAGTTGCAATGCGTACCTTTTGTGTGTTTTGTACATTATGGAGATCAAAATATTGCTCCATCTGTAGTATCCATGTTACAGGATCCTTTCCATCAAACTTCCTCATATCCATTTTTGGAATATGGTGGTTCTTCCCTCCAACAGTAGAGTTAATGAAATCACGATTAACATTTATTTTGTTCTCATCATGAGTTTCCTCTACTATATTTTCACCATTAGGAAACATTTCTTGTATCAACTTTCCCAAACCTTCGATGTCTACTTTTAGATCTTTCTTCATGTTTTCCATGTTGTCTTTCATTTTTTCATCGATCTTAGCTTCCATGCCCACTTCCATGCCATCCATCTTAGCTTCCAAATCATTCATCTTAGCCTCCACGCCTTTCTTCAAACCATCCATCTTAGTTTCCATGCCCTTATTCAAAAATTCCATTTCATTTTTTGTTTTTCTTTGCGAGAGCGAAATTTGTTGCACTTGCTCTTGTAATTTTGATATGTCATGTTGCCATTCTTCGTCTTCATGAGTCATAGTAGAGCCTTCTAAAGGCTTAATGGGTGTTGAATTCTTTTTAGGGGCCATTTTAGACTCAAATATTGATATCTATTCTACAATAGGCCCTTGCAATCAATTCAACTTGATTCTTCAAACAAGACTTATGCAATTCGGAAAAAAAAATACACACCTTTTACTTGCTTTGAGGATCTCGATATTGAAATTGTATTATCTCTGTGATTGTGGATCTTCAATATCTGAAATTCAGCACTGAAGTATCCCTCTGAATTCTCTTTTGAATGCCACAGGTCTGACCTAATTTGGATTCTCCAAGACAAAGTTGTGTCCAATCTCCCACAATGACCTAATTATGGACTGGTTCAATAAAGCTAAGTTGTACGACTTGCCATGTGTCATTGTTTCGTCCTTTGTCTATGAACTTGATAGCAAAGAAACTACAGTCTGTGTGCTTGTGACTACTTTTTACGAAACTCCAATCCGATGCCCAGAGATAGAGTTATTAAAATTTTCCCACGATCACCTCTTTGAGATGCAATTCAGGAGCCTGAAAAAGCACTACCTTCCATAGATCATATCTCCAAAAAATATTGCGAACCAAGCTCTTAAATTTTTTGAATAATTTTCTTAGGATTTCAGCTTCGCACCATAGGAATTTAAGATTCTGAAACTTCGTAGAAAAAAAGTTATAATGAAAATTCCACAATGACCTGTTTAGGAGCCTGAAAAGAGACCTAACTTACACAGATCATATCTCCTAAAATATTCTGAACCAAGCTCTGAAATTTTTAGAAAAACTTCCTCAGGAATTCTGCTTTGCACCCTAAAAATTTTAGCTTCTAAAACTTCGTATAAAAAAATTTATAGCAAAAATGCCACAATGACCTGTTTGGAGCAGCGAAACCCTAGAATCCAAAGCTCTCATACCAAATGTTGTGTAACCAATTCCAAAAAGAGAAGAAAAGAGATATCAACGCCTTGAAAATGAGCCACTTCGAGGGGACAACCTCCAATACATTCATAAATGAACAATTCTTGGATGATACAATTTACAAAACCTCCTTTCTATATATAGGAGTCCATGGGGCCATAATGTAATCCTAGTGGGCCACAATGTAATCCTAGCCGAGCTAACAATAATAATTTAAGGGCACAATAATAACAAAATGGGGGTTACAAGGGTTCAATAATAACAATAATGGGGTTACACTAACAATAATAAGGGACTATACTAGTGATATAGGGACCTAACAGGAGGTGTCCAGGACCTCAGAGCTAATATCTTTGAGTTTTGAAGACAAATTCCTTACTTGCACTTTGAAAATCTCTCTTCCTTCATTTGTTGATGTTATTTTGAAGCTATGATATTAAAATCTAAAACAAATGATTGCTTCAACCTCATTTCTACCTACCCATCCTACTTTGCCTAGCATTTTTTCTTCCTTGGGTGCACTTGGACTAGAAAACCCTTGACATTATTTTCTTTTGAAAGAAAATATAAACTATCAAATTGTACCCTTATCACTTCCAAGAGTTTAGATTATGCTAGTGAACTCTTCCATTCTCTACCTAGACTATTTGACTGTCAAGATTAAGCTATTTGATAGAATTTATTCTCTATCCTACTGACATGAAATTGAAAACATGATCAAACCAGGGTTAAGTTATCTGATTTTTCATGGGCTGTGGCATTTGGACAAGCTGCACATAGTCATTATTTTGCAAAAAGTAAAAGTGAAAACATGTGGGCTATGATTTGGAATTTTTTATTCATCCCTCTCTATCTTCTTTGGTTCAGATTTGAGCATGTGGAACCAAAAATATTTTCTTCCTAATCTATTACTACTTACAAGTAAAGTTTAGATGTTTTGACAAGCTCTCTTTTACTAACGTATCAGAATAAATTTAAAACATGTTCAGCCATGATTAGGCTAGATGACTGAACAATACCTTGTTTTTAACAAGTAGTGGCATTTAGGCTTGCACACTTTCAACATTACTATTTTATTTCGGGTATGGGGTTGTACTACTTTTCATCTGCACTCTTTTTTTTTTTTTTTTTTTTTTTTTTTACTTTTTCTCTCCTTTTGGTCAAAACAATCTAAAAATAAAGGTAGAAATATGCTCATAGTTGTGAGCTTATTCGCTTGCCTATCTATCCTAATCTAACTTATACAATATATACATTCATTTGGTGAACTCCCTTTTCCAATATAACCAGTCAAGTAGATGATTCCATGAGTGATTTTGTTTCAGCACTTTGAGTGTGGTGAAAAAATCAAAAGGACACTCACACCTTAATAGTTTTTGAACAGTAAATGTTGGTTTGAGGGGTCCCGAACCAGGTTCGATGTGTAAGGTTTTCCAACAAACCCCTTACTACTGGCCCTTTCGGCAGTGACCTACTTTCGCAGGTCACAATCTCACCCGAAGTAGTATGGGTGGGCGCTGGAAGAAGGTTTCCGCACCCTGAGAAAGGAAGGGTAAGGCAAGAAGGGCTACATTCTATTCAGGTTACCATGATTCTTCGCGGGGTTAATGATGTATCTATCTGCATGCACGTGCACTAGATCTACAATTATATGCTTTTCATAACATCGACACAGCATTATATAAACATAGCATAATAGATCTAGATCCAAGCATTCAGTACACAGATTTTCACAGCAGAAAGACAGAAAATATATAACACATAAATTATCAGCAGTTCATACAACAGTACTCATGGATTCAGATCTCTAATAATCCTTCGCATTTATTCATTCATCAACCTTTCCTTACAATTCCCTTCCAACCTGCGCACACAGCATCAGGGTCTGCACATAGCTGGACTAGGATCTTCGTGCACACAGCCAATAGTAGTCCATTCCCCAAAACCCAAACATATAGCTTAAACAATATATCACATCAATAGCTCATAAATTCCTATCCTTTACAATCCAACATGCATCTCTATTTATAACAATCTAGCCTCAACATTCCTATGGTCCGCAATCCATGGTTTTCGGACCCAGAGTTTACCCTTTGACCCATTACAATGCATTCAGGGCTTCGACCCACCCCAAAACCCCTGCGCTATATTAAATATAATAAAAAATAATCAAAATGGGCCAGTTTTGCAGCTTGTTAGGAGACCTCGTTCCAATAGTAGAGCCTAAAATTTTCTTGAAATTATGCATCAAACTACTCTTGACATGACATACCCCTCTTTTATATGTCTCTAATAAATCAACAAAGGGATCTTGAAATAATACTTGAATGTGAGGATTTCGAAAATAAGCTTGATCTAGGACTGCTTCTTCCTCCACTTGGCTAAGATTGGGACTCTTTTGGGAAAGAAATGCCTTCTCTTCCTAATGATCATATGCACTATCAGACTCATCATATATTGCCATGTTGTCCTCTAGCAAACGTGATTGAATAGAGCCATAGTTGTTACCTTTCTCTTGTGAAGGCTTGACATAGGTTTGAATGTGTTCCTTGTTGTTAAAATCAATACCAAAATATTGTTGACTTCTGATTGCATTAAGGTTGTCTTTGATGAACTGAAAGGAACCACAACAAAGAGGTAAAGACCCTTCCCTTTCTCCCAAATTTTCTGCACTTTCTTCTTCACTATCATAGCTGAGTGGTATTTACTAATCACTATATTTGAGCCGTTTAAAACGACTGTATTTGTCCCACAAACTAATCACTGATTGTTCTGTGCTATTATCCTGAGTCTAGAGAACATAATCATCATTATATTGATCATATTTGGGCAGTTTATTCATAGGAGGAATGTCATCCATTATGCACATTTGATCATAAGATTGTTCTACCATATGAAAAGGAGAGTGTTCATGGCAAATAGCTTCTCTTTTAGCAATCTGAAATGACTCGAAGCACAAGGGTAGGGACTCAAGAGGTGTTGGCTCATTTTCCATTTCTGGTTTTGTAATCTAAACAATCATACCAAGATGATTTGAGGGGAGAAATTTTGGATTTCAAAAAGGGTTTGTATTATCCATTTCTTCCCTTACTGATTCTTTAGAGCATCCTACCTTGTTTCTGTTTTCAATTTGTTTGTAATACTCTCTTAATAGTGAAGCACAAGTTGTAGGAAGGCATATAATACTTACTTGACAACTTGCTGCATATTCTTCTTTGCAACCTTGCTCAACCAGTATGTTTTGATAGCCATATTTGCATTGAAATGAATGATTTGGTTGTTCCCAAGGAAATGGTACTAGCTACTTTGAATAATCAGCACCAACCTCAACCTTGTACTCTTCCTATTTCTTGCCAAGTATATGCATCATTTTGCTGATTGTATTTGTCAACATATCTAGCTTTACCTTTGAAGATATTAGTCTCTCTTGATCTACTTTGCCTTTCTATATAGTCTTACCTTTGCCTCCCTGTTTAGTATGTTGGTTTCCACATCAACTGATTATCCTTTGCACTTCCTCCAGGGTCTAAGGATCTCTTTCTCTTATCTGGAAAGCCATTTCTAGGTTAAAAACATTTGGGTAGTGCAAGAGAGCCCACTCTAGGGGTGGCTTTATCTTAGCAGGTATTGCATGCTATACTTGATTGAACTTGGCTGACAAGTGTTGTACTGTCTCCCCTAGATGTCCATTCAAATGGTTGTATTCCTTTATGATGAGAAGAACATTTCCCAAGACTGCCTACCTATCTAAGAAAACTTGAGTGAATTGATGAAAATTGCTAATGCTTGTAGCCAGAAGGTCCTTAAACCAACTCTTAATTTTTCCTTATAATGATAAGGAAAACATTCTAATACGCACATCATCTTCTTCTATTTCAAATAGGTCAAGTAGATTCTCTAGATTTTAAATGTGTTCTTCAATGGTGACTTATGAGTTTTCTCCATCGAATATAGGTAGTTTGTTTGGAAGATTTGCTGGGAGGGCCTGGAGGATAGGAGGAAAAATCAAAGGCTTGTATCTTTTTGGGACCTTTGTGGGTATAGGTAGTGCAAAAAGATATTTATGATTTTTTGAGGTTTCAGCAAGAGCGGGAAAAGTAGCATGAGGCTCATGTTTCACTAGGTATTCCATAGGTGAATTTGGGGTAGGCACAGGTGTATAAGTCTGCTCATGGTTTGTAATTTGAGGCTCAGCTTTTCAAGGCTTGAGATCTTTCCAATGATTAGTGTATATCTCATCAGTGTATTCTTGATCAGGCTTAAGGTAGTATAGAACATAGTTATAGAAAAAAACAATAATTTCTTGAATCCAACCTAGGCCTGAGTGCTCTTTCTTTCTAGGATGACTGGTCATGTTTCAGGTTCTTCCTCCAGTGGAGTCTTTAGGTCTATTGAGAGTTGTGGAGTCGCCAGGTGGATGATTTCAACTATTTTAAGGTAGGCTGTTGTCCACCATCAACAACTGAATACCAATATAAGGATTTTTGTGGGTTTTCTGAGTTCCTAAGGTATACTTAGATTGTAACTGACTCAGAATGTCCTACCATGAACGCCATTATGTTAGTGTCCCATGATTTAGCATATTGGTAGACCAAATGCAAAGGGTAACATCAGAAAATTATTTGGAGTCCTTGGACCTAGCCTTCCTAGACTCAGATAGGACTCTCTCTATTGTATGCAAAGGATATGAGCTTGTTGCTTTATATGGTTTATTTTAGGCTAGTTTTTAAGAGTAGGGTTTGTAGTTTGTTTTGGTTGGGTAAGATGATCAGGTAGAATAGGTGGAGTGAGAGGTTTCAAATCATTGGGCTATGGAGTCTATGAAAGTCATGGATATCTCAAAAATGAGTCAGAGTGCATCACAGGGAAAATATAGTGTGGTCAATGGATATTTTAAGGTTATGTGTGAAGTGAATTGGACATTAAATTGGGGAAAAAAGGTAGGGAAAGGGGCAGTTAAGAATCCTTTTTCAAATACCCATAAACAAGAAGGTCTCAAATACTGATAAGCAAAAGATACTAATCATGAGGTAGGGCAAACCATTCACTCAATGACAATACTTAAACATATAAACATCCAAGACAAACATTCCAATGAAATATAGAAGGCAAGAAACTCATTTAACTTCTAGTACTGATTTCACCTTTGTAATATCCCAAAATTGGGAAATTCTACATTATTGGGAATATCTTAAGATATTCCGAATGTGGAGACCCAACAATATGCAAACACAGCATTGGAGTAGTAGTGATAAATCAACTCATAGAATATGAGAAAGATTCATAGCCATCTTATTAAGTTATAATAGCAACAAATGTATACAAGATCTTGAGGAAAGTATTACTCAAGATAGGCAATGATCAACCTCAAGAAACAAGTACATAAATCATGAAAAAACACTACTACACAAGTGTGCACAAGCTATGACAGCGCAGTTTTATAAGAGAAACTGCACACTAACATATGTCAAATACATATATATAAAAATGTATCACCCATAGAGCATTGGGAGTGAAGATATCATCTCCCAAAGACTACCTGAAGTCAATCTTGGAAGGATTGGCTGAAATATACAAAATCTGCAAAATGTCGGAGTTGCAGGGTAGCAGCTGCAACTCAGAAACTGGAAATGGATGGAGAAATATGAAGATGCTGCATCTGATAAAATACCTCCCCCAATGGATCTTTGAAGTGAAAGGCTGACCCTATCACTGAAGATCCCACCCTCTCAACACTCTGTAAAACCCCTACTGCAAATGATCAATGGAAATAACGCAGTCTCTGGTGGATACTATGCTGTAGGAGCAAGGGAATGAATTTTCCCAATGCCAAGATCTGCAATAAGTCATGAAACCTTCCTCACCAACCTCCCAAATGAATGGAAGCTCCCTCCTCTGAGAATCAGCTCCGGAAATGGTGTTGAGGATCTCCATTGCAACACCCTGCAACATAACGTTATACTTGAGTAGAAATAACGTTGTAGCTGAAGGAGGTGGCTTGGACTTGAGCCAGAATATGGAGAATAAAGTATAGGATCCTTCAAGAGGCCTCTCTTGGAAGGAGAAGGATTCCTGAAAAGGAGATCCTTGTGCTAAGCAACACTGCAATTCTGCTAAACAGCAGAGACTGCACAAAGTCTGAACAGACCAAGAAATCAATAATACATAACATGAGTAACAATGGTTGCCTTGCCCTCCTTTTAAACAAGTGAGAATTCTCTCCCCATGGGTCCCACTCCTTAGGGTTTCCTCCACCTAGGAAACTTCCTCTGATTCACACTGCACTGCCTCTCCAAGTGGGCTCCACCTCTTATCCCAGCGCTGTTGACTTGGTCAAACTTGACCTTGTCCTCATGCAAATGTCCTCTTTCATACTTGAGGGTATGAAATCCAGCTCTTATGAATATCCCTTTTCATATTATGAGGGTATTTAATTCATTCTTCTGCAATGTATGGGCCTCCTTACCCATTTTATTATCTCTTATGTGTAAATGAAAAAATTTAATATTGCTTTTAGCTATGTGCTAAAGTGGGAATATTATAGTCCTTCCCTCCCAAATGTTGCTTGTCCTCAAGCAATTACAAAGATAAAACTGAGGATCCCTCTTGAGGCATGAGGTCTGATATGAGTTGGGATCTACCATCCCCATTTGAAGCTCCCATCCCCAAGCAATCATCCATACAAAGTGAGTTACCTCCCAACATGGCAACTCCTAAAAATGTTCCTCCACCTTGAGCTCTAGCAATGTAGGTGGGCTGAAAATATGATCTTGGTAGACAAAATAGTCTACCCCACGCTGTCCTCCTCTCCACTTAAGATAGGTGTAGAGTTTCTGTTGATCCTACGGTGCAATAATTTTTCCCTCAAGTGGCAAGAAGGAAATGGGATCCTCAAAGATCTCCTCTCCGACGTTATGAATCATGCTGGCCCAAATATCCCCATATATGATGAGTTGGAAATCATCATCATATGGCATCACATCCATCATATGGTTCACCTCATAAGGAAACAAATGTGTTGCTATGGTGGCCACACCATCTCCCATGCTCCCCTTAGAACATGTAGTGCAAAAAGTGTGGGGAAATTCTCCCTGAAAGGAAACATCTATCCAATGTGTCTCTCCCCCGATTATACTCCCAAGAAAAGCAATAGAAATAGAAATAAAGGGAACCATAATGAGAATCATGATTGTTGCCATATGAAGTACTGGAGAAGGACAATGGTCCCTCAAATGCAACCAGTGCAGCTTGACCCTCAACTGCAATAGAGAATGACAAAGAGTGCGGTGTGTCAACCACCTTCTTGCTGCCCCATTCTCCTCACATGTTTGGAGAAATTGAAACATATATTGTGCAAGGTGAGTATGTTCTCTACAAGAAATATCCTCCCCACATCCTCCTAGGGAGTGACCATCTATAATGGCCTTAAGTAGACCACAAAATCTAGAAGGAATAATATTCCTTCTTTGAGCAAATTCTTTCACATATATGGTTAAGAGATGCATACATATATACAACATACAATGCAAATCAACGATACTCTTACCATATGTTTTTCTCATACAAATGGAGTGAATCATAGATGAGCCTCCTCTCATTCTAAAAGGGAAAAGAGTTGGTTGTGCTAACTCCTCCATCTCCACATTATCCATGCATCTCCTCATATGCTGATATATCTCCTCCTCAAAACCCTTCCAAAAATACCCCTCCATGACGGTGTGGTATGCTCTCATAGAAAAAGTGGGGCTGAAAAGGAAATCATCATGAGATGCTTGTAGTAACTTCTCCTTGAGCTTGGAAGCTCCAGATAAGAATATCCTACCATGATAGCATATGACCCCATCTATGACTGAATATCCCTCCTCATGTAACTGGTCATCCAATATCATACAAGTAAAAAGATCCTTGGAATCGTCCACCATAGTGATAGTGTTGATGATCTCTCAGGAAGAACATCTATCATATGGTCATCCTCCTCTTTGACATCTCCCATGCCAAAGATGAGATTTGGAAGGCTACTATCCTTCCCCTGCTGCTCTTGCCATAGCGTAGAATCTAAAATGAGAGTGGCTAAAAATGATTTTGAGAGAATGCCTCTCTCCTCCTTGAGTCTACCCAAGACTCTTAGTGCTATAAAATTACCTCCCAAGGTATCCAGTCCTCTGAAATCAATGAATGGTGCCTAAAAATGTGAAGCATATCTCATCATCTGTTGATCTAGTGGTCTCCTTGGTGAAATGTCTCCATGCAATGAGACACCATCATCAAGAGTAGACTACATACATGAATGGAAAGACTTGTCCCTGCTCTCACTGCGTAATCCAGTCTCCCTCTTAGGTGCATCAACCTCATGAAATAGACATGGATGTGTGCTCCTCATCACATGATGCTGGTCATCCTCCCTATCTCCTCCTTGTATCTCCATATTTCCACACCTCATCATTAATGGCACATGTAGAACATGAGTTGTGCCTTGATCTCCACACATGAGATCCTGGGGACTTCCTTGCAAAGATGCAAGAATCCCTCTAGTTGGAGCAAGAGCTCCTCCTTCCTCTGCATGAGGTACTAGATCAATTCTAGATCTGACAACGTTGTTGCCCTCAACCTCCTCAACATGAATGGGAAACCTCCCAATGAGTGGTTCCTCCTTTGAAAAAGGGGTCTCCATGCCTTATTGTGCCAACATACAAGATAAAGGTCTTGCCTCTAGCAAAGTATGATGCAATTTATCAGCCTCTTCCATGGGTTTCTGAAGTGGTTTTGGTTCTATGATTTCCTCCATCACATATATGGTCTTTGTTTATTTAGATTTGTTTTTCTTCACCACAAGTGTTTCAGAAATTTTCTTATCAAACTTTTCCACCGATGTTCTAATGAACCTTTCATAGGAATAATTATTTTCATTCTTTAAAGAAAAATACTGAAATATACACCATGCATAGGCCTTACCTCCAAAATGAAGTGTTGTTACTCTCATGGCTTCATCTTCAGAAATTTGGTGCTACTGCAAAAAGGTGTCTAGCTCTTCCACCCAAGCCCTGGATGAACATGTAGGGGAGCCACCAAAGGTAGACAGAAGAAATATAACCACATTGTGCTGCTTGTTCCTCCTCACCTTGACCTTGAAAAACTCTGGGAAAGTGACATGATCTCTAAACTTTTAATTTTGAGATTCATACTCATGTAAGAAACTACTAAGAGTTTCCTCTTAGGCATCCCTTCTTGTTCTCTTTCCCTTATGGAAAAACTGGCCATGAGACTGCTTTGTACATCATAGGGTGTGGCTGCATGCTCACATTCCCCATAAACAAATATATATTTTGACTCAGTTTCAAACCCTCTTGGAGATTCTGTACACATCTCCCTTCTTACCTTCTTGAAATCTTCATGAATGCTCTGTACAGATCTTAGAAGAAGTTGTGTGAGCCTATCTTCCTTCCTTCCTCCACATAATGGAGTCTTCATATTCTCTTTGCTTGATAGCATCATGACTTAGATCCACAGGATAAGCCAATATTATGCTCTGATACCACTATGATATCCCAAAATAGGGAAATTCTACACTATTGGAAATATCTTAAGATATTCCAAATGTGGAGACCGAGAAATATGAAAACAAAACAATGGAGTAGCAGTGATAAATAAAATCATAGAATATGAGAAGGATTCATAGCCATCTTATTAAGTTATAGAAGAAACAAATGTATACAAGATCTTCAGGAAAGTGTTACTCAAGATAGGCAATGATCAACCTCAAGAAACAAGTACACAAATCATGACAAAACACTGCTACACAAGTGTGCACAAGCTATGACTATGCAGTTTTATAAGAGAAAATGCATACTAGCATATGTAAAATACATATATATACAAATTTATGGCCCATACAACATTGTGAGTGAAGATCTCAGTTCCTAAAGACTACCTCAAGTCAATCCTAGAAGGATTGGCTGAAATATACAAAATCTGCAAAATGCCAGAGTTGCAGGGTAGCAGCTACAACTAAGAAACTGGAAATGGATGGAGAAAGTTGAAGATGCTGCATTATATAAAATACCTCCTCTAATGGATCTTCCAAGTGAAAGGCTGACCCTATCACTGAAGATCCCACCCTCTCAACACTCTGTAAAACCCCTACTCCAAATGATCACTAGAAATAACGTAGTCTCTAGTGGATACTATTTTGTAGGAGAAAGGGAATGAGTTGGCCCAATGCCAAGATATGCAATAAGTCATGAAACCTTCCTCACAAACCTCCCAAAGGAATGGAAGCTCCCTCCTCTAGAAATCATCTCCGGAAATGGTGTTGAGGACCTCCACTGCAGCACCCTGCAACACAACGTTATACTTGAGCAGAAATAACACTGTAGCTGAAGGAGGTGGCTTGGCCTTGAGCCAGAATGTGGAGGATGAAGTACATGATCCTTCAAGAGGCCTCTCTTGTAAGGGGAAGGATTCTTGAATAGGATATCCTTGTACTAAGTAGCACTGCAATTCTGCTAAACTGTAGAGACTGCACAAAGTCTGAAGAGACCAATAAATCAATAATACATAACATGAGTAACAATGGATGCCTTGCCCTCCTTTTATACAAGTGAAAATTCTCTCCCCATGGGTCCCACTCCTTAGGGTTTCCTCCACCAAGGAAAATTCCACCCATTCACACTACATTGCCTCTCCAAGTGGGCTCCACCTCTTATCCCAACACTGTTGACTTGGTCAAACTTGACCTTGTCCTCATGAAAATGTCCTCTTTCATACTTCAGAGTATGAAATGCAGCTCTTCCGAATATCCATTTTCATATTATGAGGGGATTTTATTCATTCTTCTAAAATGTATGGGCGTCCTTACCCATTTTATTATCTCCTATGTCTAAACATCAAAATTTAATATTCCCTTTAGCTGTGTGCTAAAGTGGGAATATTACAACCTTCAAGATTTAGAAAACATTTAAGATAACAAAATAAATTTAATAAACAAAGAGGGAACTCCTAAACATTATTGATCAAGCTACAAAGAAATCTGAGGCAAACTGATAGGCATGGACAAAGGGAAAGATCGGAACAAGACCTCCATGGCTTAACCTAACAAGTAATACTTCAAAGAGAGATTTCAAAACAGATTTTAGATAGAATCAAATAAGTAGGGCTTGCCATAAAACATATTTGGAAACTAGCATATTAATCCATTGATGAAACAAAAATGCTTATGGGGTCTAAGGAGCAATCAAGAATTCCTTAAAATGTCCTAGCAAAGGAAAACATCAAGGCAATAGAAGGCGAGAAGGACTAAGGTGTTTCAAACAACATTTCTTAGCCTATACTTTTATGTTATACTGCATATAGAAGGATGAAACATAATGATGAACAAGAAAACATGAACAAATTATATACATATCACCATTAACCAAGCTCAGGGATCCTGCAAGCAAGCTTCTCCATCATCAATCAAAGCAAGGCATTCACAAGCTTGACAACACCAAATTGATCTTCAACCTCAAAAAACCATGTATTGCTCTCAAAGCTCATCAAATGCCAACCTTTACAATGTAATCCTCATGCTCTATCTATCTTAGCAAGTGAGGCGGTGGAAACCATAAGAGGCTTCTAGAAACCCTAATTTCACCATAAATGTCATTTATGTGCTTGAAGACCATGCAAGGCCCAAGACACATAATATCTAAGCTAATAAACGAAAAATAACATAACATAACACCTTAATAAAATGTGGAGTGATTTTCCCAAGAAAACATTAAAAAATCATTTTTCCATCAATTTGTGTGTTTTGTTGACTTTTTGGCCAAAAACACACTACACAATCCATTAGCGCAGTGCCACCTTAGGCAAAAAACAAGTCCTGTTGCAGCCAAGTTTTGGGGGCGTTCCCAATGTCAGATTTTGCTCCATGATGGCTCGTTGGAAATCTTGTGGAGTAATATTTTTAGATATTCATTTTTTTTTTCTGATTGAGCACCTCTAACCTGTTCAAAATGTTAATTTTGAAAGACTACTATAAGCGCAATGCCACCTCTAGCAAAAAATAGGCTCTGTTGCAGCCAAGTTTGGGACCACTTCCTAATATCAAATTTTGATCCGAAATGGCCTGCTGGAAATCCTGATGATTATAATTTCTAAAAATTCTTATAGTTTTCTAATCCAGATCTTGTAGCCTATGCAAAATTCCAAAATTCCAACACTACTATAAGCACAGCGCCACCTCCAACAGAAAATAGGCTCTGTTGTAGCCAAGTTTTGGACCACTTCCCGATGTTGGATTTTTCTCTGTGATGGCCCGTTAGAAATTTTGATGAGTATAATTTCCAAAAATTCTTATATTTCCCTAATCTAGCTCTTTTAGCCTATCCAAAATTCCAAAATACCAACACTGCTATAAGAGCAGTGTCAAGCCTGAAATAGAGGCAAAAAGGTGAAAAATGAGGGTTTTTTGATCTTTTCAGGGGTAAAAAATGCTCCAATTGCTCTAAAATTTGTGTGCATTATGTAATAGTGATGAGGAATCCAAAAATTTAGAGTTTTATTTCTGAGGATGCTTTAGGGAAAAGCGTAGTTCCAATTGCGCTGTACTAATAGGCCTCCAAAATCTCAAAAAACCAAAACTTGTCCAACTTTCCTCAAATTTGGTGGATGCCTCCCTCATGGAGTTTGGGAGACCTATTGAGAAGCTTATGCCAATAATTCAAGGTTATCTTGGTCTTTTCCCTCTTTTATTTTTTGAAATTCAATGAGGGCTTCCTTGAGTTTGGCAATAGTGAGTTTGTTTTTCAAGGCATAGTGTTTTGTCTTTTTCTTTTGTAAGCCAAGGCCTCTTTTCATATTCTTCATGTACTTGTGCTAATTATTGTAGTAATCAATGATGTATTGTGCCATGCCAAGACTCCTTGCAGGTCTCTAATCTCTGCTTTTTGGCTTTGAAGGATTATGCTATAAACCCTTTCCTTGTCTTCATTCTCAATATCTAAGTCAATGATGTCAGGCTCTTGTTTAAGTTCTTTCTTAACTTTCATACCTCTTTTCACATTTTTTTTTCCTTTGTCAATCTTGGGAGCTGAGGTAGAAGGCATGGTCCCTTGACTTTTGGACGCAGAAAACACTAGTCTAAGCCCTCTTTGGTATGTTGATGAGAAAAGAGTGAGTTTAGTCTTGTTGGTGTCTTCATCATGGCACTGACCTTTTCTGCTATTATCTTAAATTTGACTATGAGCCCCTTTATTATTTTCATTACCCTCATGGTTGTTCTGAACATTTTCTCCTTTGTTGTATTCCTCATCATCTAGGCTTGTTTCTAGGGTGTCTTTGTTGTCTTTAGTTCTTTCATTATCCCCACTGTCACCATCTTAATCATTGGCATGCTCACTGCTTCTTTCTTCATTGTCTACCTCTGTATCTTCTTCACTTTGATTTGGTTCATCACCAGGACCTTTTTCCTCTTCATCCTTTGTACTATCATTTTTTTCATTATCACTGAGAGGCTTATCTTTTTCATGATTTTCATGACTATCTTCTTCCTCTCTGTCACTATTTTTCTCACTGTCATCTGCCCCTGACATGGTACTAGGAGATGTTTGTGGACCAACTAGGGTTTGGAGGAGCAAAATGAAGATGGTGATGATGGCAACCTTTACAAATGAGTGATATGGAGGCAAGCGTATGAATATTTTTAGAGCTCAAGGTGGGTTATTTTGAAGATGAATTTGAAAAAACCCTAACTCATTCTCTCTCAAAAGACACTTAGTTTGTTCAGGGAGGTAAAAACAGAGGCTCACTTTGCATTTAAGGCCTAGGGTTTGCACAACTATGGTTTGATAATTTCATAGACACCAAATTATGAAAATTTCTTGTAGGACAAGGGGAAGAAGCCACCTACCAAATTTAACTCTTCTGCAACCCTTTGAATGAAACTTGGAGGATTAATTTTAGCCTTGGGGCAAGTTCTTCCCTTGTTTAAGGAGCCTTTAAATTAGTGCAACACCACTTATTCGCGGAGCACCAAAAAAAGGGTCCAAGTGTAGCCATGTTTTGATGACCTTCTCGATGTTAGATTTGGGCTCGTGATAGCTCATTGGAAATATTAACTTGTCTAATTTCCAAATATACCATTTTTTCCCTGATTGGAGTTGATCTTCCTCTGCCAAAAGTTGATGTTCCCAAGACTGGTCAAAAAGTGTTGAGTGATGGTGAAGAAATGCAAGGTGTTGGTACAGACAACTTTTGGAAGCCTTTGTTAACTCAAAATTGAGCTCATGATACCTCATTGGAAATATATTCAAGTCTAGTTGTCACGTGACTCATGAAGCAAGTGATTTGGACACTCCAGCTGGGAGAAAAACGAATTTTCCCAAGGTCACTCCAGAAGTGCAGAAATTCTCCTGGGACACCTATATTTATGAAATTTCTCCCAAAACATGATACTTGTGTAAACAATGAAGGATTTTGTTCTTCTTGGACCTATTATGGAAAAAAACCTCTCTCACTTTTGTCAAATTCGTCTCTTTTTGGTCAGAAACATAGTTTGAAGGAAAACTAGCCCTAGGAGTGACAAATGGCTTGACTCTTGTAATGAATTCTTGGAAAATGATGGAGGCATGATGTTTATGAGTTGGTATGGCTTTATGCTTTTTGATATGACCTATCATGTGGATCCTTTGCTCCTATGCCTCTTTTCCATGGAAAACCCTAGCTTAGTTGGAAGAGGAAATTAAGGTTTGGTGTAGGCAAAACAAGGGATTTTAGGACTGCCTTGTAGAGGGAAGGGAATGAAGGGGTTAAGGGTTGTCTAAATTCTTAGGGAAATTTTGGGGGATATGGATAGATGTTAGAGAGTAGGGGAAAGTGAAATTTCAAGAATTGAGTGAGGATAAAGGGTCCAAAAGGGAAAAACACAGGCCTAGTCTTGAAAAGTGTCAAATTATAGCAATAGGCTAGGTTTTGTAGAAAAATGATGAGTTTGAGGGGTAGGAGTGATGGGAGGTGTTAATGACGGTATATTAAGGATATGAGGAGGTGTAAGGGCATCGATATACAAGACTTGTTGATGATTTAACCATGGAGGTCATGAAACCAAGAAAAAAACCTCAAACCCTAGTCATCTATAAGAACAAAGGTAAGTAAAGGCACATAAGAAGTTCTCTAGGAGTTACAAGGTGATCTTGAAATGGAAAAGTGGTAGGATAGTGAAAAAATTTCCTCTAAGGATAATGAATGCAGTGATATTTCTAAAACTCACAATTTTCATGGAATTTTGTTTTTAGAAATCTAGAAACAATGTTTAGTCATCTACAAATAGTGAAAATTACTGATGACTAACACAAAGCATGGCTCTCAGGCCGCTGGTTGATCAAGAAACAAAATAAATGGATCCAAAGATGGTGGATAGGAGGTCATGACGTTGATGGAGGATGATCTAAATGAAATTACTAACACGGTCATGTCTGCGACTGTTGATCGTTGGACCAATATGGAGGTGCAGTATAAGACTATCCTAGAATTTGTTTAGGTGGGGATACAAGAACTTAAAGTGAAAGTGATCTTGATACAAGAGAGAATTTCTCAGGAAAGTCAGACCAGTGCACAGCTTTTAGATATAGCACTACCAGCCACCGGGGATGCCAAACTTTTACAAATATCTGTGCCAACCACTCATGTGGACATCAGATGATGCGCTCAATTCCATGAAGCAGGTGATATTAACATTTATTTTTATGTGTTTCCTATAGGGAAGTTGCACTTGATGCATACCATTATCACAAATTAACTTTAGTTCAGAGAGGCTGTTGCTCACACAACTACAGTAGAATCCTAGAAGCTAGCCGAAGAAGCATAACAAAAATAGCAAGTTGTATAAGTAGCATGTCATGCAGTCGAAGCCCAGCGCACTATGTTAGAAGCTAAGATTCACCAAGTTTGACGTGATGTTACAAAAATCCTCATCATAATGGCTCTGGAAGAAAAATCGGAAGGCTTGGCTGCAGCACTGAAAGTGTCACACGCCGAAATGTAGACCATATGTGCAGAGTATGAACATCAAATTGCACACCTGAAAATGACGTTACAACCTGAGACTCCACTAGAGGTTCGTGCAAAAATAGCAGCTGAAGTCAAACAACCCATGGACGGTATTGTTGCTATAGTCACCTAGTGTGACAGTTTACTAGATGAGGCTATGGGTGTATGGACTTCCATGCAAAATAATCCAGTATTATAGTAGCTATGCAATGAGCTACATCAGAAAGAACAACAATTTGCTGAGATCTAGACACTGGCGTCGACGCTTGTTCTTTCACAACGCCTCGCCCGTCTACAGGAGGGTGGGATCATATAGACAGAGATTGAAGTCTTGCGCCATAAAGAACAGTTGTTGGAGGAACATATACAACCATGGGTTGAGAAGGCTCTCCATCTTTCATATACTCTTGAAACCACTTTGAAAGAAATTCAACAGGCACAACACAGTATAGAGATGGCCACTGAAGGTCTCACTACGGAGCAGTTAGTTTAGCAAGCGCAAAAAGATGCGACGAAAAGTTTGGAAATGCTTCTCCCTCTAAAATATTATGTCAACCCGCTCCAAGCCAAGCCTAAGGAGAGGATGCCTCAATGAATCAATACGAGTCACATAGTTGTGTTGGGGGCCTGTTGGAGTGAGGTCCCATGTGCTACACTTTTTTGATATATTTTTTTACAAGTTTTGTATATGCGCACTCCGTGAATGAGTCAATGGGATTTGGGGCAGGTCAAAGTCCCTATTTTGATGTAAATGGGTTTATGGGTAAACTATGGGTCTCAAAACATGGTTTGAGACCATAGTATCTATGTGCTAGAAGAATATAAATAGATATATCGAGTCTATAGTAGAAAAAAATTTGATGTGATGTTATGATACAATTGTTTATGTGTCGATAATACTTTGTAAGGTTTTTTTCTAGGTTGGGTAGAAAGGCTCCTACCAACTGTGTGCATAGAGACCTAGTCTAGGTTGTGTGTGGACTCCATTGTCTATGTCGCAGAAGGGTTATGTGTAAGGGGAGAGTCTAATGTATTGAACTGACCTAAAGATAATATAAAGGACTGGTTTTAGCGAACATTGTGTATTAATTTGAGTTATCTGTTCTGTCGAGATCGCATTGATTTTGTGTTGTTTATTTATATTTGCACAAGGATATTTACTATGGTTATTTCTGCATATTGATGATTGATGAATCTACTTAAGTAATTATATAGCGTTTATATCTGGATCTAATTCTGTTATAATATATCTACGCTAAAGCAATCCATGATTCTATCTGTAATATGTTAATCATTGTGCACATCTGAGTATGATTTATATAAGTCTGCAATCAATCTACTTAGGGCCACTTCATTATTTTCTTCCTCAAGGTGCAGAAACCTGGTTCCAACACCCCCCCATACTGCTTCAGGTGAGACTTTGATATATGCAAGCAGGTCATTTCCGAAAGGGCCAGTAGTTGGAGGGTTTGTTGGTTGTGTGATAAACTTTGAACCTAGGTCAAAACCCCTCAAGACAACACTAGTAGATTCTTGGAGTTGTTGAGGTATGTGCCATATATCAAGGAGGAGAATTATAAGATCTAGATATTCATTAGTAGATTTCCACCATCATATAGAGAGAAAATTGATTTTGATGATCCTATATCATTAGAGGATGCCATCCATAAATTGTAGCATTGTTATGAGTAGCCAAAGCGAAAATTTCAGACTAAATGTGACTTGGAGGGAAATGAGAAATTAAAAGGGAAATTTCCACTAAAGTAGGGAAGACCTCAAGATGTAAGTGAGAAAGAGAATGTTTCTCCTTACAAGAATTTCGATGTAGCTGAAAAGGGACATGTATCGCAACCTGGAGAGCAGCATACTAGAGGTGATAGTAGAGCACCGTTGGAGTGTTGGATATGTGGCAAAGATCATCATAAGAAGAATTTTCCATTGTACCAGGGAGGTAGGACTCAAATCTATAATGCTCAGGAGGGGTAGACAGTTGGGGATGTTGGTCACATTATTCCTCAAATTTATGCGGCAGTGGATAAAAGGTAGGTAGATCACCAAAAATCTATCATTGAGATGGAAAGTAAGATTTTTGATCAAGTTATTTATATTTTGATTGATCCTAGATCTAATTATAGCTATTTTTATCCTAACCTGGTGGATAAATGTGGCTTGAGAAAATAAGTGCATGCAGAGTCTTGGTTGGTGCAGTTGGATACAGGTACAAAGAAGAGAGTTCAGCATTGGGTAAGAGCTTGTGCATTTTAGTTGAATGGTATGCCTACATCAACACAATTGAATGTACTACCATTGGGATCGTATAGTATGATTTTGGGTATGGAATGGTTTATCTTCACAGGACCAAAGTAGTTTTCTATGACAAGGCTATTGAGTGTCTAGATGATAATGGAGAGAAGAGAATCTTGTACGGAATGAAGAAACCTACAACAATGAGGATGGTGACAACTATGTAGGATAAGTGAAGTTACAGAAAAGGGTGTGTGATGCTTTCAGTTCAACTTTCTAACGACAAGGGTAAGGATGTTAAGGATGGAGAAATATTCAAGAGTTACCTTATATTACAACAGTATCAGGATGTGTTTCCAGCATAGATTCCATAGTTTCCTCTGCACACGGAATTATACTTTTATATTGAGTTGGTACGAGGGGAAGGACTAGCATCAAAGGTACCTTATAGGATGAGCACTCTAGAGTTATTAGAGATGAAGTTGGAGTGGAAGGAAATGCTTGATAAGGGATACATTAGGCCAAGTGTATCACCTTGGGGTTTACAATTTTTTTTCGTGAAGGAGGATGGTACTCTTAGATTGTTCATTGGTTATATGCAGTTGAACAAGGTGATGATCAAGAACAAATACCCATTATTGAGGATTTATGACTTATTTCATCAATTGAATGGATCAACAATGTTCTCAAAGATATATATATGATTAGGATAACATTAGCTATGAATCAAAGAAGAGGACATCTACAAGATGTCCTTCAAGACTAGGCATGGGCATTATGAAGTTGTTGTAGTTCCATTCGATTTGACTTATGGTCCATCTAATCTTTGTGTTTGATGAATAATGTGTTGCATCCTTATCTATAATTTTTTTTTATTGTGGTCATTGATTACATGTTGGTATATTCTATGAATGAGGAAGAGCATGTTGAGAATTTAGCAGCATTTTTGATATTTCTAAGAGAACATCAGTTGTATGCTAAGATTTTCAAGTGTAGTTTATTTCAGATAGAAGTACACTGCTTGGGACATGTTATTTCCAATAATGGCATTGTTAAGTCCCTATATTAATAGTGTAGCCCCCTTTATTGTTATTATTATACCCCTGTAACCCCCATATTTTTATTATTGTGCCCTTACATTATTATTGTTAGGTCGGCTAGGATTATATTATGGCCCCATGGACTCCTATATATAGAAGGAGGTTTTGTTCATTTGAATCATCCAAGAATTGTTCATTTATGTAATGTATTGGAGGTTTCCCCCTCGAAGTGGCTCATTTCTAAGGCGTTTGTATCTCTTTTCTTCTCTTTTTGGAGCTGGTTACACAACATTTGGTATCAGAGCTTGGGATTCTAGGGTTTCGCTGCTCCAAACAGGTAATCGTGGAATTTTCACTATCATTTTTTTTCTACGAAGGTTAAAAATCTACAATTCATATGGTGCGAAGCTGAAATCCTGAGGAAATTCGTCAAAAAATTTCAGATCTTGGTTCGCAATATTTTTGGAGATATGGTCTGTGGAAGGTAGTGCTTTTTCAGGCTCCTAAATTTCATCTCAAATAGGTGATCGTGGGAAAATTTCAATAAATATCTCTTTGGGAAGTGGATTTGAGTGCCGTAAAAAGTGGTCACAAGTACATAGACCGCAGTTTCTTGGCTATCAATTTCAGAGACGAAGGACAAAACAGTGACACGTGGTAAGCCGTACAAGTTCGCTCTACTGAACCAGTCCAAAGTTGGGTCATTGTGGGAGATTGGAAATAACTTTGTCTTGAAGAATCCAAATCAGATCATATCTGTGGCATTTGAAAGACAGTTCAGAAGGCTACTACAGTAGTGAATTTCAGATATTGAAGATTCTCAATTAAAGATATAATTCAATTTCAATACAGAGCTCCTAAAAAGCAAGTAAAAGGTGTGTATTTTTTTCCAATTGCATAAGTCTTGTTTGAAGAATCAAGTTGAATTGATTCCAAGGGAATATTGTAGAATAGATATCAGTATTGGATTCTAAAATTGCCCCTAAAAATAATTCAACTCCCATTAAGCCTTTAGAAGGCTCTACTATGACTCATGAAGACGAAGAATGGCAACATGACATATCAAAATTACAAGAGCAAGTGCAACAAATTTCGCTCTCGCAAAGAACAACAAAAAATGAAATGGAAGTTTTGAAGAAAGGCATGGAAACTAAGATGAATGGTTTGGAATCTAAGATTGATGACATGGAAGCTAAGATCGATGAAAACATGAAAGACAACATGGAAAACATGAAGAATGATCTAAAAGCATACATGGAAAGCTTAATGTTGTTGCAGATGCACTCTCAAGAAAGAATGAAGAGGTGGAAGCATTGCTTTGTGCCATTTCTATTATCCAACCAGATTGGATAACTGAAGCAAGAGATGAATGGAAGAAGGACAAAGATGTATGGACACTCATTCAAAAGTTGCAGCAAGATCCTAGTACCTCTGATACCAAATGTTGTGTAACCAGCTCCAAAAAGAGAAGAAAAGAGATATAAACGCCTTAGAAATGAGCCACTTCGAGGGGGCAACCTCCAATACATTACATAAATGAACAATTCTTGGATGATTCAAATGAACAAAACCTCCTTCTATATATAGGAGTCCATGGGGCCACAATATAATCCTAGCCGACCTAACAATAATAATGTAAGGGCACAATAATAAAAATATGGGGGTTACAGGGGTATAATAATAACAATAAAGGGGGCTACACTATTAATACTAGAAAACATAAAGGCTATCATGGAGTGGGAATATTATCCTGGAGTGGGAATCTCCCAGAAATGTGGAGGAAGTCGTATCATTCATGGGCTTAGAAGGTTACTATTGATGGAAATACTAAGAGTGGGGGTGAATCAATATTCCTTTCAATTAGAGAATTAGTTGATCTTCAATTATTATCAGTGTTTGTACAATGATAGCAGTAAAAAAAAGGAACAATATTCCTTTCAATTAGATCATTAGTTGATCTTCAATTATTATCATTGCTTGTACAATGATAGTAGTAAACAAAAGGAACACACATGCACACAGTTTTTAAGGTGGAAACCCTCTCTGGGAAAAAAGCCACCTGAATTTTTTTTTTAATAATTATTTAATATTCAACTCTGATTGAAAATAAAGCTCCAACTTCCTAGAATCTAGAGAAGCATTCTTCTGCAGCTCCCACTGGATGGATGCTCCAGCGTCCGAGATTCTTCAGTAGTCAACTGAACGGATGCCCCAACACCCAATGAGATACAACTCACCCTAGTGCCCCCCTACCACCTAAATATTTCAAAGGATTGAACCTGTTGGTGACTCCATGCACCAGCCTAGCACCAGCCTACCACCTTATAGAAGAATAAAACAAGAATGGGCTCTTGTACCAGGAAAAATGGTACTTTACAATGATATAGAATGATGTAGAAGAAGAATACACACTAGAACATAACCCCAACTATGACACAACCACCTAATGATGATCCTAGACCTCCGGAAACCGCCTCTTCAACTCTTGGTAGATAGACACTTGTACTATTTTTACAATGATGCATTTACAATGACTTAGTACAATGATACCTTTACAATGACTGTATGTAGTGTTTCCCATTTGAAAACTTCATGTGTTGAACTTCTTATTGATGTTCTGCACCTTGATTTTTTCTCTTGTTATGCTATCCTCTTCTGCACCTTGCTTTGCTTTGCTGCCCTAGAAAGTCTGGTCCTTTGCAGCCCTTGACAACACATGATCTAGATTTTTCTTTCCTTCTAGGATCTCAATATTAAATCTGGTGTATCTCTGTTATTTCAGCTCTCCAATATGTGATTTTTGGTTCTATAGTATTACTTTGAGTCTTCTTTCCAATTCCATAGGTCTGATCCAATTTGGATTATTTATTCAAGAGAGAGTTATGCCCAATCTCTCATAATGACCTAATTATGGACTGTTTCAGTAGATCAAACTTGTACGGCATGCCACGTGTCATTTTTTTTCTTCATTTGGCTTTGAAATTGATATAGTGAAAACTAAAATCCGTGCACTATCTTCCATTTTTTACAGAATTCCAATCTGATACTTAGAGAGAGAGTTATGACAATTTTCCCAAGGTCCCTTCTTGGATATTAAGTTCAGGAGCCTGCAAAAGCACTGACTTCCACAGATCATATCTTCAAAAATATTGCTCACCGTGATGTGAAATTTTTAAAAGAGTTCCCTCAAGATTTTGGCTTCATCTCATAATAATTTCAGCTTCCGAAACATTGTATAAAAAAATTTAGAGCACAAATTCCATGATGACCTGTTTAATGTAGCCAAATCCCTACATAAGGAGGATATGAGGATCACAGTTTATATATATGCTTAGGTTGAGAGGGGCTTCAACAAGTGAATGTGGGAGGGATTTTATGAGCTTAAAAATTATTAATTATTGAATTTTCAATGAGCCTTGCCACAACCCCATGGGGTTTTATCCCACTAACTGGGGTTACAAACTTCAAACATGAATACCTCTCAAACCGTGAAGAATTACGTGGCGTGCCATATATCAATGGAAACATCTCGAAAATTAGAAACCGTAAAAATAATTCTTGACCCAAAATATAGTAATTTGGTAGGTAAAAATTTCCATGCAATATTGGGGTAGCCCCTGGTGCTGCTTGGGTTGACATCAATGACAACTACTGATCAACAATCTCCCCCTTTCGCATTGATGGCAACACAAGTACTCCCCCTGCGATCATGACACCTATTTCTACAACATTCTCTCCCCCTTTGACATCAATGGCAAAGGGTAACTTCACCTGACACACAAAGCATCCTGCAGACCTGTACACACTTCCACTCCCCCTTTATATTCTGAATAAGGAATATCTAATGAGAACTTGGGAGAATCAAAAGCTTCTGGAAAAGGTATTAAAATGCTTCCCGAGGTAAAGGTTTAGTGAAGATATCAACGATTTTTTCTTTTGTACCAACATTCTCAAGTTTGATATTCTTTTTAGCGAATTGTTCTCAAACAAAATGATATTTGATCAGAATGTGTTTTGTTTTTGAATGCATGACATGATTCTTGGAGATGTTGATAGAATTGATGTTCTCATAGAATATGTGAATAGGCTCACTAAATTGTACTTGAATATCTTGGAAAGTTTGTTTCATCCAAAGGGCTTGAGTCTAACATGCTTCTGTTGCAATGTATTTTATTTCCACTGTAGATAATGAGATTGAGGTTTTCATTTTTCTCAACCATGATATGAGACAACCACCTAGATATAATGTCGCTCCACTAGTAATCTTATGATCATCAACGCTTCCTGCCCAATCTGCATCTATAAAGGCTTGAATAATGAGATTGTTACCCTTGGGATACCACAAGCCATATTATTCTGTGCCCTTTAGATATCAAAGAATTCTTTTGATAGCAATAATATGTGATTCTTTTGGTGCTACTTGGAATCTTGCTACTTGTCCAACTGCTTTCATAACATTTGGTCAGGAGGTTGTTACATATAGAAGACTACCAATCATAGATATGTATAACCTCTGATCCACATCCTTAGATGAGTCGTCTATACTCAATTTGAAACCTATTACCATCGGAGTAAGGACGGGTTTGCAATCTTCCATTTAGAATTTCTTTAGCATTTCCTTGATGTACTTGGCTTGACATATCAATATTCCTTTCTCTTGTTGAGATATTTGAAGCCCTAAGAAGTATGTCAACTCACCAAGCAAAGAAATCTCGAACTCATTTTTCATATTTGTAGAAAATTTCTTACTTAGTTGATCATCATTGCTACAAAATATTATATCATCCACATATACCTCAATGATTTTTAAATTATCTTTATATATTTGTACATAAATATTGTTATCAATAGTACCTTTCTTGAACCCTTTTTGGCGTAGATATCCATCAAGATGAGCATACCATGCTCTGGGAACCTGCTTGAGACCATATAAAGCCTTCTTTAACCTGCAAACGTAGTCTTCTTTTTCTGATAGTAGAAAACCTTCAGGTTGTTAGATGTAAACTTCTTCTTCTAATTTGCCATTCAAAAATGCTGACTTAACATCCATTTCGTAGAATTTGATTTTTATTAAACATGCATAGGTGAGAAACATTCGAATGGCTTCCATTCTGGAAACTAGTGAAAATGTTTCATCGAAATCAATTCCTTCCACTTGTGCATAGCCTTTGCAAACCAATATTGCTTTTTTTTCTGGTAACATGTCCATCTTCATTTAATTTGTTCCCAAACACCCATTTGGTCCGAATGAATTTTTTATATTTTGGTCATGGAACTAATTCCCAGGTGTTATTTTTCTCGATTTGATCCAATTCTTCATTCATAGCTGCTACCCAATGTTCATTCTAGTTTTCTTCCTCAAAACTACTAGGCTCAAAGGTTGCTAGAAAAGCAATGTGAGCTTGTTGTGACAAACTGTAATATCCCCAAAAGGAGATGCAACAATACTAAAATAGGATATCAAGAGAAATAATGCAAATAATCCAAGTAAAATAAGGAGGCCAATATGGAGGCTCAATATTTACATTTACATCAAAAAATCAGATTTATATTGCAGCCCATAAGGTGTAGAACAGAAAGAGAAGGCTTTTACATGAAGAAATCCTCAAAAATGAGGTGCTACAACCATAGATTAAGACTGAATAAGCTTGACAATGTTATTTTATTGCATGATAATAATTGTAGATTACACTTCAGATCTAGAGAAGATCTGTGTGCAAAACGTTAGATCTATATTAGATCTATACACTACATAGGCTCCTCTTCAAATTCCCCTTGGGGTTTTTAGCAAAAAGTGAAGTACATGGAGTAGATCTGAGATCTTATGCAGTAGATCTGCAGAATGATTTCATAAATTCTGAAGAAAATACAAGAGTATTCAAATCAGATCTGAATATGACATGGAATAGATCTGAAATACTTGGATCTCCATAGTGAAGGGAAGATCCCAAACACCATAAATCTCTCCTGCAAAAGTGTGCCAAAACACCCTGCAACTCTACACATGCAAATAACGTAGTACTGTAATGAAAAATGTGTTTTAGGCTCTAGAAAATGTTTGGCCTCAAGCCAATATATGAAAATTTTTCTCCAATCATCCAATATTCTCGTGCCAATGGGATAGAAGACTTTCCCACTGAAAAGAGGCACTAGAATGGCCTAGATCTGAGTAGATCTAGCCACCACTTGCTGTAGCTTACAAAGACAACCAAAGCATTGATAGGATCTGTGTTTTAGTTGGTATAAGAGCTTAGCCAAATGCCTGATAGTGGACAAGAAATGCAAGACTCTTCCAAGAGGATTCTGAAGGAAAGAGGTGGGATTCCCACCCAGGAACACCCAGTGCTAAACAACACTATTCTCTGCTAAATAGCCAGGAGAATAAGAAATTTCTAAACAGAAAAAATATTCAGAAAATAGTATGGTCTTCAACAACCTTCTCATGTTGTCCTCCTCTTCCTTTTATAAGATTGAGATCTTGCAAAACCCTAAACCATCTCAATGATTTAGCTTCTTTCACATGTGCCACCTCCAACTAAGATTGCATTGTGCATCAATGAGGATCACTTCTTCTAGAGAGAACTGTTGTTTTGGTCATGGTTGACCCAGTCAAATGATTCAATCCCTTTCACACATAAGGGTGTTTATTTAGATAGCCCAGATTTAGCTTTGTTCACATGTGGCACTGATTTATTCACTGTTTTAGGAGTTTTTATTGTCCTTTACACATTTATTCATGCAACAGAAAAATGAAACAAAGTTGTATATTCCCATTAGCTTGGGCTAATTGGGAATATTACAGTCCTCCCCTCAAAAATGTTGCTTGTCCTCAAGCAACTGATAAGGTGAGTGTTGCAACACTTCTCCTCCTCCATTGGTGACACTATCATGAGTCAAGCTTCCTCCATAAGCTAAGTGCTCACCAATCCAACCCTCCATGAATTGTTCCTCCAAAGTCATCATGAGATGTACATATTCCATCCCACAAGGAGTCAAGAACTCACGTGAAACAAACAGTGCTGAACCAATACTCTTCCTGAAACATGTAGCATATGATACATAGAGAGTCTCCATCCCATGTGGTACATACATGCCTCCCATCCTCTATCCATACAATCCCATAAAAAGTACAAGAATGTCATCAATGTATGGAAGCAAAAATACATATACACAAATAGAAATTTGAGCATGAGGAGGTGGGTCATAGTCCCACATATGATACTAGCGTAGTGCATCTCCTACCTACTTCAAATCAAGGTATGGTAAGTGTTTTCTCCACCAGTTACTTGCTTCCCGTGTCATCTCACTATGGATGAAAGTGTGAGATATTTTTGGTGCTTTTGGAAAGCATCCGTCATGAAAGAAAATATCCCTTTGCACATCAAGGGAGTGGCCAAATTCAGAAATTTTAGTGGCCCAATGTTTGCCGTGAGATTTATATGATACATTACTCCTCCTTGGAGTCATGGCGTGTATAAACATGGTGAAAGAATATGTACAATCATAAAATAAAACTTGCTTTACATGATTAGATTCTTCACCAACAATACTCCTCCTACAAATGGAGTTGTGCATGGATATTTCTCCTCTTTCAAAAGAAGGAAGAGATGGCTGAAACAACCCCTTCATGGAGTCATGTTGCTACCCCAACTCCACATGGTACATGAATTCTTGAAAATGCTGATGTAGTTCTTCTTTCAAGCCTTCAAAATCAAAGCTTCTCATGATGATGTTGTAGATCTTCATGGAGTACATTTGGCTGAAACAAAACTCTTTGTATGCTCTTTGTAGTAACTTCTACTTGAGCTTGGGAGCTCTAGACAAGAATATCCTACCATTATCATAGATGACTCCTCCTTGGACTAAATATCCCTCTTCATGCAACTGATCATCAAGTATCATACAAGTGTTAAGATATTTTGAATAATCCACCAATAGTTGGGATTTCCAATACAGATCTAAACTGCTCAACAATGACAGTGCTGATGATGCATCAACAGAAACCTTTTTCATGTTGCTACTCCCTTCCTTGACATCTCCCATGCTAAAGGTGTGTGTTGGAAGGCCATTCTTTCTATTCTTCTCCTCCCACAGCGCAGATCTAGAAATGAGAGTGGGTGATGGTGATAAGGGAAGAATATCTCCCTCCTTCTCAAGCTTACCCAAGTCTTCTAGCATTGTAGCTTTGTCTTCAAGTGCTCCAATCCCTCCTGGATCTAAGTTTGGAGCAGCAAGTTGTGAGGTTTTCCCCACAAAATTTGAATTAGGTGGCCTCCAAGGTGGCTTTCCACAAGATAGTGAGGTCTCATGGACCATCGCCATATGAATAATAGATGGGAACCTCATGTCCCTACTTCCACTGTGAAAATTCAACTCTGTTTCATGTGTGGAAATCTCATGAAATTTGGGGACCACTCTTAGTGATACAAGAGTGCTTCTGATTGGAGCATTTGCTACATTCTCTCCTCCTAGCAATAGTGGATCATCTTCTACTATGTCAGTGATGTGATCCCTCCTTTGTTCTGTCTCATTGTCTATCATCATAGACACATGCTGCTCATGTTCTCCATATGTAAGATTCCTTGGAACTTCTTGCAAAGATGCAAGAGCCTCTCTAGTGGAAGAAATTGCTTCATCTCCATCTCCCAGTAAAAATAGATCTCCTCCTGATGTCACAGCACTGGAGGATCTTCTCTGCTCCTTATCTCCCTTCTCCTTATCAATGGATAATTCCTTATCATTAAGAGATCCTTTTCCTTGATCTCTTCTTGAAGAAGGAACCATCATGTATTCTCCTTGAGAAGAGAGTTCTTGCTGAAGTGGGGCTTTTGCCTTTGGAAAATCATACAGCAGATCTTCAACCCCTTCAACAATTTTTATAAATGGAGTTGGCTTTATGGATTCTTCCAACTCATGCAAAGATTCAGATTTCTTGGGCCTGATTTTATCTCTCAAGGAAGTTTCAGAATGTCTCAAATCAAATCTCTTCACTAACCTCCTAGTGAGCTTTGCATAAGAAGAGATATTTACATTTTTCAAGGAAGAAGACTCAAATAGCCACCAGGAATAAGGCTTACCTTGAATATGTAGTGCTTCTACTCTCATGGCTTCTTCTTCTGAAAATTGATGTAGCTGGAAATATGTGTCAATATTCCTTACCCAAGTCTTGGCTGAGCTCTCAGGTGATCCATCAAAATTAGGTAAAGAGAATCTACCCAAAGTGTGTCACATGCACCCTCTTCTTCTACTGTAGCTGTTGGATCTTATTTCTTATTTAAGTTGACAGAACTCTAGGAAAATTAGATGCTCCTTGAATCTCTCTGACTGAGACTCATATTCTTGGAGATAATCACCAAGATTTTCCTCCTTTCGTGTTCCTCCTTCTCCTTCTTCCTTTGTTAATAAAGTAGGAATACTACAACATTGTAGATCAGATTGTGTGGCTGAATGCTCACACACATAGTAAGAAATATTGGGGCTTCCTTTATGTGAAAATATTCTTTAGGGATCTGCATTTATTTCTCTCCTCATTCCCTAGATTTCTCCTTTAAGCTCATGCATAGCTTGAGAAAGAGTTTTAGAGAACTCCTCTCCTTTCAACCTTCCAGATAAAGGGGTTTCACCCTTGTTTTATTTGTCTTCTGTGTAATCACATTTCTTCTGACTTATTTTCAAATACATCTTCTCTCTATCAGTAAGAGGTTATTCTTATTTTGAATACATATTTTCTTCTTACAGGCTGTGCCAAGATGATTTCTCTGATACCACTGTAATATCCCCAAAAGGAGATGCAACAATACTGAAATAGAATATGCAGAGAAATAACGTAGATCATCTAAGTAAAAGAAGGAGGCCAATATGGAGGCTCAATATTTACATTTACATCAGAAAATCAGATTTATATTGTATCCCATAAGGTGTAGAACAGAAAGAGAAGACTTTTACATGAAGAAATCCTCAAAAATGAGGTGCTACAACCATAGATTAAGACCGAATAAGCTTGACAACGTTATTTTATTGGCTAATAACAGCTGTAGATTACACTTCAGATCTAGAGCAGATCTGTGTACAAAAATGTAGATCTATGTTGGGGCCCTTGTTTTTGTTTAAGTTTTGAAGTCTTGGCTAGGACATTTTGAGTTTTGACCCTTTTTGAGTTGCGGCATAAATACACATGGCAACCGCGACCGCGCCGCAACTACCAGGAGTTGCGGAGCTACCAAGGTGGTGCGGAAGCACTCGATAGCTGGAGATAGAACAGGGATAAGTGCAGATGAAGGAAACACAACAGAAAATAGGAAGTGGAACACGCAGACATCAGGAGAGAATCTGGGGGAAGCCAAAGTGAAGACACAGAGGAGCCGATAGTCGCGAGAGAGGGTGAATAAATAATAGTCACCCGGCTGAAAAGGGGGTTGAATGCTGAAGGTTGTTGAGAATGTTGGACGCATGCTGAAGAGGTCGCGAGGCTCGAGCCAGGGAAAGACGCACAGAGTAGCTGCGGAGGAATCATGCATGTTCCTCCTATGGTTTCTTATCTTCCCTATTCTACCCTTCTGTTATGAGATTCATCTGTATCAGCTTTGTGAGCTATCAGGAAGAGTGCCATGTAATCATGTATTGGTCCAAGAGATTAATACAATGGAAGGTTGCTGTCTCAATAAGATGTTCATGTGCATGCAATGTGTTTCTGCTGGTTTAAAATTTTATTTGCGAATGTCTGAATGCTTATTAAGTGATCTTGCGTATATAACTTTGTATATGTAATGGATGCACCGTCTTTCTTTAGTTGCGGTTTTGTTCCTTGCCATTGATCCCTTCCCCTTTTACATGTGGTTGCGGCACGCCTCGGGTGAGACGCACTGCTCTCCAGAGCAGGGTGAAAATGCCGACGTGTTCCTAGACTACACCAGACCCCTTTGTTGGCCACAACTCCCGAACCTGGGTCTTGTCCGCGAGACCTGACTTCTCGCCAACAAATGGTTCCGTTGCCGGGACCTGCATGTTCTGAGGGGATCTAGATCATGGTATCAAGAATCTTTGAAGGGGAAATACGGCGATGGTGGGATGATCATCTGGACCAGTTCATTGCTCAGCAAGCAGAGCTGACTAAGAAAAAGGAGGCGACGATCAGGGAGCTTGTTCTTTTCTCCGACGCAGCCAGTGATACGTACGAAATTTTCTGGGGAAGGTTCCCTACGGATCTTTATAATTGGTTGCAGAGGTTACGAGCAACGCTGCCCCAAGAAGGCTTGCGGAAGATAAAATGCAGGTGGACGTACGAAGACTTGGTGGCACTGCATCGGGTAGATACTGAACTAACCCGTGCAGTGGATTTTTGGGTAAGGACCACGTTGGAAGGATACGCTGTGGAGTTTGCTGCTGAGTGCTACCAATCCTTCTCGAAGGCCGAGGCTATTTTTCACTCAGGGCTGAGGGGGAAGCTGTTGAAGGAGATTCCGCTGTGGATCAAAGCCCTGATGGTGGACGAAGGGTTGATTGAATTCCACAAAACGAGTATGGAAGCGTAAACCACCCGTACTGGGGGAAGGATTGAGGGGACCGATGCTGTGTAGACTGTGAGAGTGGGGAGCGGGGGATGGACGTTGAGGCCGCATGCAAGTTGCGGGAGCTACGTGCGCATCGGCGGGCACAGATCGCCGATAGGTGGCGAAGAAGGGTAATGAGAGATTTGAAGAGAAGAGAGATCGAGAGGAAAAATCAGAAGGAGGCGCCTCAGAAGACGGGAGTTATGGGTTTGGATACCCGGAAAGAAGACGGGACAGCAGCGGAAGTGCAGTGGGTGCATGGGAGCCCAGCGACGCGAGAAAGAGAAGTAACGACTAGCGAAGATAATGGAAAGATGCAGCCCGAAGAAAGTTCCGATGATGAATGGCACGGCGTGATGCAGCAGATGTTCCAGGATCAGATGGCACCCACCCCTCCAGGCAGCCCTACGTCCCACCTTCCGCATGGCCAGGATCCTGACCTTCCCCTGGTACTTTATCAACCTTTAAGAAATATTTTTATTCAGTTACAAGCATTAAGTCAGTCATACAGTAGTTCAGCGGCGTCGGTAACGCCCAGTAACAGCAGCGTTACTAGTAGTAGTATTTTCCCTAGAGGGACCGTTACGCAACCAGGACCGGGAGGTTTTATCCTGGTTAATTCTCCGCAAGTACACATGGCTGGATCTTTCACCCGGTATCCAGAGTTCTCTGGCCAGGGCAATGATGACGTAGAACAACACTGGTACCTGTGCGAAGCCATCTGGAGGGCCCGCCAGACGCCAGATGCAGGGAAGTTAATAGAATTCCAAACCACGCTCAGAGAGAGGGCTCTGCGATGGTTTATCAAGTGGTCCGAGGCGCATCCTAACCCTGTAATTGCGGACGTGAAGCAGGATTTTGTCCGCGAATTCAAGCTTCCCCAGACAGACCAGCAGGGCCTGTCGGAGCTGTGGGAAATTAAGCAGAAGGAAGGTGAGACCGCATGGGAGTTGATGCGGCGATTCAAGGACGCGATCGGGAAACTCAACTACCTGATCGATCCAAACCACCAGAGGGACTGGTTCATCAAGGCTCTGCTCCCCTTGACACGAACCCCTCTTACTCAGCAGAAGATTGATAATCTGCAGGACGCTTTGGAGCAGGCCATGAAGATTGAAGCCATGGCGGGCTACCCCCAGGAATATCGGGGGGTGGTGGCCCCGCAAGACCCTTCTTTGGTAGGGTTGCAACACCAGATCGCCAGCTTGACCGAAAAGCTCAAGGAACTTCAGCCGGTGAGGCCAGCGCGACCGAATTTTTGGTGTACACATTGTCTGGTCGAGGGCCACGTCGCAACCGAATGTCCTCGGTTGCGCGGCGTAGGAGCAGGACCCTCGGTCGCAGCTATCCAGGGAGGTCCACCACCAGGGGGTGGTGTGGGGATGAACCCGCAGGGAGTCTACCAGCCGCAACAGACCTTTGCGGCGTTCCAACCGCAACCGGGTTCCTCCACCACAGAGTACTGTGAGATTTGCCGGACGATGGGGCATTCTCCTCGGATGTGCCCGATATTACAGAAGTACTCCACGGTCCCGAATAATGTATACTGCAAATTCTGTGTGTCTACGACCCACAACACTGAGCAGTGCAGGGCGCTTGACGCACTTGCAGATCGATTGGATCGTCCCTCGTACAGGGTGAACGAGGCTCCAAGGGGAAGAGGTGGCGGCATGCGGGGAGGCCGAACAGGAGGACGCGGTCCGATAAAATGTTACAACTGTGACCAGGAGGGTCACGTGGCTCGAGAATGTCCCCTTCTGTGACGACCCTGGTGTTCCCAGTGCCGGGTCAACGCCCACACTACAGAAGACTGTACGGAGCTTATCAAGAAGTGGGAAGAACGGGCGAGGCAGAGGGGAGAAAATTTGATAAATTCAGAGCCGCGAGGGGCCACAACCCTAGACATGCAGAACGTCGTAATCGTGATAAGAGGCAGAAAGAAGACTGGAGAGGACGCCCACGAGAAGGAGCCAGCCCGAGTGGTTCAGCCGGCATCCCCGAAGAAGTTAATCAGGCTCGAGGACCAGAAGAAGTATTTCCAGGAGGCAGTTGAAGCCTTCGCCCATTTGCGAAATGAGGGAGGGTTGGAGGAGCCCATGCGGCCAGAATATGGTGCACAGAACGTCGCAGATATTGTGGTCGAGGATTGGCTCCGGCTATTCCTCAGGATTGTCGATAACGCTGCGCTGCGGCAGCAGATCAAGCAGGCGGTGGACGGAGCACTGCAGGGGCGCACGGAACTTAGAAACTCGGCGCCTGCTGGCCCTCAATACGTACAACGTGTCAAGCGGAACAAGCAACGAATAGGCAAAGAATTCTGGCTTAACACGCAGGTCGCAGGGTTCCAAATCAGCGACACCATGTTGGACTTGGGGTCCGACGTTAACATATTGCCCCGGAAGACATGGGAGGCTCTTGGAAGGCCACGACTCACCTACTCCCCAATCCAACTCAGGATGGCGAACCAGTACTGCATTTTGCCAATCGGCTGACTCGAGGGTGTCGAGGTTGATGTTGCGGGGGTGAAGACATATGCTGATTTCGAAGTTATTGATATTATGGGCGACAAGGACCCCTATTCTGCTTTACTCGGCATTGATTGGGCTTTTGAGAATTACGCCATCATCGACCTCAAGAAGGAGCTGATGATCTTTGAGGATGGGGAGGTACGGGTCACCCAGCCTCTCGACCCGTATCAAGGCCCGCAATATACATAAACAGTGGAAAATCGGGAGGATGCTCAGATAATGGACCATCTCTATCAGATGATGGCAGGGAAGCGGGACGATTATATTAACCCGACCGCAACTGGCTCTGTCAGTTGGCGGAGTGTGCAGAGCTCGAAGCTCGGATCCGAACTCGCTTGGGAGGACTGGCAGCAAGGGGGATATGAGACCACCACGCAGAGATGTGCCTCCATCGCTCACGTCCGATAGGTAGGGACTGAGATCCACGGATATCCCACATTGTCAAACATGCAAGCAGTCAATACTTTTATTGCCAAGGTGGAAGACCGGGTCCCAGCTGAAAGCCGGATACCACTTTTGGATGTGGCCTTGCAATCAACGTTGGCATGATGGTGGAAAAATCACCGCAACACTCTGTTGTGATGGGAGTGCGTGGCAGAGGCTCTGCGGGCACGCTTTAAAGAGGATGAAGGATCCTCCAGTACGCTTAAGTATCAGGGAGCTTCAGACCCGCGACACCATTTGCGGGGCTGTGAGGAACAGTGGCGTAGCGCCCGGTACCCTGAGGAGCTGTGGGTCCACAGATTTATCCACTCCCTGGGCACCATTCCCCAGGCCTAGTACCTGGAGGAAGAGCGGAAACGGGAAACCCGCTCGTGGCAGGCAGTTGCGGAAAAATTCGTCTTCAGCTTCTTGTTCGAAGGGGAGACGGTGCAGGAGTCTCAGGCCCTACAGGCAATCAAGGAGGTTTTGTTTTTCCGCCAGCCCGAGCCCAGCGAGGGCCCGACTGTGTCACGACCTGAGGTCAGGCGCAGGTTGGTTTGTCACCGGATTGATGGGGATCCGGAGGACGATAGTTTGGAGGACCTTAGGCATCTCTATTTTGACGAAAAAGAAGGTGAGCGGAGAATCAGTGAAGAGCTGACGACTGAAGGAGTCCATCTACAGCCGCTAAAGACAAAAAAACTGAACATTGGAACGGACGAGAAACCTAAGCTCGCAACGGTGGGAGATTATTGGGACGAGGAGACAACAAAAGAAATTTTCAGCCTCCTTCGGGAATATGAAGATTTGTTTCCGTCCTCAGTTGCGGACCTGAAGGGGATCAAGGGTGATCTGGGTGAAATGCGCATCACGTTGAAACCGGGGGCCATACCGGTGAAGCACCGACCCTACCGGTTGAATCCACGTATCAAAGAGAAGGTCAAGGTGGAGATCGATAAAATGCTGGCTGCAGGTCTTATTTTCCCAGTAGAAGAAGCAGAGTGGGTAAGTCCCATCGTCATCTAGAACAAGAAGGACAAAGCGGAGATCCGGGTCTGTGTCGACTACCGGAGCCTGAATAACGCTTGCATCCACGATCCGTTTCCCACTCCTTTCAGCAATGAAGTGCTAGATCATGTCGCGGGGAACAAAGCTTATTCCTTCACTGATGGGTTCTCGGGCTACCATCAGGTGCGCATCGCCGAGGAAGACAAAGCAAAGATGACATTCACCACTGAGTGGGGATCATTCGCATACCACGTTATGCCATTTGTTCTGAAGAAGGCACCAGCTGTGTTTTCCCGAATTGTCATTGCTTCTTTCTGGGAGTACATTCACAAGTTCCTGGAAGTCTACATGGACGACTGGACTGTTTACAGCCTGCTGAAGAAACATGCCTCCCTGTTGCGTGTTATGTTCGACCGGTGTCGCCAGCTGCAGATTTCCTTGAACTTGAAGAAATGTATTTTTGCAGTACCATTCGGCACACTCTTGGTCCACGTGGTGTGCAAGCAAGGGGTCTGCGTTGATCCTGCCAAGGTCGCGGTCATCGTCCACATGGAGGCCCTCGAGACCATGAAATAGTTGCGGGCATTGCTCGGGCACACAGGATATTACAGACGATTCATTCGCAACTACGCAAGGATTACAGCCCCTCTGGAGAAACTGTTGCGGAAGTCAGAAGAGTTTGAGTGGACGGCGGAGTGCAGGATGTCACTTGACACCTTGACGGAGAAATTGGCGACGACACCCATACTTGTTCATCCCGACTGGGATAAGCAGTTCCATGTGCATATTGATCCATCCGGGATTGCACTTGGAGCTGTATTGGCGCAACCCGGGGAGACGACAGTCGACCACCCTATGTACTTCGCCAGCCGTCGGTTGTCAAATGCGGAGAAGAATTACACCACGACTGAGCGGGAGGCGCTGGTGATGGTGTACTCTCTCCAGAAGTTCCGCCACTATCTTCTAGGCGGAAAATTTACATTCTTCACGGACCATTCTGCATTGAAATATCTGGTGAATAAGCCTGTGCTGGAAGGGAGAATCTGTCGTTGGTTACTACTTTTCCAGGAATTTACGTTTGAGGTGATTGTCAAGCCTGGCAGGTTGAATGTTGGTCCCGATCATTTATCCAGGTTGGAGACGGGAGAGAATGAAGGCTCGCTGGATGATCAGCTACCAGATGCTGAACTCTTTCGAGTTGAAGCAATACCAGATTACTTGGCTGACATCGCCACTTACCTGACCACAAGACAGTGCCTTCAGGATTACACCCCGCTACAGAAACACCACTTGGTTGTCCGGGCGGCCGACTACCAATTGATCGCGGGGCAGCTGTACAAACTAGGCCTTGATGAGGTGTTGCGCAAGTGTGTTCTCGACCACGAGCAGGAGGCAGTGATGTGGGAATGTCACAGTGGTGTTGCGGGAGGGCATGTGGGTGCGAAACCCACCACAAGGAAGGTGCTCCAAGCTGGCCTGTGGTGGCCGACGGTACATGATGACTGTAAGGCCTATGTGAAGCGTTGCGATGTTTGCCAGCGAACGGGAAGGCCTTCGCACCGGGACGAGCTTCCACTACACCCTGTGCATGTGTTGCGGCCGTTTGAGAAGTGGGTTGTTGATTTCGTAGGTCCCATCGCTCCAATCGCTCGACATTCCAAGGCCCGGTACATCATTACCGCAACGGATTACCTCACACGGTGGGCTGAGGCAGTAGCGGTACGCGACTGCTCGGCAGAGACCACCGCCCGATTCATCTTTAAACACATCATCAGCCGCTTTGGCTGCCCACGGAGCTTGACCAGCGATCAGGGTACGCATTTCATTAATGCCACAGTCAAGTCACTACTGGACACATTTATGATTCAACATCATAAAAGCAGCCCATACCACCCACAGGCCAATGGTACGGTGGAAGCTTTCAACAAGATTCTTGAGAAGGGCTTGACTAAAATCTGCAATGCTCAGCGCGACGATTGGGACGAGCGCCTCCCAGCGGCATTATGGGCCTACCGGATCACAGTGAAACGTTTGACCAACCAGACACCATTCCAGTTGGTGTATGGCCAGGAAGCTGTGATTCTTGCCGAGTTCACTCTGCCCAGTCTTTTGATCGCAACGTCCCTTCATTTCTCAGAAGAGGCGTCACTTCGAGACCGCCTCCAGGAGCTACAGGAGCTGGATGAGGCCCGATTCCTCGCGAAATTCCACCAGAAGGTTCAGAAGGCCAGGCAAAAAGCGTGGCACAACCGCCACATCAAAACCAAAGCCTTCCAAGTTTGCGGCAAAGTTCTCTTATATGACAGCCGGTTCCAGATGTTTCCAGGCAAGCTTGAGATGCACTGGTTGGGACCCTACTTTGTCATCGAAATCCGCAACTCAGGAGCCGTTCGGTTGGCACAGCTGGACGGTACAGTTCTTCCTGGGTGGGTGAATGGTGCATGCCTGAAACCCTACCAGGAGTAGGTACCTTCTCACTCTTCATCAATAACTCTCGCAACCGAGAGAACCCGTAGAGTAGCTTAGTTGAATAACTCTCCCGCAACTGGGATGAGCGTAGGTAGTCTTTTCCGTTCATATGTAATCAGTCAAATAACTAGTCAGTTGCGGGAACCTCACCGCAACCGACTATGGTCGGGGCGGGCCAGTCCAGCGTGTCGCAGCGCCAGTCCAGCATGTCGCCGCGCCAGTCTAGCGTGTCGTTCACGTAGGATCCATCCTCGTGCCAGTGTCAGTCCAGGTCATTTCCGTCAGTCCTCTTGTCAGTCCGTAGGATCACTCAGATCTGTGTCATAAATTACCATTAGTAGACAGTAATCGTACCATAATCATTTGTCATCAGCTGCAGTTCCCTCAGCCGTCGCGCTCGCCCCTCTCCCCATGATGCCATCAGCAACTGTCAGACCACACACAAGCCTGCGATTGATCGCACGATTATCGCAGGCAAGAAAGATAGCAAGAATTAATTTCCGTTATGGAGTCTCATCAACTCCGCACGTGCCAGCAGATGACCTAACTTGCATGAAGGCTATCAACACGAGAATGACGGACCAATTCAATTTGGAAGTTGCAGCGACTCCAGAGCAGTTGCAGTATCAGAGCACCCAGCACCCCGAAGGAAACTCCAGAAGAATCCTCCAAGTCTACCAGTGGCGCGCCAAGATGCTGAGAGCTCTCGTATCAGTCCCCGAACCAGTGTTAGATAGCCGAATTTACCAGGTAGAATCGCTCGTTGGCAAGTATGACAATGCAGCATGTATGGACACCAACTTGTCCGACCCGGCTGAGTTTCCTCACCTCCATTGGCAGACTTACATGGAGCACCATTATACTCCAGGTAGCAG